>CAUDMG010003965.1:2217500-2607773 GCA_958450375.1 Homarus gammarus
TAAGTTAAGATGATATCTCATAACTCTTTAATAAACGATATATAAAGAAAAATTTATAGTTTATATTTGACAATAAGAAAAAGTGATAATCTTGTGAATTAAGAAGATGTGGTGATCGTAAGTTGGCACCCCACACATCAACCCCTGGCTATAAAACCTATTAGTTGAGGCCATGACAGTGCTACGACCCTGGATACTATAAGGTTGAGTTGTAGTTTACAGTGTTAGGGAATGTGGTCCTTATCCACCAAGGGACATTAAATCTGTCATCATTGGGCTGTTTGGGGTCCTTTTAAGGTTTATTATGACGCTGGGTAGAGAACGGCGCTGCTCTCTCTCTCTCTCTCTGTCTCTGTCTCTCTCTCTCTGTCTCTGTCTCTCTCTCTCTCTACCTTAGTGTGTGTGTGTTAAAGAAGAAATAACTTTAGGGCGCTTGGTATAATTATGTTATTAGGTTGAGTGGTTGACACACCTTCCATTTTAACTCTTATCAAGCTAGAGCAAAACTGCGAGGCTTAAGGAGAGAGAGAGAGAGAGAGAGAGAGAGAGAGGGGGGGGGGGAGGGATGGAGTTAGATAGAGGAAGGAGGAAGGAAAACAAATGAAGTTAAGGGATGAGATGGAAAGAAGAAAGAGTAGAAGAAGGAAAGGGGAGAAAAAATGGAGATGTAAATAAGAAAAGAAGAATAGGAATGGAAAGGAGGAATTTATAGAAACGATGAGAGAGAGAGAGAAATATGGATGATAGATCTATGTAAGAATTATGTCACTGTGGAAGTCAAAATAAGCATTATTATCCAAACTTGACTCCTTCATTCACTCCCGTCATTTTAGACAGTTTAGATTCCCATATTGATTCTACATAATTGTTTTACTTCACAATTTATGAGCTCCGGCCTGACATTGTGCACAAGTGGCGTCTCTCCCGGGGAAAGAGTCTCTCTGGTTGTGCTATTTCGGCTTTATTGGAGTGCAGTCATCATAATGGTACCTGGGTCACGTTCTAGTATATGTGTTCTTTAAATAATGACTTAAGATGTTAGTTTAGTTGGTGTTTGTGTTTTGATGTCTCTTACTGTGGTTCTATACACCAAAATATGAATAAGTTTTAGTGTTTTCATTGGAGACACAATCGTTTGGTTACACTGTAGATGGTACTGATTGGTAGGTTTTAATTTTCGTTTTTAATACCCGGTACATTTAGTGCTTATTGCATGTCCTTTCCGTGGAGCAAGTTTGTGGTATTTGGGATAAATATATCAAACAGAATACCATACAGAAACACATAATTAATATATAAGAGACTTTTAACTAATTTTACTATATTGTTCAAAAGAATTCGAAAAAATCCTGAACCTTCAATTTTGTGCCGTCACTTACATAAATGAATCACATTATCATAAGCATTTTAATCAATGAAATATTTTACGGTCTTTCTATATAACGAGTGACGTAAGGTTCAGATGTTTGAATATTAAGTAATTATTTTAATTTAAATAGTAATGAGTGTAAAAATATGTGTTTATGTTAATTCACGTAATAGTTTTGAATTAATACACTTATAGTGAACACAGAATAATTCCTTTGATGACACACACACACACACACACAAACACACACGCAAACACGCACATGGAAACACGCACATGTAAACACGCACACACGCAGACACACAGACACACACACACATACACACACACACACTACTACTACTACTACTACTAGTAGTAGTTGGCTGTCATTCGGAATTGAGCATGACGATCATCCAGCTATGATACAGTGATATGAGTTATTAGGGATGTCACCTTGGTTAGTGAGTTGTGGAGGGCTATATCTACTGTGGGACGGGCGGTGGTAGCATCTTTTCGGAGTAGGCGCTTGTCTGCCTCGGTTTGCAGTCGGGCTAGCTCGAAAACATTGACACCTTCTCGTGCGATGCTCCTCCAAGCGTTACGATGTGGAGTAATCGACTCCAAGATGAGGGGATCGATTTGGCACTTTTTTCAGGTTTGTCTTAAGACTATCCTGATACTTTTTCAATTGCCCGCCGGAGTTACGTTTACTATTTGTTAGGTGACTGATGTAAACGCCTTAGTTAAGGACGCTCAGGTGACGGGCAAGTCGAAGGGAATGATTGAAACTTTTCTTTTGACGCATTCAATATTTATTGATGTGGTCAAAACCTGCAGACAACAAGGCGTTCATTAGCATTACATGGTGATCTATCTGATACATAATTAGTTAGTCTCACACAATTTATCTTAATTATAATTGATTATTGAGCATAATGACATGATACAAAGTTCATAACTCTATTAATCTTAGCTACACTTCATTCCGCGTTGTCTTATTGCTCCAGATAAGGCAGAAACGAGTAGACATAATTAGTCCACAATATTTCAGTACTGCGGGGTATGTCATTACTTTGGCTGTACTTACAAGTGCGGGTCAATGCGAACCAGTATGGTGTTCCAAGGGAAGATAGTTCTGTGTAAATTGTTTCAGTACAAAACTCGTCCAGGATTGGAAGTTGTTGTTCACCACTGCTAGCAGAGTGTTGATCCTCACAGCATCACTTGAGGGAGCAGTGTTCAGGTGGCCACGCCGCCGTAAACACCGCTTATCGTTGTTCCGGTAAGGCAGCAAAAACGTCAGCACTGACGCCAGCGGTGAAAACACTCCCGGCGTTGCTAGCACTTACGCCAGTGGCGATGACACTCCCGGCGGTAAACACCGCCCCCCACCCCGTCAGCTGCCACATCTGTCGAGGCAACAGGTCGCGTGGTGGGGAGGGGGGGGGGGGGGGGCATCACTCGAGAGGGCGATTTGTGTCATGAGATCCATGACGCCCTTTCAGCGCTCACGCCATTAGTGATGACACTCCGGTGGTAAACACCGCCCCCCCTCCCCCAGTCGCTACATCTGGTGTGATAACAGGCCGCGTGTGGGGTGGGGGGAGGCACATGGTTGTTGACACCAACGATAAAGCCAGCGGCGATAACAACTGTAAAGTAGCTGCTTTGGCAGTCTACTGTCGTCCATGCGGGTAACATGGCCAGTCCAACGTAGTTGTTCATGGATAATGGTAGCCTCGATGCTCCTACAGTTGGTGTCAGCGAGAATACCGACATTTGTTCTCTTGTCTTCCCAGCGAACTCGGAGGATGGAACGTAGTCTACGTTAGTGAAAGTTTTCAAGTGCCTTGAGGTGCCTCCTGTATGTGACCCATGTCTCACTGCCATATGGCAGGGTGGAGAGGACCACTGCTCGATATATTGTACGTGTGGCATTGTAGAAAATTTCTGTTCCCTATAGCTGAAGACACGATTTCGGATTCTGCCAAAGGCTTGAGATGCACATCTGATCCGATGCTGAATCTCTTCATCGATGTCTGCGGTGGTGGACAGGTGAGAGCCGAGATACTGAAAGTGGGCAACATTATAGGGGGTAGTACCGTTAAAATGGATAGATGGATGGTGGAGGTGTGTCTCAACCAGGGGCAGGTTGAAAGAGAATCTAAGTCTTACATACATTCACCTCAAGGCCGAAGTGTGCATATTCGTCTGAGTAGGTGTTCAGAATCTCCTGTAGGTCGTGTTCAGTGTGAGCAAATAGGGTGAGGTCGTCTACATACTGAAGTTCAGTAATGGAAGCTGCCGACACCTTTGTTCTTGCCTGGAGTCGTCTTATGTTGAAAAGACCCCCCTTCACCCGGTACTCGATGTTCACCCCACTAGCTAAATTGGCACTGGCACGAGTAAGGAAGGCAGCCAAGAAGATGGAAAAGAGAGTTGGTGCCAGTACACACCCTTGTTTAACCCTTGTATGGATGGGGAAGAACTCTAACTGGGTGCTGTTGTTCAGGACACTGCAGTTCAGGCCATCGTGGAGTTGCCTCACAATGGCGATGGTTTTTGGTGGGCAGTCAAAACGGCTGAGGGTCCACCAGACGGCTTCCCTGTTGACTGAGTCGAAGGCCTTGGTTAGGTCGATAAAAGCCGTGTACAGATCACGACGCTGTTCTCTACGCTTTTCCTGTATCTGGCGGGCAGCAAAGTGGTGCCACGTGATGGTCTTAAACCACATTGTGATTCTGGTAGGAAGTTTTCCGCCTCAGGAATAAGTCAGTTTCAGAGGACTCGGGCTATAATCTTGCCCGCTATGGAGAGCAGCGAGATCCCACGGTAGTTGCCACAGTCTGACCGGTCTCCCTTGTTCTTATAAATATTGACAATGGAGGCGTTTGTAAGAGCTTGGGGGATTTCATATTTTTCCCATATATTCTCCAGGAGAGAGTGGAGACGGCTAGTAAGCAGAGGTCCTCCTGCTTTATACACTTCGGCTGGGATTGCATCAGGCCCTGAGGCTTTGTTATTTTTCATCTGTTTGATGGCAGTAGCTACCTCATCAAGGGATGGGGGATAGCTGAGGTGGGTCAACTCTGGATGATGAGGGACCTGCTGGGTAGTCAGGACATCCACATCGGTGTTTCGGCTGAACAGTGAATGGTAGTACTCTTTCCAGCGCTGAAGGAGGCTTTCATAGTCTTTAATTATGAGGTTACCGTCTTTTCAGCGGAGGGGGGCTGCGCCACTAGTGACTGACCCATAAAATGTTTTAGTGGAAATTAAAAATTCGCACATCTTGTGCTGATCTGCAAATTTTTGTGCTTCACATGCTTTGTTTTTAAGCGAGTCGTTCTTTAGATTGCGAAGTTCCCAGTGGGCTGCCGCTTTCTTCTTGCGAAAGGTATCAGCTTTGGTCCGAGACTAAAGGTTGTTGTGCCAGTCAGTAAAAGCAGCACGTTTATCATCGATGAGTACTTTGATCGCCAGGTCATTTTCATTAAACCAGTCCTGGTGTATTGCTTTTCTCATCTGGCCGAGGGTCTCTCTGCAGGTTTTTGTCATAACATTATGAAGAGTATCCCATTCGGCACTGGGATTCACTTTGTTTGCTGTTGGGTTGTTCATAAGCCCATGTTCGACCTGCTTTCTGAAAGCTTGTACTACCGCTGGATCCTCCAGATGCTTGGTATTAAAACCTCCTCTGGAAGCTTGATGCCTTCGCCGTTTTTGGTCGACGTGAAGTGAGAGCTTGGATCTGACAAGTCGAAGATTAGTGTCACAGTGATCTGAGCCATGCATGGCACGGGTGATGAGGATATCTCGTCGATCTCTTTCTCTGACAATGTTGTAGTCAATGAGATGCCAGTGTTTGGATCGTTGGTGTTGCCACGAACCCTTGAACTTGTTGGCCTGCCTAAACAAGGTATTGGTGATTGTGAGGTTGTGGAGCACACTTACTGAAGAGGAGTAGGCCGTTGGGATTACACTTGCCTAGTCCATTTCTCGCAATGGTTCCCTGCCAAATGTTAGCATCTCTGCCAACTCTGGCATTGAAGTCACCAAGGAGCACAACCTTGTCTTCTCTGGGGATAGAGGTTAGCACTCTGTCGAGGTCCGCGTAAAAGGCCTCCTTTATGTCATCCTCTGCATCCAGTGTTGGGGCGTATGCACTGATGAAGAAGGCAGGACGTGAGTGATTCAGTGGGACTCGAAGCGTCATGAGGCGCTCATTGATCCCAATGGACATTTCAGTTAGCCTGTATAGGATGCGTTGGTAGATGGCAAAGCCAACTCTGTAAATGCGGTTACTCTCCGCAGGAAACTTATCCTTCCAGAAGAAAGTGTAGCTAGACTCTCGTTCTGTGAGTTGGCCGTCATCTGGGAGCCGGGATTCACTGATGGCTGCTCTGTCGATGTTATACCTAGCCAGCTCTTTTGCCACAAAGGCTGTTCTTCTTTCAGGACGCGCATTTGTGCCAGTATCCAGAAGGGTCCTGACATTCCATGTAGCGACCATAAGAGGTTGTATGGTTTGATTTGGATTTGGATCTGTGATTTTTACTGTGTTTTCGACCGCATAACGATGACCTTACTGGGTGCGGTTGCCCAGTCAGGTTGGGTTTTTAGGCAGGCTTAGTTTAGGGCACCTTTTCTAGACCCTTCCCCATGTGGGGTGAGCAGAGTGGCTCCCCGAAAGGGCTGCTCAGTCGCACAGATAGGACCAGATTGCACTGTTGCTTATATACCAGTGCATAAACGACCATCTTATTCTGTGCCGCCCATGTGCAGAGTTGTGACTAGACTGTTCCCGTCGCCACTCGTCCGTCGCCATAGGACTTTTGGGGGTATAGGGGTTTTGATGATGATGAGAGGTATGGTGAGCTAGATGATGGCTGCACGTGAATTGATTTATGCGGTGAGGCAGGAGCGCAGGCTGCAACCACACATCTTGGCTTTCCCTTTACCTGATCCAGTGGTGCAAGTGTTGCAACGACTGGGGAGAGGGAGAGTCGCAATGGCTTGCCCAGTTTGTTGGGTTTTGCGTTAGTAGCCTGTCCATCAGGCAATGCCTTCGTCCGCCAGTGTAGTCGTTGGGTTTCCATGGTGGTCCCCTCCTCCGCCTACACCGCCGGTGGAATCTTGTTGGAGCTCTGTAAGCATGTCTGCCTGTGGGCCTATGCGCCGCCCCTCTGAGGCCCGCTGCTACTCCGAGATCCCCTGCTGATCTAGCCTGGGCCCACAAGGCACCCAATTACCGTGTGTTGTCACGTGGAGGTACAGCAGGAGTCTTGATGGTGAGGAAGCTGTGTACTGGCAGGGGAAGACTTTTGCAAGTTGCTTCACTGTTCTCCAAGAGGGCTAACCAGCGGCGGCAGCTGAAAGCGAGAGGGAGCAAGCAGTGCTTGTGTAACCAGTATAATTTACATACTGTATAATTTAGAGTAAGTAATTAATAACTTACAACCATGGATGTATAATTATGAACATTCATTATTCAGTGACCTGTAGGTTATGGCGCTTGGCTTAAGATTATACATCCGTAGATGTTTTGTCTAGTCCGAGTCACAGTATGATGCAACTCTCTTAGTCGTAGGTATTCCTTAAACACTAAATAGATTGCTCATATGCAGTAATTGGATACTTTGCTTCACACTTGCAATGCGTCAAGTATGTTAGATAGTTAGTTAAATAATATATAGATAATAGCACCGCCAGTTAAGAGTGATTCATGGGTTAACGGGATCATTTACCAACCGGTTGTTTATACACGTAATGTAAACACCGCTGACTGTTGTTCGGCTTGATATTCCACGGAGGTGACTTCTTCCTCCTTCGAGAACCTTCTAGAAGCTTGACTCATAGGTCGTTCTGGTGGCAAGTGCAGAAATTACTCTACGGGCGTGGCAAAGCCAAGCTCCTTAGTTGGTCTTGAACTGGACCCCTTTGAGTAGAGATCTATGCCTGGACCACCTCAGTACGGGCATGCTTAACATAGAACCTACCTCAGTTTCTAGCGCGCCCCACACCGATAACTCTGCCAGTAACAGATCACGGGGCCAGTCTAATTAACTGTACACTATTTAGACTTGTAAATATCACACTGTACATATACACCAGTTTGGGGGAATAATTTATCCCCCTTTTGTGGAAGAAGTGACCGCTCTGTTGGACCATAATTATCGACAGTCTCAGGCATCCTACTGATATCAACGGGACGCTAAATAACTACAAGTAAATTAATATTTAGTGAGACTGTATACTGACAAGTCTCACTCCTCACAGGCCTACACTTGCACCTTAACTCTCACATAATGTTGCCACTCTAGACACATTTCACCAGCCTAGACACACACAACACACACACACACACACCACCTACAGAATTACTCTCTATCATAATGAGTCATTAATTACAACCTTGTGCCGAATAATTCCTATATAATTATCAATCTTTTCAGTCATAAACTTAAAAAAAAAACGGATAAAAAAAGAAACAAACATAATTGGATAGTTAACAACCAGTGGGGTGTAGTTTAGTCGTTAAGGTCAAGAGTTAAATGTGATATTAACCAATTTACTACACGTCATTAAGTCGTAATTACCTGACTATAAGATGTCGCTTATGAATGTAGATGAAACTGAATCTGTCTCTTATAACTTCCAAGAATCAAGCTACTATTACCAAACCTAACCTAACCTAACCTAACCTAACCTAACAACATTCACCAGCATGTAACAAGTAAGAGGCTATCTTGTAACACGTTAGAAAGTAGGCTGCAGGTTATATGCAGCTGCCAACGACACTAACGGGTGGCTAACGAGCATACAAAGGTAGTTGAAAAGATAACGAGGTGCATAACAAGCTTCACGAGCAATGAAATTCTTGTGTGTTAAGAACCTTATCTCTAATACCGCCTAAAATCCATTATTTCTATGACAATATTAGTGAATTTTGTAACTGTATACTGATCATTGTGTACAGTGTGTCACGTATCAAGACTGTTCATTCTTGTTAAATATAGTAGAATCGATCCTTGTTTTGTGTTTGTGATTGTTATTGTTTCCAGCGTCGTGACAAACACAGCTAAAGTATTATTATTATGCTTATACACGCTATTATAATAAATAAAATAAACATTCCATCGCTCTGTTAAACGATCCCTTGGACATTCATCATAAAAACATTCTGTAAATAACGAGACAAAAACACGTTGTTGATATTATTCCCAAAAACAAAAACAAAATTGCAGAAATTTGGTTTATTTAGCAGTCCCGTATTCTGCCTTTATGTGGTTTATTATTGAACTACAGTACCAACACTGTATTTTATATCGATATTTTGTGCAGTGATGGCGAGTGATGTAGCTTACCAGGCAAAATACGCTTGACCATAGTCTTTTATTGTGCAGTTCAAGGATAGTGGAATCTGGCGAACAGAGTTTATATGTAATGAAAAACAACAACAAGGGTTATATTTTATCATTCGGTGTAAAATAAGAACTTATTTTCATCTGATTAAAATATTGGTGATTTTAGGTCAGTCATGATAAACGTAGAACCTTTTGATGTTTGGGATTTGTGTGTATTTAGTTTTGTATTTATGGAATTCCTTTCTCACTAAGTTTATTGACACTTTGTAAGCTCATAGGGTAGCATGCGAAAGGTTAAAGTCATATAAAAACTTACTTCAATATAGTTGATTAAATATTCAAAGTATCTTTAATTACTTCAAAGGTAATTAGCACTAGTTACTCGAATTTTTAAATTGTAAAGCCAAATTCTTAATCAACATGTAAAGTAGTGCCTTTGTATAAAATTTGAACAGGTACATTTTTTCACCCAAGTGCCAAAAATCAAGGGATTAGGTCAGGCGAATATTTGATGTCAAACGACTTTTCTGGGGAAAGTGAAATTAACGTGAAATTAATGTATGTAAAGGAGATTTAAACCTTATAAGCAAAGCGTAATTGAATCTTTAAGGTCTAGCTGAAGGCCAAGGTTACGGCAGGTGACTACAAGAGTTCGTTTAACACACTGATATTAAAGACTTGTCAACAATATGAGGTTCACATATTGACAACGATATAGATTTAGTATATTAATTTCCTCTGGTTAATAGAAAATATATAACACTAAAAAAGACCTGTTTTTAGTATAGTTTTTTGGGGGGTAATGTTTATTTTATTTTCCTTTTTTATGCAGCTCTCTTGTCTTGGTGGTTGTTAATATCTTTGTGTTTGTTGGTGTTTTCATTTATTATTCTCACCGTGAAGGGTTAGCAAGGAGCGGCTTTAAGGATGTTGGTGTCATTTTAAAGACGCTCATGAAGGAGATTAAAGTGACCTTCAAATTTGACCTGTTTTTTGTAGTCTTGTTTCTGAATAATTCTTCTGAACTTGAACGTATCTAAATTTCAGTTAAGTATCATTTGTATCTTATAACTCAACTACGTTAATTATATTTGCTCGTTATCAAATACATGTTTAAAGTATTTAACGTAGAGCAAGTTACATTTGATACACATTTTTTACAGTATTCCTTTATTCTTTTTTCGTTTCATCAGTTTTCTTGGAGGTAAATGGAGTCTACAACATTTCTTTCGTGAAAATTGTTTGCCCCCCCTATGAGTGTCACACACGCCAGGATCACTCGGCATGATGTGTGTACCTAAGGAATGATCCAGACTGTCTCCTTATCTTTGTCTTGGTCAGGTATACATATAAGGGAACGATTAGCGAGTTCTTTGTTCACTATATACGTGGCTGTGGCTGTTTGGATGGATGTTCATGTTCATTCTCACACCGCATTACATTCATACAAGCATTTACCTGTGTGTACAACATGCAATATCATCACAATGTCAACACACACAAGTCATCCACCCATCACTAGAGAGTCGTGTCATTACACAGGCGGATTCAATTTAGACTTCAAATACGAACTGGTCGAGTGAACGTGACCAAACACCTCCATCCTACACGTCATATCAACACACACACACCTGGGATAATACCTGTGTTTTTACCCAAATTCCTGGATGTAATTACCGGACGGGTGGTGGTGTTATCTTGTGTGTCCTGCCTACGTCCAATGTTGTGTTGACATTGTTAATATTGTTGTGTAATAAACGATCACGTGACTACGAATGACGCAGTTATCTGGTGTTTTTCGGGTAGTGGTTCGATAGGTGAGAGAGAGAGAGAGAGAGAGGATAGCTCATAGAAAATCGGATAGAAAGGAAAACGAATTGAAGAAGGAAGGATGATTAAAATATTAGCGAACAGGGTGATAAAAATATTAGAGATAGATAGCATAAGAGAGACCAGACATTAATATCTTAGACACAACCAGCAACACACAACCCGGGAGAAATTCTAACACGGACAAACTCGTATACACCAGTGAAGAAAAATGTATTTTGCCACGGAGGAGAAAAAAGTTACAACTTACATCCCATGTGAGGAAAATGGGTAAAGTTTCACGACACAGAAAGAATGGAAAAGTAAAAATTAACAAAATAAGAGGAAAAATTACAAAGTTACTCCCCATGGTACGAAAAATAAAGAAAACTGACCACCTATCGGAGAGAAAAGGCAAAGTGTTTCTCCACAACGGAAGAAGCTAAAGCAAACTTCTACCACACAAGGTGAAATGAGAACCCTTACCTAGGAAGGGGAAGTGTAGATCAGCGAATAATCAACTGCCCCCTCCCCCCCCTGTTAAGTCAGTAATCAATCATATTTAGCCTGACTGTAAGAGAATTGCTGTGATAGGTCACTAAATTTTGGCACATGTACAGTACATCTGAAAACAAATATAAAGTATTCCAGTATTATTTTTGTTTATAAATATACTGGCAGTATGTCGTTATTGGTCTAAATTCTACAGATTATCCCAAACAGAAGAAAGGTAATTGGGTCTCACCACAAGAGACGAAACATTTTAGTTTACACATTTGTCGGAGGGCGGGAGGGGAGGGGGATCCCTCCATTAGCGAGGAATCACATCTGCCGTTCACTGATGGAGGAATTGTAAGGCCTCAAGCTGTTGACCTCAAAGTGCAAATTATAATGAATTTTGTGAAATTTATTGCAGTTAAATTTGCAGAAATATAATTTTTAGCGAACATCTCGGCAGTGAACGCTTTATAAGACATAAATTGTCAAACACTTTTACAAAGAAGTTGAATTTGGGTTTACGAATGTTTTGTGAATCTTTAAATTGGTTACTTGCATGACTGTTACGTAAGTGGTACGCAATTGTTGGTCTGGGAGCTAAGATATATTTTTGCATTCTAAATTGAATTTGGGTGAGACGAATTCAATTGTACGTGGAATTATTTCGTTGTTGTGTGCATTTTTATTTGTTAGATGAGTGTGTGAGTATAAAATTAAATATAAATATGAGTTTATGTAACTTTTAGTTACCAAAAGGAGCCACCTCTCTCGCCCTCACAGTGGCTGAGGGTCTGTTGTGTTGTCCCACCGTCTGGAGATGAGTTGAAGCTATACAATTTAACTTGTGCCAAAGCCTCAGCACCCACGTCTTGTACCAGCCTTAACACCCCCCCCCCCCCTCTCTCTCCCTCTCTCTTTCTCTAACATTCCGATTTCTTCTGGTTCACCATTCAAGGCGTGGTGTTCTAAATATAATCTCAGCGGAAGACTAATAGTTAAGTTTCAAATACCCCAATAGCCTTCCTAAATAACTCTCCTTTAAAGCCTTCCTCTTCCCCAAGGACCTCACTCACATAATATGCCTTCCTCATACGATATTCGGACCTCCCGCCCCCCCACGAACGCCTCCCATACACCTCCCCTCAGTAATGAATGCGCATTATATTTTCGTCGCTGCTTTCTAAATCAGCCACAACATTATGTTAAGTTGGCTGTCATCAAGGTGTCACCATCGAAGGGTTGTGTGCCAGATGACACATGACAAATCACAGTCAGGATATTGAGTGTTTGGCTTAATGCATAATAAAGATCCGTGTACGTGACAAATAAACAACTTTATGGATTCAGACGCTGTATGTAACTACTATAACCCAAACAACAATCACATTCCAATAGTAATTCTACATAAATTCCCAAACCTTATTTAGGATATAAAACTAACCCAGTATAACCGGCCAGATATATTATAATATAGTGAGTATAACTCCCCAGTTGTCACGTGATATAAACAGCCTCTGATGTCTTCTCCCCAAATAATATATCATCATCATCTGAGACTTAATCTAGCGAGAGAGAATAGCGATCCTTTCACCGCCAGACGTTTATCCCGCCAGATATTGAAGGTGGGAAGACTTGACTCACACAGGCCTACTTTCACGAGCCATTTCACCTATTATGTGTGTAGGCAAATCAGCGTCTGGCGTTTATAAAGGAACTAATAAATTGTCCGAACGAGAGACGCTGCTTACTGGGTTTAAGGGGCGCCTAGCTGTGGTTGTGCGACTTAGTGTTATTAGATTATATTGTTGGTGACGGAGGTAGAGGGAGAGGGAGAGGGAGTAAGGGAGAAAGGGCAGAGAAAGTCATCAACGCAGGACCCTAACATCAACCCACACCTTTTATCATCCTCATCATCAACCACCAAGTGCTCGAAATAGGATAAAAAAAAATGATACCTGGTTCGTAATTGACTCTCGGGTAACACAAATAAAAATCATCATTATTAGGTCTCATCGCTCTGGCTGTTTACAACTTAACGTAGATGAGATAGATACAGGTATGTTTGGCCTTCTCATATAATACAGGATGTAAATAAGGTCATGGCGCGTGTTTAACTTTACAAGAGAACGTTTTAAGAGAACTTATTCTTTCATCACCTGTCAACAGCACCTTATCTGGAATCTGTTTCTTTGAAGAGCTTTTATCTATTTCAACTGACGCTTCGTTCATAGAAATTTATGTTGATTCTGGTGTTGTGGGCGAAATAAGAAATACAAACTTTAAAAGGAAGAAACTCGTCAGAGGAAAACTGGCAAAAGAGACATAAGCCTAAATTCGGTGATATTGGGCACGAGTTTGATTACTTAACTCCCCCAGCGTCCCGTAACACTAATGAACACGGGAACGGACAAGGTGAAAAGTTAGAGGTATTGGCAGAGAGGAGGGAGGAGGAGGAGGGAGGAGGAGGAGGCGAAGGAAGGCGGAGGAGGAAGAGGAGGGAGGAGGAAGTAGGAGTAGAAGGAGGAGGAAGGAGGAATAGAAGGAGGAGGAAGGAGGAGGAGGCGAAGAAAGGAGGAGGAGTAGGAGTAGAAGGAGGAGGAAGGAGGAGGAGGCGAAGGAAGGCGCAGGAGGAGGAGGAGGAGGAGGAGGAGGAGGAAGTAGGAGGAGGAGGAGGTGGGGCTATGCAATGAATATTTCATGGGTGGCACTGTAGAGTTCAGGTAGGAGTGGCTATAAGTATGTGTACAAGTCGTAAATAATAATAATAATAATAATAATTAACGGTTTATTGAAAGAGCTTGGCAGCCAGGAGGCTGAAAATATACAGTTACATATTTGGGGAATGGGTTTCGAATTACAAAAAATATACAAGTAACATAAGTGATACAAATATGATATATAATAACTAGATGGGGAAAAGCTCAAATTACAGGGCATTTCAACATAGTGACAGTGCAAGAAGTAATATTTACTGGGAGTGAATACACTGGTATATTACAAGTTATTGATATTTTTTACAATGGTTGGGACTGGGCTGTTCTTATAGCGATCAGTTCGTGCACGTATGGGCTGGATGCGGTTGTGGTGTCGAACAGCAATTCTCGGGCTAGGGATCTCAGGTGGTAGTAGGAGCCAGTGTCGAGGATGGTGCAGAAGCTTCTTACCAAATTTGCAGATGAGGTCGTGGTGATGGTCAGTGAGAGTCGAAAGGGTCAGTGTGTTGAGCGCTTCTTGATATGTGGAGTAGGAAGGGGAGAGAATGATCTTGCATGCCCTCTTTTGCACTTTTTCTAGGTGTTTACGTTGTGTGGCATTTAGGGAGGAAGACCAGGTAGGGGAGGCATAGGTGAGCTTGGGAAGTATGAATGTTGAGTAAACACTGAGGAGCTCGTGTGCAGGAACTCCGAGGGACTTGAGTCGGCGGAGGAGGTGGAGACAGAAACTGGAGGATTTGACAACTTCACTGACGTGTGGTTTCCAATTTAGTTTGTTGTCTATGGTGACGCCGAGGAGCTTCGTGGAATTTACAACCTGGAGTGTGTTCGGACCTAAAGTAATGGAAGGAGGTGGGACAATGTCGGAGGAGAGGTTAATGTGCATAACCATGGTCTTGGTATGGTTGATGGTGACATGGTTGTTGGTGGCCCAGTTTTGGAGACTGTTCAATAAATCCTGAAGGGCGGTATAGTCGGGAGCAGAATTGTTGACGCTGATCCCAATGGTGGAGTCGTCGACACATTTCCAGCGAACAGGGGTTTCTCTTAGGGCATCATTGATGAGCATAAGGAAGCAGAGTGGTCCCATCTTGGTGCCTTGGGGGACGCCACAGGTGAGTGACTGAAAGGTGGAGACAGCCCCTCGGAAGCGTACAGCTTGGCGTCGGTCACTGAGGAAGTCTGTAAGCCATTGTATAAGACTTCTCCGAAGCCCGAGGTCAATAGTTTTGTTGGTGATTATATTGTGGTCGACTAGGTCGAATGCTTTAGTGAAATCAATGAAGGCGACAGCTACAGACGTTTTTCGTTTCTCGAGATGGCGGTATATGTAATCGAGAAAGCTGACAAGACAGTGAGTGATGGAGGAAGTTTTCATGTTGCCAAATTGCTGAGGGTCTACGACTCCTGCAATATCAGCATATGCCCAGTCGAACACAAACCTTTCACAGATTAGGCTGGGTATTGGGGTGATTGCAATAGGTCGTAGCTGATTTAAGGATTGTGGGCTGGTTGACTTGGGCACTGGTGATACATAAGAGGTCTTCCAGTCAGCTGGGCATCTGGCTTGACTGAGAGAAGCATTGATGATGGAGCATAGGGATTTAGCAAGCTCCGGGGAGAACTCCTTGAAGAGTTTCATTGGTAAGTCAATGGGGGTGGTAGAGCATTTTAATTTTAGTTTGTCCAGGCGTTTTGCTACTTCAAATTCTTCTACTAAGTCAGTGGGAAGGGGGGCTGGTAGGTAAGCAGGGAGAGTGGTTGTGTCGAGCCGGGGGAGCGTCTGGCATATAGTAGCGAAATCGTTATTTGATTGCTCAGCTGCGTCAACATTAGTGAGATGGCTAAGGAAGGGGAGGGGGTGTGTCTTATTGTTTAGTCCACAGAGTTCTTTAAGCTTACCATACCCTTAACTGATGTTGGTCTGCTTCAGGTGTTGTAATTTGATTGGGTAGTGGGACTTCTTTGCAGTGCGTATTTCGCGGATGACTCGGTTGCGAAGGGACCTGTAGCGGATGTGGTCATTGAGATGAAAGGCCCTGTCTCTCTGTTGCATAAGTCTTTTGATCCGAGGTGTGATCCAGGGCAGGTCAGCTGGGTGAGATCTGACGGACTTCTCGGGGAAGAAGTGGTGGTGAGCTTCCGTGGTGATGTTGGTAAAATTTATCCATTTGGTTTCCAAGTCATCCACGCTAAGTACTTAAGTCCAGGGATGGTGAACTATCCACTGCCCGAAGAGGCGCACTGCAGAGTTAGTAATCGGCCTGTAGGTCTTGATGTAGGGTCTCTGTACTTGTGTGGGAGTGGCAGCTGGGGACCAGAGCACTGATAAGTTTGTGCTACACCCGATAGGAGGCATTGGTTGAGGTGGTTGGTACTGGTCCGCTAAGTCAGTTAAGATAAGGTCAAGGGTATTTTGACCGTGTGTGGGGAAGGTCACAACTTGTGATAGTGATAGCTGGTCCTGGATATCAGTGGTGTCAATTTCATTATAATCCCCACATAATACTAACTTGGCGCATGGGTACCTAACTCTGAGGTGGTCTGAGGTGGTAATGAGATGATTGATAAGAGTGTCTCTGGTGGGTGAGCGAGGCGGATGGTATGCCACACAGATTATGATAGAAGCAGTGTGGCGCGGGTGGGCTCGTGGCACAACACGTACCCATAATGCTTCCACATCTGCTGGGACTTGAACATCCAGGCGTGACGGGCGTAGGTCATCTTGACAGAAGAGGGCAACGCCCCCTCCGCGTCTATGTAAACGAAGGTGATGAAAGAGTTGATATCCCTCAATATGACACGTTTCAGGCACAATTTGCCAAGCCTCACATATGGCAACGACGCTCGCGGCGGTTGACCTGACTGTAGTTGCCTGCTCGTCAAACTTGTTAGCTAGGGAAGTGACGTTGGATAGCAGTAGAGACGGGAGATCATACCATATCCGTGGAACTTCAGTGTGGTGGCACGGCCTGTCAGGGGTGGGTTTCTCCGGTTTCCAAGTGGAGGTTACGGTCCTAATGGGCTTATGTGTATGACGTGTGCGTGCGTGCGTGCGTGCGTGTGTGTGTGAAACTATAGTCTGACCCTCACCACATCTAAAAATATTTCCCCTTTGAGTTACATTATTGAAGTGGATCATGAGAAAAACAACAATTTAGTCTCATTTTCTGATATTAAAGTTAAATTAGAGATTAAAACAAAAAATATACTTTTCTCTCGTCAATAATTTACCTGCAGACAGACAGACACACAGAAAGACACACACAGACAGACACACACAGACAGACAGACACACACAGACACATTACAATATTATTTCAGTTAAAATTATGACCAAATTACTCATAACTCTTATATTTGGAGGAAAATTATTCATATTAAGTAGCTTTTATTTCTCGCTTATTATACCGCCTTGTTTATTTTTATGTATATCGAATTACTTATATTTTTAGTACGTTTTTCCTGGTAATAATTAAAGAATAACCCCAAAAAGTATAATGAATAACCTCAGAAAGTATAATGAATAGCCCCAGAAAGTATAATGAATAACCCCAGAAAGTGTAATGGATAACCCCAGAGTATAATGAATAGCCCCAGGGTATAATGAATAACCCTAGAAAGTATAATGAATAACCCCAGAAAGTGTAATGGATAACCCCAGAGTATAATGAATAACCCCAGGGTATAATGAATAACCCTAGAAAGTATAATGAATAACCGGAGAGAGTATAATGAATAACCCCAAAGAGAAATAAAAAAGGGAAGAAATAAAAAAATAAGTAAATTAAGGAATAAGAATAGATACGATTGGTAACTAAGCTGATAATAGTGTAGATAAAGAGAGAAACAACTAGAAAATGTTTGTGGTCAAGTAACAATAATTTTTTATACTTCAGTCACGTTCTGTATTTTATTAGACTCATTATCATACCAGAACCACACTGTGAGTTCTATCCTTTTCATTATTTTACTTCCGGCATTATTAACTATCATATATTTATCATACCTCAGGCAGGTCATCAACAGTTATCGTCATAATAACCAAATATGGAAATTAAAATACCTTAATTATTGGTTTCGTCGAGATTGAAACCTTTGTGTGTCCTAATAAAGTGATGATGACATAACAAGAACTGAATTTGTGCACACATAAATAAAGGAAGAACAGAGGGGAAGAAAGGGGGATAAAATTTACGAACGTAAAGAATAATAATAAGTGAAAGATATCATAAAAAAATGACATAATACGGTAAAAAAAAGTGAGGGGGAGAGGAGAGAAGGAGTAAAAATTAATAATGGGAGAAGGAACGACGATAGATGAAATTAATAGTGAAGTTGATAAAGAAAGGGGGAAATATATACGAGGAGAGATTAGGAGCAAAACAGGGACATAAATGGGAAACGTAAGAAAGGAGGGAGATGATAAAAAACCACTGATGACAAGGAACCAGAAAGAGAATAAGGGAGTAATAGGAAGAGTGATAATAACAGTAAATCTGGTGGAATAGAGAAAGAGCCGAGGGAATAGGATAAGACAATATTTTCTTTAGTTTAATTGTATTCGTTGTAACATTTGATCTTTGTTTAAATATTATATCGCTAACTAAAGAATGATGATTTAAAACACAATTGAAACTGTGATTAACGAAAGAATATGAAATAATTATATACAATTTCAGGGTAATATTCTTAATTTTGTTCTCTTTAAGTCTTTAACCTTACGAGGAAGAGAATTACCTCACTCGTTACCTCATAACGGGTCGTGAATATAACAAGGCCCCGGGGCAGTCATCTTCAGAGCACCTAATTTGCTGCACGGTTAATGTGATTAAAAAATTCTCTCAGATTCTGAAAGTAAGGAGCCTGAAGAAAACTTTACTACAGCGTTAAAGGAGAAAATTTGTATGAAACATATTTCCTAAGTTATCATTTTGACGTCACTTGCTTCCTCTGGACGATGAAAGTAGAATCACACACACACACACACTGGTAATACTATAGTCAACCTCTTCTCCATCTAGTCAACTCTCCACCCCTCCCCCTCCTGTAGCCAGCTGAACATAACAGCGTGGTGCCTCAGCTTAGGTGCTTCTTCCCTTTGTTATATCGCACTTTCTTTTTCACTCTCTCCCAGCGTTCTCTCCCTTCTCTTTCCTTCTTCTAATCCTTGTCTTTTTCCCCTCACCTCTCACTTAATCCTCACCTGTCCTCTGTTTCTTCCTCTGCCTCCTCTCTCACTCTTCCTCTTCCTCCCCCCCATTCCTCTGACACGGCAGACCTCGAGGGAGGGTGAGAGGCAGGGACATATAGAGAGAGAAAGACTCCTCCCCTCACCATCTACCACTGGCAGCCCTTGGTTATTTCTTACCCCTCAGGCTGTTTACTTTACAGGATAAACAATGGGGTCAGGATGATTACAGATTGTGTCAATCGTTAGATAAGCCAGTTTATCTCTCATAAATTTTGTAACTGAAGGAAATAGATTTATTATTTATATACGAATTCCACTGAGATAAAATAATGCACGTCAGATATAAAATTAGTTGATACTTTGCTTTTATGCGACTTTCGGTCCTACTTTTGAAAACTTTGCGCTAGTCTTTCCTATTTATTGAGATACATGGCCAAGACACAAACACACTACTATTATTGCCTATCTATCCCATAAAGTTCATTACTCTATCTATAAAACATACGTACCTAGAGTCAGTGATGTTCGGTCCACATTGTTTAGTCAAGGTATTTCGAACACTAGTTATACCATCACCTCTGTAAATTATAGCAAACAAAGAATTAGCGGTGTATAATTCGCCAGCTCCTTCAAAACAAGTAAATAAATTCGTTTCCCCACAACTCAATTACGTCAGACCTGAGACTCGTGAAGCTCCCCCGAGGACCTTACGGTGGCTTAAGTGGTTCATCTCTTACCTCACCTTACCTCCATCACTTATCTAACTTACCTCACTAACATTAATTTATACTTCACTTATATTGTTTTCCTTTATTTACCTTATGATCTTCAAATCACTTATATCACTTACAGTATGACTTATCTTACCTATACCCACCTTATACCCACTTATCCTCACAACTCTACTTGCATCTATAATGTTGTTCTTACATTACAAACAGGAAAATAAAATTACGAAAAGGGGAATTTGCGAGAGGAAAAAAACAACTGAATTATAACAGCTGGAAAATTGTAAAAAATAATAATAATAATTTACAGAATTTAAGGTTAATACAAAAGGTAAAACAAATGCAGGTAATTCTCAACACGTACACCTGGTATTAATTACACAGGTACTTGAGAATTGAATTAAAGGTAGAGAGAAAAAAATACCTTGTACTCCCAGCGGGAGAGGGTGATGTATGTTTCATAATATTTTGTACCTTACATAATTCATGGGGAAATATGCTGAGGTGATACAAAGTGTGGTGCAGCAGAGGGTCAGAGAATTACTTGCATGGAGGAATTCTTTACGTTGCGGCAGTGATGAATTTTGTTATTTTATTATGTGTTACGGTGTTTTATTATGTATTTTGGTGCTTTATTATATATTATGGTGTTTTATTATGTGTTATGGTGTTTGTTTTGTAGTTAAATTCGCGGTGGGTATTTCACAAGCATAATTATTATCGAGTGGATATTGTTATAATGGGGAACTCTGGACTACACGATGATAAATGCTGTTTTATCCCCACTTGTATTTATTGATGGATTGTTGGGGCTTATGCTTATGTTTTTAGAGCATGTTTTTTCAGGATAAATATTTGAGGTTCCTAAGTGCAGTTGGAATTCACAGAACATGTTATATATATATTTTTTCAATTCAAGATCTCTTCAGCTCGCTTAGTGTCTCTGGTTGAAGCTCTTCCTCTTCCTCCATGAAAACTGTGTCTCTTTCCTGGGGTTATTTGCATTGACATTGAGTTTAAATCTCTGCTCAATCTTTCCGATTTATTTTCCAAAGTTCCATTAGTATCCATTATGCCTGTTTCATGGTTGGGGGATTCTCTCCTCTCAAAGGGGATTATTTTCAGCTGTTTCTATTATAGTGAAGCTCTATTTGTTTTGTTACTGTGTTCAAAGAGTGTTTCATGCCATTAACTTCACTAAGATTCTTCTGTTTCCTGGTTCCAAAATTCTCCTGAATGTGTATTACTTATTAATGAGGAAAGATCAAATGTTTTGGAATTTTTCTCACTTTATACTCATTTTGGACAGATACGAAGGATACCCAATTGAAAGAAACATAATTCTGCTTTTGCATTTATAACGGAGAATAGAGGTTGAACAGAATGTGAACAAGAGGCAGTGAACAGTACCCAAAAAGTAGTAAACATCAGTGAACGTGATTTATCTTAAGCTTCTTGTGAAAATTTAATCTACGTTGATGATACTGTACAGTTAACAGTGTCGGCAGCTTTACCTTTGATGACACAAACTACGTCAATGTTTACACTGCCGATTAGGAGGGTCAGTAACATCTTAGTGCATCACCTGGGTAGCAACAGGTAGTGGGTATTACTGAGACACACCTGAGTGACAACAGGTAGTAGGTCTTATTGGTCTTATACTTCTGACTGGTAAGAGTCTTCGTAGAGTCGTGTAAGTTTGCTTAGGAATCACACACAGACACACACACACACACAGACACACACACACACACACACACGCACACACACGAGACATGAGCTTCACAATTCAGAGAACTTATAAGAAATGTTAGACAATACTTGAGTTTATAATAACAAAATATTATGGAGGCGAGTTTATGAAAGAAGTTGAGTCACGTGAAATATTTATATTAAAGTGAAAGGTTTTAATATGATTCTTTATTGGAATTGTTCAAGAAAACTCTGAATATTAAACTTTAAACGGACCTAAATAAGTGTATAAGGTGAGCATATAATAGCATAAGACTCCTTCTAACTTATATTTTCAACAATTTATCCGTAAAGATAATATCCTTTATATAACTAAGTCACATTATTATGAATGTTTTCTGGTGTTTAATATTTGCTTATTTACAATAGTTCAAAATAATAAATAAAAAGAGGCTGTAAATGAGATTAATTTTCTTAGTTAAAACTAATAACTATCACTGAATATCAATATAAAAAAAAGATAAGAAAAAAAAACATTTATTTTCTACCGAATTATTTTTTATTTTATTTTTACTGACATACCCTATTTTTTTCTTTTCAAATTCTCTTTCATTGACAGAATAAATTTTAAGTTTTCCCCTCCATCATATTCTCTAACATTATTGAACACGTTCTCGGGAAATCCAATTTGACGAAAAAAATTTGAATGTAAAATGATGGAACATTGACGATAACTTACAGAACGGGAGGAAACTGTGTCTTAAAATTCATGCGAGTAACTAGCCACACTTCATAAGGAATCAAAATAAAAGGAGGTATAATAAGACTGTTTTTAGCAAGTCATGTGTGTTTTAGTCTAGTACAAACGAGTCTCATATTAATCATAACAAAACAATAGTAATATCACCTATTTTTACTAACCACGACACACACACACACACACACACACACACACACACACACACACACCATAAATTTAACAAACATGCTATGAAAAATATCACCACCTCTATGAATTTATATGTGTGGATGACGTCAATCAGAAAGAAAAACGCGAGAAAAAAATGAATAATGCTTCAGTAAGAATAAACACGAAGAAAAACCTACATTGACGTCACAGGAAACTATTAACACAGAAATAGATTTTCCCACTTCCAATAATTCCCATTTGTAGAAGCTTAAAATATTGTCAAAAAAAAAAAAAAATGTCTAGTATATTCCCTGCATTTTCTCCCCTACCGGTGATTTATTTTGATTTATTTTTGTTTTTTCTTCTAAAGATCACAAGATTATGTTGGTAATGGTCGTGGTAGATGAGGATTAAACTAATGTTACTGATGGCTGTTAAACATAGACGGAAACTGTGGTACTATTTTAAGGATTTGTTGCCAAAAAATTGAAATTCTGATAATTAAATCTCTCTCTCTCTCTCTCTCTCTCTCTCTCTCTCTCTCTCTCTCTCTCTCTCTCTCTCTCTCTCCTCCTTTTTTCCTTTTCACTGTATCTTTTTTCACTGTCGGTCTATCTCTTTCTCCCTCTTCTCTCACTTTAGTTTTTCTTCCTCCTCACCAACCCTCACACCTACGATCCATCACCAGGTAAAAGTATCCAAGACTAACACAGTTCACCCCAGCTCGTTGTGAAAAGTTTTACCTGAACTTTCTAAAGGCTGTCTAACTCAACACCGGGTGAAGAGGGGAGAGAGAGAGAGAGAGAAAGGAAGGACGAGGGAGAGAGGGATATAAAAAGAACGCGAGAATGAGATAGGATACAAAAAGAGAGTAAGAAATATATGATAAACAGAGGAATAGAAGATGATATTATAACATATATATATAATTAATTCCTCATTACACAACAATGTGAACCAATTACGAGAATAATAACTGTAGTTCAACAATTGTCTGCACCAAAGAATTATTACAATTTTGTACTTTTCGTCTCGTCGCCCTTACGAAAATAACCCCTTGTAATTTGGGACTTATTTGTCTTGTTACGGTGTTATATTGTGATATGTAAGGCAGGTGTGTCTCTGTAAAGGCAATTACATTCTTTTCTTTTTGTGAGGTAATTCTTAAAGGTCAGGAGGTCGGTTTCTCGGGTCTATATCTTGTTGCCTTGTGTTTCGTCTCCTCTGTGTATTGTGTTCTTTAACTTTCTCTTAAACACGTCCCTTCATCATTTTTTTTTTCTATTTTCTTTCTTCCTTTGATTCGTTTATTCCTGTGTTTTTGTTTTCATTGTTTTCCTCTCTCTCTCTCTCTCCTCGTACCGTATACTTAGATTATGTCTGTCTTGTTTCTCCTTTATTGTTTATCTATGTAATTCTCTGTTTTTGCTTCTGTATAATACCTTTTTATCTCGTATTTCTTCATCATCTCTTTTTTTTCTCTTTCTTTCTCTCTTCTCCTCAGCTTCCACATCTCTGATTCACGTACTTATCTTCCTTCTGACACGGAGCTCTTCCAATCTTCCTTCATTCCGCCAATCATGTTCTTACTACAAATCTATCATGTATCCAGTTTTTAGTGTCTCCTTTTATAACCAGTCAGAATAGTCCATCATGTTTCTCAAAGATCCAGTCGGTCAACTTTCCAGTCTGTGTTTCCAGCAGTCATTTAGGCCCCCGCACACACCCTCAACCTGGTGCTATAAATCTCACTCTCTGTTCACGTTTTATTCCTCTAGAGAATGACTGGTACAAAACATAACACACCTGTACATCTTAGGTTCATAAAACGAACAGGTAGTGAGAGGCGGTTCATTATTACCTGAAAAATATTTCCATTAATGCAAGCAAGTTATTTAACAATTCAGATTGACAATTTATCTGAGAAAATTTATGGGCAATTTCAAATGACATCGGAGTGTTATGCCATTGAATATTATTTCATTTGGTGGCTGAAAATATACAGACTTACATTTGATTTAGACATAATGATATAATGTGCATTGAATACATTTACAGGGCTGTACAGTACATAAATCAGGAGTTGTTTATTATTTTAACAATAGATGGGATGGTGCTGTTCTTATATCTATCGGTGTGGGCTCTTATGGGCTGAATTTTGTTGTAGTGGCGGACTGCGCAAGTTGGGTGTGGGGCTGCAGGAGGTGGCGATGACGAGGGTGGTGCAGAAGTCCACTGCCAAACCTTTCCAGTGCTTGGTGGTGGAGGTCACTGAGGGATGGCATTTCCAGGGTGGAGAGAGCGTTGGTGTAGCCGGAGTATTCTGCGCCGAGCATGATTCTGCAGGCCTTTTTCTGTACCTTCTCTAGCTGACGTTGTTGGGTGGAGTTGAGAGAAGACGACCAGGCTGGTGACGCATACATTAGTTTGATGAGAATAAAGGCGTTGTAGATGGTCCTCAGCTCTGGGGTGGGCGTCCCAAATGACCTAAGTCGTCGTAGCATGTAGAGACGATACGAGGCTGCCTTGACTGTGTTATTGACATGGGCCTTCCAGTCAAGTTTGTTGTCTATGGTTACACCCAGGAGTTTGGCAGACTGCACCAGCTGGAGAGGATGGACACCCACTGTGACTGCTGGGGCTTGCACTGGAGTGGTGGCGGTATTGATGTGCATGACTACGGTTTTGGTGTGGTTGATGGTGACCTTGTTCTCCGTGGTCCATGCCTGTAGCCTGTCCAGGGTGCCTTGGAGCGATGAGTAGTCTGGTGCGGTGAGACGAGTTGTGTTTCTAACGCGTGATGATGAGTGTATCATCATATATGATTGTTTAATGTAGCAGCTTAATACTAGGAACTGAGCTAGTTATCTTGTGTACACATTCAGACAAAGTCAAGAGAGAGAGAGAGAGAGAGAGAGAGAGAGAGAGAGAGAGAGAGAGAGCCCGCATGTTCCTCCCCCCTCGCCTCTCATCCCTCCCCTCACCAGCAGTTGGCGAGTCAACAGAACATTTCAACAAGTACCACAAAGTGTTGATTGACTCTAGTGTTTTGGTCTGTCCGAGAGATGGACAGAGGCGGGAGGGAGGAAGGAAGGAAGGGAGGAGTTGGACAGATGCAGATAGACAGTGTAGACCCCAACACACAGGGGGATTAAAGTAAGGACAGATAGATAGACAGAAGACAGACATTCAATAATTTTTAGTTGGAATCGATATATTATTAAAAAGCAAAAACAAAGGTAGCATATTGTGGTGTACTGTCGCGTGTGTATGTCTGTGTCTGTGTCTGTCATTTTGTCTGTGTGTGGGTGTATCTGTGTTTGCATTGTAACATTAAAGATTACTTCAATAAATAACTTTACTGAAGATAAAACAAAATTGCATTATTTATTTTTTGGAACATCATAACCAAGACTAATCATGTGGTTTTGTATATAAACAATAAACAACTACAATAGTAATCAAATATACATAACAGTATAAAACACACATAATTTAATAAAGATTTAAGATATAGTTTTGGTAAGTGTCATAGTGTATAAAACAACACATATGTGAAGGACATTGATGGTGACAGTTATGATGTTACAATAAGTCAGGTAGATACAGCGTTCATTCAGCCAGGTGAGCTAATTACTGAACATGAAGTGAGATTTATTGCCAGTGTTTGTGTTTGCAGTCATATGTTTGTTTTTGTTGAGTGAATGTTTTTGTTATATATGTGTAGGGGGATGGCTGTATGTGTTTATGGTTGAATATGTGATTTGATCAACATAACATAATGCTAAATTTTGTTAATTCCAAAATTATTCGTTGGAGATCTATTGTTAGCAGGTTTACGGAAGCAACTTAGGAATTGGTATACTAATTATAAGTCAATTTACAGAGAGAACAGACCGAGGTATTTCTGTTGATCTGAGAGTCTTTATGGCGTTAAACATTTTAAAGACGAAGCTTAGTATATAAAGTAGACTAATAATTGAGTTTAAATTATTTATATAAGGGTTTTCTTCTAGATATAAAAAACAGCATTGCTTAACACCACAACAGTTCCCGGACGTACTGAGCTGAAATCACAAAAAAAACATAAATTTATAACAACAAAAGATCTCGCTCAAGCGGCATAAAAGTTTAAATTAAAATGATAACTTTCACACTGAGTTCACAAACCTCTCTAACTCCTCCGTGTGTGTGTGTGTGTGTGTGTGTGTGTGTGTGTGTGTGTGTGTGTGTGTGTGTGTGTGTAGAGGCAACATTGTATTTTGTGCCATATCTTGTCAATTATTGTTTTCACTCTGGTGTTCCTTCACCTCTAATGTTCACTCCCTTTCTTTCAACTGCTCTTTCCTCTTTCTCTTTAGTTTATAATTTAAACATTTTATCTTGTTATGAAGAGATACTTTATTTTAGTTATATATATATACCTATATATATCGTCAAAAGCCGTCGTCAACACTCCGGGGAAACTGTAGTTTTTTTTGTGTGTGTGACGGTGAGTTGTATGTCTCTGAAAGACCTGAGGAGGAGGAAGAGGAGAGAAGACTGTCTGCCAAGCTGAGTTGTCTCAGGTTCACTAATTGGAGACTTAAAGTTTGCCATCACTACAACTTTCATCGTTATCCTCTGATTTTTTTTCAGCTAATTAAGAGCGTTCTGACCAGCTGAAATAAGATAAAGTAATAATGTACTCAAGAGGGTTTATACAGCCGTATTGCACGGTCTATACAGCCGTATTGCACGGTTTATACAGCCGTGTTGCAGTGTTTATACAGCCGTATTGCAGGGTTTATACAGCCGTGTTGCAGTGTTTATACAGCCGTATTGCAGGGTTTATACAGCCGTGTTGCAGTGTTTATACAGCCGTATTGCAGGGTTTATACAACCGTATTATCTTCTCTATAAATTTCTAGTATTGGTGTTCATAAGTTTCGGGCAACATCGCTTTCTGTGTTAGAATTCTTCAGTTATATGATATAATTGACTCAACTAATGACGACAACACAAAAGCTTAAGACTCCTGGAGTGTGTTGGTTAAAAATTTATATTACTGTATCTAGTCTTAACTGATCAACATATCTTCATTATTTATAAACATCAACCATTATCTCTCTAACTAATCAAACATCTAACTCGTTTTCCTTTAGTTTTCCATTTTGTTTCACATGTTACCATCCTCCTACACGACCCCCAGTGACCCATTCTTCTTCTTGTGGTGGCTCAGGAAGCACAATTTATGACGGCTATAAATTTCTCTCACCCTCCCTTATAATGCTGAACTTCTCTGATTTCCATATGTAAGATACAGAAAAAAACACACTTGGTTAATTTTTTTTATTTATTTTTAGTACAGTATTTTATTTTGTTCCTTCACTCTTTCTTTGATCAATTATGAAAACAAAATTCGTAAATATAAGGAACAGCTTCTAGTCCAACCAGTCTCGTTCATTTAACTTTATTTTTATTATTTTTTCGCTCACTTATTTACTTTCTTTACTTCCAAACACAGATACAATAATATTATCTCGTGTCATCTCTTTTATGCGGAATGTGAATAATTTGTTTTATTTTCTAAGGTTTGTACTCTTCATTAAAATTCCATCACAAAATAACACTAATTTACTATATAAACAAAAAACAATATACGTTAAGCCATCGTTAACATTTGGTCAGTAATGATATGTTTATATTTATTTATGTCAACACAACGAGCGAAAAACACAATTAGGCACACGAATTGTTTATCACAAAGGAACCATGTTTTTCACCTTTCTTCCCGAGAACCATCATTAGGAGAACCTTTGAGGGCTTTTGGACGTCCCATGAGGACTTCCTGGAAGGTCTTTATGAATCTGTGGACGAATGTAAAAATTTTTGGGGGACACTTGGATGACCCTTAAGAAGCTCCAGGAAGGTTAATGGACATTCAGCTTGGTACTGTTAGGAGAGAGAGTGAAGACAACTGAAGGATCCTTTGGAAACTCAGTGGAAGGATCCTAGATATCTATTGACGTGTTACAGAGTCCTTTAGGAGAGCCAAGAAGACTTTTTAGGATGTCGTAAGGGAAATGCGCGAAAAACCGTGGGGAGGAACTTTGGAAGTAACCTTACGAAAGTTGTAAGGCACTTCAGGAATGACTACTGGTTGGCTCCTGGAAATACATATGGAAGGGACATTTTGAAGCCACTAATAATTATCAGGATATACACCTGAAACACCTCTAAAAAAATTCTTCAATCACAATGGTATGACATCTTAAGGTCAACAGGGAGCGTTTGTAAATAAAAAGATTATCACTCATAATTATTATCTTCAGAGTAATCTAAAACGTACTATGAATCCCTTATTAAAGCTCCTTGGTATATAGTTGGGATATCGTAATGTCATTGTATTTATTTTTTAAGTTTAGAGTTTCTGGAAATCCTTAAAGAACTCCGACATTCGTTTAGAAATACCAAATCAGCTTCTATGTGAATCTTATGAGGGTCGAGCGAGGCCTCTCAACAACCTTTTAACACCCATTGAAAGGCTTCTTTAAAGCTTCAGGAGGACCCCAAGTGAGTCTTTTGAAAGGTCTATCAAAAGCTCCTCTTCTAAGGCCTCCGGGAAGACCACGAGAATACATGAAGTTAGTTTCCAAAAGGCCTTTAGAAGCCATCTTTAAGTCTCCACATTGACCCATCGTTAACTCCTGGAAAAAATGTAAATGTCAAAGTGAACACTTGTGTTTTGAGCGAATTGTGAACCAACCTTCCTGGACGATGTTTGTTTATTTTACAATATGACTCTCCACACACTCTCCTCCTCCGCTCTCCTCTCTCACATAAAACAAGATTATGTCATATATGAACAAGCTGTTTACTGTGTTGATGTGTATACGAGGGGAGAGACAAGCGGCTCTCGTTGCTTCAAATATCAAATGATGCTGCACTAATATTTGGCTTCTCACATGGGCAGATTCCTCATTGATCTGTTATTGTCACATTGAATCACACGAAAGCTTTAATATTTTGTAACAGGGAAATTTATAAATGCTTATATACTAAAAATTATTTCAATAAGAATAACCATAAATATTATATACCTGCATATCCTTATTTTTTCATTTTTCCACATAATAAGGCCCACCATTTCCCTCGGTTCATGAATTCAGTTGATTTTCATAACGAAAGGGAGTGCAGTAAGGAGGAGGATAATCCACACCCTTCACCCCTCAGCCACACCCTCACCTCTCACCCACATCCCTCACATCATCAGCTTCCCTCACCATACAGCCAGACACTGAGGTGCTACTGTTTACAACATAGTCACTACCACCACTTCTCCCTCTCACCTCCATTTTTGTGTCACAATTTGCATAAAACTGTGTCCCGGGGAGAATAATGAAGTGTAAAGAAGGCGGAAATATAAGTTTGAGTGAAAATAATGTACAACAACTAAAGTCTTCCAGATTTTGTATATCCGGTGAAATAGTTTACATACTAGACGGCTCAGGTAGTTCATCTTTTCTACAACTGGTTAAAGGAAGCGACACACAGAGCCGAGTTGAGTGGCTTCTCTGTCACAGTCACTCCCAACAATTCTTTCATATCAGCCACGGCGGAACAATTCAATTTTTACTACAGGTTTGTTGGATCTGCCGGTGAAATGGTTCTTTTATTGAGTCACTGATAGAATCTGATTGACCACCGAAGACGAACTGGCCCGTTTGTAACAGCTTCGGCAGACTATTTAATCTGTTCCACAAGATACACAATGTCTCTAATGGTTCATATCTTTGAGTCTTGGTAAAATGTTTCAGTTAGCTGTACTACTGACAACACAGTGGTTAAATTGACTCTGGTAAGGAAGACCAAGTTGTTTAAATTTTACCTTAATTGTTCACCACTGATGATATTCTCACTAGATGGTACGGGGTTGTTCTCCTAGCGGTCTGTATGACGTGTAATATTCAGTAGCCATTACTATACATTCTAAATTCTGAAAAATCTAGAACCGATCTTTTTATTTTAATGACGATAAGCTGGCGGTACTGGGCACTGGTACTGAACCTCTGTTTCATTGGTACCAGGTTGAATATACAGTAATTCTTTCACTTCATGTTGAATAGCATGTGACGTTTGTTTAATAAATATCGTCTCTATTTTGGCAAAGGGGATGTTATTTATTCAGTGCTGCCTATAACAGTGGGAGTAGTCGGAACATTAATGGTGTTTCTGTTTTTAAATACTGTGAGTAGACATTTTATTTATTTTGTCTTAGATTTTCCAATACATCATCCGTTGGTCATATCGTTAGAGTTGCCTTAAATAGTGTCAAATTATTGCAGAAATTACCAGGTAACTTTATGTCATTAACTCGTCACATGAGGGAGACGCTCGTAGCTGGAGTAACTAATCACAAGTTGGTGTAGCTCTGTAACTCAATAATCACTTGTGAATATCCTCCTTAATTTCACCTGGATTAACCAGAGAACCTGAGCACTTCACCAGGAAACAAATATATATAATGCTATATATGGAAGAGAGACTAGCCTAAAACACTAGTATTATAGGAAAGTTATATCTGATATTGCTCTCTATACAATAAACCAAGGTAATTATTTTGGGTCGTGTTATATTTTGGCAGAAGAAATGAATCACCTTAATGAGAGATCCACCATTAATAAAACACGCCCATTTATTTATTACAGAGTACATACATTAATTACAACAGCGTTTTCATAGAAATTTCCACGAGTTTAAAACTTTCAAAACAAAATAACAAAAACTACTAATTTCCTCAACGGTCCTCGTGTGTATGGCCTAAACAATAGCTCGTAGAGAAAAGTATTTAATTTGTTTATCAAAACGTTGCGTCATTATTCCTTAATTAAAAGTTAAGGCTGCACCGCGAGTCATTGATTTATAGTTGATTACAGATTGACTTTTATTAACGTGTTTGTCAGTTCGTGTTTTGTACGGTGTGTGTATGTATGTGTCTATGTGTGTATATATGTGTGTGTTTGTGTCTATGCGTTTGTGTTTAACCTAGTATAGAGAAAACGCCTCCTTTCATCCCTCTTGTTTATTTCATTACCTCCCCTCACCCGTCACATTCATCCTCCTCACCCGTCATACTCCTCCCCTCACCCGTCACAATCCTCCCCCTCATCCGTCACATTCCTCACCCGTCACATTCCTCCTCTTCACCCGTCACACTCCTCCCCTCACCCGTCAAATTCCTCCCCTCACCCGTCACATTCCTCTCCCGTCACATTTCTCCTCTTCACCCGTCACACTCCTCCCCTCACCCGTCACACTCCTCCCCGTTACAGCGTCACACCCGTCACCAGTACCAACATCAAGTCATAACTCGTCCTGTTAATGAGTTTCTGTCTGTTACTCTACGTGGCGAGACATCCCGAGTAACGTCACGGTGAAATATTGCGGCCATTAAACGTGCCAGGTGCCGCTACCTTGTCTGAGGGACAGTTGGGGCCATCCTGCACCTACCTGTAATTGGGCCAGCCTCACCCATTTACCTATTTGGTGTGAGGAACGAGTTATGAAGACCCATTTACTACAGCTTGTGAGTGGTAAGTCTGATCCTTGTGCTTAAGAACATAAGAACATAAGAATGGAGGAAACTGCAGCGGGCCTATTGGCCCATACTGGGCAGTCCCGTTTACACCCAACCCCTATTGCTCATATAAGCATCCAAACTATGTTTGAAGTTATTCAGCGTATTCGAGTTAATGATGATATTTGGTAACTTGTTCCATTCATCCACTACTCTTGTTTCCGAACCAGTGTTTACCTATTTCACGCCTAAATCTAAATTTGTCTAATTTAAAACCATTGTTACGAGTTCGCTCCTGGTTGGATAGTTTGAGTACCTTTGTACTGTCCCCTTTGTTTAGCCCTGACTTCCACTTATACACCTCTATCAGGTCGCCCCTCGCTCTGCGTCTCTCGAGGGAGTGCAAATTAAGATGCTTTAACCTGTCTCTATACTCAAGGTTTCTAATACTCGGGATTAGTCTTGTCATTCTCCTCTGAATTCTTTCCAATGATTCTATATCCATTCTGTAATACGGTGACCAGAACTGAACTGAACTGCGTAATCCAGGTGTGGTCTCACAAGCGCAAGATACAGTTTTAGGATGACCTCGCTAGTCTTGTAACCAACACTCCTTTGTATGAACCCAAGTACTTTATTAGCCTTGTTACGAGCAAAAACACATTCTTTACTTGGCTTAAGGTTCCTACTTATCATTACTCCTAAATCTCTCTCGCAGTGGGATTTCTCTATGGCATCGTTGTTCATCTGGTATCTGGTTTCCCTGTTTACATCTCCTATACTGAGTACTTTACATTTGTCCACGTTGAATTTCATCTGCCATTTTTCAGACCATTCGAAAAATTTGTTTAGATCTTCCTGTAGTTTTGCGGAGTCCTCGTCAGATTTAATAACACGTCCTATTTTAGTGTCATCAGCAAATTTACTTATGTTGCTGTCTATGCCGATATCTATGTCGTTTATGTATATAATAAATAATAATGGTCCAAGTACTGAGCCTTGGGGAACTCCACTTGTGACGTTGCTCCAATGGGACTTAGTGCCGTTAATGCTCACTCGCTGTTTCCTGTCCTGTAACCACGCCCTAATCCATTTAAGGATGTTACCTTTGATGCCATGTGCTTCTACCTTTCTAATTAGTCTTTCATGGGGGACTCTGTCGAAGGCTTTGCTAAAGTCGAGATATACCACATCATATTTGTGCCCCTCGTCCACCGATTCGAAAACTGATGAAAAGAATGTTAATAGATTAGTTAGACAAGAACGTCCGCTTGTGAAGCCATGTTGGGAATCATTGATCAATCGGTGCTTCTCCAGGTGATTTCGAATAGAGTTTTAACCCTACTCGCCAATATCTAAAAGGTGGTGGTAGTGGTGTGTAGGTGGTGGTAGTGGTGTGCAGGTGGTGGTGTGTAGGTGGTGGTAGTGGTGTGCAGGTGGTGGTGTGCAGGTGGTGGTGTGTAGGTGGTGGTGTGGTGGTGGTGGTGGTAGGTGGTGGTAGTGGTGTGTAGGTGGTGGTAGTGGTGTGTAGGTGGTGGTAGTGGTGTGTAGGTGGTGGTAGTGGTGTGTAGGTGGTGGTGGTGGTGTGTAGGTGGTGGTAGTGGTGTGTAGGTGGTGGTAGTGGTGTGTAGGTGGTGGTAGTGGTGTGTAGGTGGTGGTAGCGGTGTGTAGGTGGTGGTAGTGGTGTGTAGGTGGTGGTAGTGGTGTGTAGGTGGTGGTAGTGGTGTGTAGGTGGTGGTAGTGGTGTGGTGGTGGTGGTGTGTAGGTGATGGTAGTGGTGTGTAGGTGGTGGTGGTGGTGTGTAGGTGGTGGTAGTGGTGTGTAGGTGGTGGTAGTGGTGTGTATGTGGTGGTAGCGGTGTGTAGGTGGTGGTAGTGGTGTGTAGGTGGTGGTAGTGGTGTGTAGGTGGTGGTAGTGGTGTGTAGGTGGTGGTAGTGGTGTGTAGGTGGCGGTAATGTAAGGAGGTGGAGGTCATAAATAGGAATTACTGAGTTGTTATGAGGGATAAGCAAAAAGTATAGAATATTGAGGTTATGTAGCAAATATTGTTGTCTATTTTTCTATTTCTCTCCGTTTTTCAATATTTAATATTCTTATCATATCCCATTGTTAGTTGGCAGAGGAGATAAGGAGAGGAGACTGTGTGAAGGGTGACTGAAGATAAAAAGTTGCAGGAAATTTATCTATTTTTATCGTTTTTGTTAATAGTTAACTTTTGTTTTTTTTAATATATTTTATCTGTCTTTGTATTTAGTTACTTATTCATGCTGTCCTATCTTATACATACTGGATGTTCAGACACAGACACAAATATATCAATACGCACATACAGACATGTTGTGGGTTGATCCACCCCAACACGAGGGACGGAGATAGTCAAATGTGGCAGCCTGTCACCGTAGAGTTTTACACCGTCGTGGCGGTCGGCGGCTCTGTGACGCACTACCTCACTAACCTACACTCATACAGAACACGCACATACACATTACATAGCTCCTCTCATATGTCTCACTAACAGCGCAGTTATCATTATTATTTGCCACTAAACACAGGAGGAATACTAATAACGCTTACCAACTACTTATATGAATTTATCTACTGATTACATGTGAACAAAACCAATTAGAAACTGATTATACGTGTTAATTTGTTGTTGTATTCTCCAGGCATAACCTCGCGAACCTTGGGCAATAAGTTAAATTACTGCGTCATGTGAAGACTAATCAGAATTTTAATACACCCTAATTCCAATACGACTCGTTTGTGCTTTGAGTTAGTAAGAAAATATATTATGACTGACGGTTTAATGGGATACTTTATGAAGCATTATGTGGTGCATTTGACACAGACACACACACACACACAAACACACGCACACACTGGGGCTTAGAATGAGGGATGGGGGTTCTGGTTCGTTACATAATTAATTTGTTTGGTTTGGTGTTGATGTTGTTATCCAAGGTTTCATTATTCCTGTGTTCATTAATTCACCTTTTCACATTAATATCCTAACTTTTGCCTTTCATTTTCGTGTTATATTTTCTCATATTATTCATAATTTTCTATTTAGCCATATATGATTAAGTTATTTATCACGAGTGTATTAAACCATTTATTGATATTATTGTTATTACTGTTGTTTGTTAAGTGTGTGTGTGTGTGTGTGTGTGTGTGGCAATATTAGTAGTTGGGGTACATAGACTGTGGTTATGTGGTATCTGTTGCCAAGCATAACAATTAGGGGGAGATATATATTGTGTGTCTCTGTACTAACAAAGCCTTTGAGAGCGTTGTACCCAAACCCGTGATGGTGTTTCGCTAATAATAATATCACAGTGAGGTTCATAGTGACTCTTCTTATAGTGACTCTTCTCATAGTGACTCTTATCATAGTGACTCTTCTCATAGTGACTCTTCTCATAGTGACTCTTCTCATAGTGACTCTTATCATAGTGATTCTTCTCATAGTGACTCTTATCATAGTGACTCTTCTTATAGTGACTCTTCTCATAGTGACTCTTCTCATATTCTCATAATGACTCTTATCATAGTGATTCTTCTCATAGTGATTCTTCTCATAGTGACTCTTCTCATAGTGACTCTTCTCATAGTGACTCTTCCCATAGTGACTCTTCTCAAAGTGACTCTTCCCATAGTGACTCTTCTCATAGTGAATCCTCTCATAGTGACTCTTCTCATAGTGACTCTTCTCATAGTGACTCTTCTCATAGTGACTCAGAGGACTCCGAAAAAAGTAAGTAGATAATATTCAAGTAGACAATACCTAGTAGACAGTACTCAGCAGACAGCACCCAGCAAACAGTAAAAAGCAGACAATTCCTAGCAGAAAGTACCCATCAGACAGTACCTAGCAGACAATACCTAACAGAAAGTACCCAGCAGACAATACCTAACTGATAACCCCAAGCAGATACTACCCAGCAGACATTACCTAACACACAACACCCAGAAGATAGTAACAGCAGACAACACCCAGCAGACAGTACCTAACAGACAGTAGCCAGAAGATAGTACCCAACAGACAATACCTAACACACAACACCCAGATAAACAACACCCAGCAGACAACACCAGCAGACAGCACCAGCAGACAACACCCACCAGACAGTATCTAACAGACAGTAGCCAGAAGATAGTACCCAGCAGACAATACCTAACACACAACACCCAGATAAACAACACCCAGCAGACAGCACCCAGCAGACAGCACCAGCAGACAACACCCAGCAGACAGTATCTAACAGACAGTAGCCAGAAGATAGTACCCAACAGACAATACCTAACACACAACACCCAGATAAACAACACCCAGCAGACAACACCAGCAGACAGCACCAGCAGACAACACCCAGCAGACAGTATCTAACAGACAGTAGCCAGAAGATAGTACCCAACAGACAATACCTAACACACAACACCCAGATAAACAACACCCAGCAGACAACACCAGCAGACAGCACCCAGCAGACAACACCCAGCAGACAACAACACAACAAGTTACGTCGGTAATGGTCAGCTCGCCTGTCTCGGTCCTTCAGACTATAACAAGACACTTTTAAAAAGACGACACACACACACACACACACACACACACACACACACACACACACATCACACACATCACCCCCCAAAAAATCATGAAAAACAAACATTGAAAAAGCATTGAAATGCATTTTGAGGCTTGTGGCCAAAATACTCATATGCTAAAAATAAATACAATATTATATACAACCAGTAAGGAATTACCCTCCCTACAGATAATCAGGACATTTGCATCTTTGGCCAGTTCCATTTTATATTTAATACAACATTAAACACTCGCTAGGTGTAAATCATCCAAACAAAGCTTATATTAATCCCAGCTATTTAGCGGTCGCCAATTCACCAAGCTATATTTATTATCACCAACGCCAAAAAGAGCAGAATATATTGGCGCAATTTGCCGAGCGAACGTGTTGATGGTTGCCAATTAGTAGAAGTCCCGGCTATATTGTAAGATTTATTAGCTAAGTATAAACACCATGTTGGTAATATGTATAGTTTATAATTATTAATACTATTATTGTTATTCTTATTATTATTGGTACTTGTGTTATTGATATCATTAGTATTGATATGAAAACAAAAAAATGAAGTGTTAAATCTCATAATTTTTTATTTTATTATTAAACAGGAAATGCTAATTACTCATTGTGTTCTTTTGGCAATGAAAAACCAAAATTTCTAAATGTTTTTGTAGTTTTCTTTCATCAGTTACACTCTTAAAGTTTTTGTTACCTGCCTCAGTATAAACCAACACTCATTAAGTGAATGAGACAGATAACTAGACAAATAAATTCAAAAATGAAAAATATATCAAGAGTGAGAAACGCTATACAGTATGTATGTTGTGTTATCAAGGTAAGAGAAACAATTGAGACCCTGCAATTATGTGTAAATGAGGCAGAAAGTCAGATCAGCACCCTGGGACTTGGTCACATATGGCAGCAGGGTCTACCATCAGACAATACATTATCCTTCCAATATCTTCCCACAGTAGTAGGTGGTGATATAGTAAGATGACAGATGGTGGTGTTCTAGTTGGGGAGCAGTGTTGTGGGGAGAAAATGGAGGTATTGTAGTGGTGCAGAGAGAAGGTGGTCATCAAGGGAGAGAGAACATGGTGCACTAGTAGGGAGACAAACTTTACTCTATAGTGAGGAGAAAAAGAGAAGGATTCCAGAGTTGTAGAGAAGAATTATATTATTTTATTTGAAGAGATAATAACCTTAACGTGTGTTTTTGAGAGAGAGAAGAGAGAGAAAGAGATTTTATCTATAGGTATAAATCGAGACATGTTATTAAAGAACTACATTACTTGGGGAGGACTTAAGCATTGGTGAATATGTTAAATAACGGCTCATTTAGATTGCTATATGAGTGTTGGTATTAGATACTAAGTAATGATTATAGGTTCAGCTGTAGGATCGGAGTGTATTGTAAGTGTGAATAATGGATAAAAGAAGAGAGAATGAGAAAGAAAAAATATGCGGAGAGGTAAAAGGAATAAATTACTGTGTTTTGAATGGCCTTTGTGGACGCGGAGGACTGTGTGTCCGTGTGTGTCCGTGTGTCCGTGTGTGTCCGTGTGTGTCCGTGTGTCCGTGTGTGTCCGTGTGTGTGTATTTAAATTAGTAATGTAGGCTGTTTGGTGTGTGCTCGGGTGTAAAGAGTGGGTCAAGGGATGGAGGCTGCTTAGTGTATAAGAGCAGATAATGCGTTTGTGGACATTATTTAATTTAAGAAAGTTTATTGTGTAGTTGGTACTCAGGTGAGAGGAATGACATAGAAATTTGATAACATGGGATATGTGTTGGTGGTGTTTAAGGTGTTATGATTATCGTCCGGCATAAATACTCCGTTGAATTCAGAATATGAGTGATGGATTATTTTATATATTTACCTTAAGTAACAATGAGTGTTCTACTTGTGTGAGTGGTGTTGGTGAGTGAGAGAGAGGAGGGACCCGTCTATGCCACTCCAGCAGACAATGGGCCCAGCGCCTCTGATTTAGCGAGAGACAAGTCACTCGCCTCCCCAGAAAGACAATGGCAGACGCCTCTCAAACACAGACGGTAGGGAAGACTGTCCTATCCCAGGATTCTTATGCCTTCCTTACCTTCCTACCACGAAATATTCCTCTTAACTTGAGACTTTCACACACATGTAATGGACTCACCTACCCAACGACACAAAGAATACGGTAACAATAATATTCAGTCAACGAGAAAAGTTGTACCTTGTCATCCACATTTCTAGAGTTAAATAAAGCTCGGATGTCTGTCATAACCCGGCCCCTTACATAGAGGTCTGTTAATGTATATCAATACATACTTCTCAGGCCTCAGGTGAGAACTCAATTGAAATCATAATTCTTTCACGTCAGAATAATAAGTAGTTTGTTTGTTTTGCTTTTCTGATTTAGATGCGCTGTGTGTGTGTGTGTGAGTGAATGTGTGTGTGTTTGAATATATATGTGTGTGTGTGTGTGTGTTTGAATATGTGTGTGTGTGTGAGTGAATGTGTGTGTGTGAGTGAATGTGTGTGTGTGTTTGAATATTTGTGTGTGTGTGTGTGTGTGTGTGTGTGTGTGTGTGTGTGTGTCCATTATACACACATAAAAATAACCCCTCCACGTAGAAAAACACCAACAAGGTCCCCCCCCCCCCCCTTGAGCCGCTCCTTTTCCATGACGAAACACATTAACCTGACTTTTTGGTATTTACGAGTAAAATTATCAAAACAGTATTTATCCAATCTGGTTACAAACGACCAATCATCCGCTATTACTGCTAACACCACCCCGCCAATCACAATAGCGCTCACACAGTAGACGCACGCTATGAACTCAACACACCCAGGTCACGAAGAGTTAATGGACACAGGTAAAGTGGACTGCTGTTAGAGATGGGCTTGATTGGTTAGGTTAGGTTATGATTTGGTTAGGTTAGGTTAGGTAGGGTAGGTAGGGTAGGTTAGATAAGGGACAGAAGCAATCAGAGAGCCGTAACTGGTAACCCAATCATTGAAAATATATACTTATACAGTATAAAGGAAAGTTATAGCAAGGACAAGATGGATATGTGGAATACGATGTTGTGTAGGAATGATGTTAACTATACATATATAGAGATGTTTTGTGTGTGTGTGTGTGTATGTGTGTGTGTGTATGTATGTGTGTGTGTGTGTGTGTATGTGTGTGTGTGTGTGTGTATGCGTAGACAGTTTACTATATATCATATGTATTTTACAGTCTACAGCACAAGTATTATACCTGGAAAAATCCACATTTATACCCTGCCATTATATAACTACCTGTAAGAGATCTGAACCTGGAAACATCATAAATCTCTCGGGTGAATATTTATGGAATATATCATGAATAATGGAGCAGTAGATCTCTCTTTCTCTCTGCTTTTCACAATCTTTCTTCTTCATTCCGTTATTTCTCTTTCTTGAATTTTATGTTTCTTTTCCCATCCTTATCATTTTCCCTTTCATTTTCACTCTCAACTCAGCTCCCCCTCTCTCTCCCTCCATCCTTGTGTGTGTGTGTGTGTGTGTGTGAGTGTGTGTGTGCGGGTGTAGACCTGTAACTTGTAAGGCCTGTGAGGAGTGTGGACTTGTCAGTATACAGTTTCACTTAAAAATAATTTGCTTGTAGTTATTTAGAGTCCCGTTGATATCAGTAAGATGCCTGAGACTGTCGGTAATTGTAGTCCATCTGGACGTTCACGTCTTCCATAAAAGTTGTTAATCATATACAAGACCGGTGTATATGTACTGTGTGATATTTACAATCAAAATACTGTGCAGTTAATTAGGCTGACCCCGTGATCTAGCACTGAAGAGTTCTCGGTGTGAGTCGCGCTAGAACTGAAGTAGGCTCTGGTGTTAGGCGAGCTCGTACTGGGGTGGTTCAGGCATAGATCTTTACTCTTTGGGGTCAAGCTCAAGACTAGCTAAGGGGCTTGGCTTTGCCACGCCCGTAGAGTAATTCCCGCACTCTCCAGTAGAGAGATCTATGAGTCAAGCTTCTAGAAGGTTCTCGGAGGAAGTAGTCACCTCTGTGGAATGTCAAGACGAACAACAGTCAGCGGTGTTTACATTACGTGTATAAACAACCGGTTGGTAAATGATCCCGTTAACCCATGAATCACTCTTAACTGGCGGTGCTATTATCTATATATTACCTATCTAACTATCTAACATACTTGACGCATTGCAAGTGTGAAGCAAAGTATCCAATTACTGCATATGAGCAATCTATTTAGTGTTTAAGGAATTACCTACTACTGAGAGAGAGAGAGTTGCATCATACTTCGACACGGAATAAGACTAAACCTAAGGGGTGTTTAGCCGTAAGCCAAGCGCCATGACCTGAACAACCTCTACCCTCTACAGGTCACTGAATAATGAATGTTCATAATTTTGCATCCATGGTTGTAAGTTATTAATTACTTACTCTAAATTATACAGTATGCAAATTATACTGGTTACACGTGTGCATGTACGTGTGTGTGTGCGTGTGCGCGCGTGTGTGTGTGTATTGTGTACATAAGAACGCATATATTTATAAGAGTCAGTAACGTGTATGTATGTTTACGTAAAGTATTGTAAGAGTAACAAAAACTTGATACTCATATCCTTAAAACACCATAAAATACATCCAGTTTACACTCTTTAACAGGTTGTGGAGAATAAAGTTTGTAGACGGGAACAATCACAGGCAGTAGCGAGGATTAACGAAGCACTTAAAGCTCTTCATAACCTCCACACAAACTTTCCAGGCGCTCTCTGGAATAGACTTTTATCTCCTCCTGTAATAATGCTTCCAGGATTATGGTTTCAGGTTTAGACTCCAGCTGAGTAATTATTCAACTGAATCTAAGTTTCTGTCCCTCACGAGTGTCTGCAGACTAGAGGCGGGAGATCTTTCGTCTGGCGTAATTAAAAATGCCTATAAAAGCGGAAGGGATTCTTCATGAGATATAGTTATTAGGTCAAGCGTCTGATGGTAGGAAGCTTTCAGGGTTGATGATATACTGTTGCCAGGTCAGAGGTCAAGAATTACATTTATAGGTTGAGGGTAGAAAATACAATTGTTTTATAATACTTTTATTTATTTTTTTGTGTATTTGCGTCTTTAGTTATCTACAGAAGTTTTCTATTTATAGCCTTTCATTCTTCTTTCACTGTCCATCTGAAGTGCATAGGACCTTTATGCATTCCACTCATCGCATATCCAACAGTGCAAATAGTACTCCTTGACTGCTCTCTCTCTCTCTCTCTCTCTCTCTCTCTCTCTCTCTCTCTCTCTCTCTCTCTCTCTCTCTCTCCTGCTTCACCTCAAGGGCTAATATTTACAACATTCCAATCACCATATTTCATACTGATACAAATCTTCTTGGAGTAACACCGTGAGGTATTTTTCTCACTAGTGTGTTGGGGCGATGATCACGGAATCTTCCCAATCTTTTTAAATTACATTTTTGTTAAGTTTCCATCCTTCGTGGCCGTAAAATTGAACTTGTAAAGACTCGCTTAACTAATGTTGTTCATGTTCTAACTTTCTCACAAACTTTTAAATATGTTTCGGGTTCTACTGGTCTTATGTTAATCTTTTTTTATTTCGATTTGTATATTGAAAAACAGAACCAGGTTTTGTCTTCCTCCTACATGTTAATTTCTATATAAAAAAAATATTGTTGTAATTTATAAAGAAATATCATCGAATTGACATATACATTATGCTATTATTCTTACCATGGAAAACCAATGAATTAATTTCCTATTAAAAGAAAACACTATTTTTCCCGCACGTATCCAGATATATTGGTATCTTATCATCAAAACTGTTTTTTTTTTTCCACTCTTCATATAAAGGTTGAAGTCCCGATAAAACGTGGTAAAACGTCCTAACTTTAATAATAATGTGGGAAAAGTTTCAAATTTAATGTGAATGCTATGAGAACCTTGCTTGTTCTACTAACAACAAGTAAAAATCTCGCTACTTTCTCTAAAATCAGCTGGAAGTTTTGTAAATTGTTATAGAAACGTATAACATCTTATTTTTCTTCCTTGGAGTCAAAAACACCTATGTGTAGGAGGTAAGTTTTGTTATACACGTCAAAGAGAGACTTGGGGATAGATGTTGATAACGACTAAACTATAACAATAATGAGTAGGAGTTACGTTATACACTATGGTCTTCCTGGTGACCTTGTTACTCTGTAGTGTAAGGTGTCGAGGTCTAGTGGAAAGGCGAGAGAGGTAGACACATACACACAAAATAAATTCTACATTAAAAGTATTATAATGTATAAAAACTGAATTAAACAACAAATTAATATTATTAATAACATCAATCATAATAATTAAATCCTTTCAATTATACTTATGTCATTATTAGCGGTGCAAACGATAGGGAAGGATTTATAACAATATTGTGTGTCATTATTAGCGGTGCAAACGATAGGAAAGGATTTATAACAATATTGTGGTATATTTTAATGCAAAAACAAAATTCAGAAAAATAAATCTTGAAAAAAATAGGTACAAACACTTTTTCTGGATCAGTGTTGTAAAATGAAGGAAAAAATGCTGACGGTGAATTGTTCTTTGTATTCCACTTTTGCGTGAGAATAAAATCAAAATAAAAGTCTCATCATAGTTTTAACTCTCTATATCCAGTCCATCTATAACATATTTATTACTTAAGTTTGTTTAAAAGAAAATGATTATAATGTAATGGGAACTTACTTGCCTAAGCAGTTTCGTGTCTCTAATATTCCATTCCCGAAATTAAGCAAAGATATATTAGACTAATCGAATATACAGAGAAAACGGTGAATTCTATTATATTTTTTAAAGATTGGACGCGTACTTAAGATTTTCTATTTAATTAAAAAAAAATTAAAAAGCTGAGAGGAACAGAAAAAGAAGAATACACAATCTTTAAGAAATTTTAGGTACCAAATTTTCTTCCCGAAATTAAAAAAAAAATCAAAATAGAAAAAAGTCTTCTCGTGAAATTATTCCATACATCCGGCTGAATAAAAGAGAGATTAAGAGAGAAGAACTTTTAGAAGCATCAGTTATCATCAGGGAGTATTGTCAGTTAACCTTTTCGACTGTTTCTTCAGACACAATGAGGCAAGACAGGCAATTGCATTAGAATTCTTTGTTGCAATAGGTGTCCATGGTGCAACACTCAGCTCACAACAATACCAGTCTTTGTTCATTCCAGCGTTCCCGGTCACTTACACTCAGCGCCAATAGGAAACAGTGTATGTGTTCATGACGACAAGATTCTGGCATATGAGTTTCTGGGAGAAGAGAAAACAAAGAAAAATATAAATAGAAAATAGCCAAGGATAAAGAGAGAGAGAGAGAGAGAGAGAGAGAGAGAGAGAGAGAGAGAGACTTGGTCATTCCTAGACAAAGAACAGCCGTTAACTGTGTCAATTCCTGCATCATTATATTCAAATAACAGCCCCCAAGCAGACCCCACCAGCACCCTCAGGTAGACCCCACCAGCTCTACTGAACTGGCAGGTCTGAAACACGTAGCATTACCCGCGTTGTTGTGGCGCCTGGACCACTAAACAGCCGCCATCTTTATGTGGTCCAATAACCACAAATATGACAACGCTTTAACTCTCTACAAATATGTTGCCTTTGTTGTGTTAGTAGTTAATGGTCTAATTTACACCGTCACTAAAGATAAGAAGTCGATGATATATTTTTTGCAAGGCTGTTTGACTCTCCTTACCTGTTAGTTGATCAGTCTTCGGAAAAGACAAAGTGGTAGGTTTACTGTGGGCGCCAAAGGGGTGAATGAGGACCCTTGTATGGGTCAAAGGGGTGAGAGAGGACCCTTGTATGGGCCAAAGGGGTGAGAGAGGACCCTTGTGTGGGCCAAAGGGGTGAAAGAGGACCCTTGTATGGGTCAAAGGGGTGAGAGAGGACCCTTGTATGGGCCAAAGGGGTGAGAGAGGACCCTTGTGTGGGCCAAAGGGGTGAAAGAGGACCCTTGTATGGGTCAAAGGGGTGAGAGAGGACCCTTGTGTGGGCCAAAGGGGTGAAAGAGGACCCTTGTATGGGCCAAAGGGGTGAGAGAGGACCCTTGTGAGGGCCAAAGGGGTGAGAGAGGACCCTTGTGTGAGCCAAAAGGGTGAGAGAGGACCCTTGTGTGAGCCAAAAGGGTGAGAGAGGACCCTTGTGTGGGCCAAAGGGGTGAAGGACCCTCGTGTGGGCCAGTGGGGTGAAGGACCCTTGTGTGGGCCAAAGGGGTGAAGGACCCTTGCGTGGGCCAATGGGGTGAAGGACCCTCGCGTGGGCCAAAGGGGTGAAGGACCCTCGTGTGGGCCAAAGGGGTGAAGGATCCTTGTGTGGGCCAAAGGGGTGAAGGACCCTTGCGTGGGCCAATGGGGTGAAGGACCCTTGTGTGGGCCAAAGGGGTGAAGGACCCTTGTGTGGGCCAAAGGGGTGAAGGACCCTTGTGTGAGCCAAAGGGGTGAGAGAAGACCCTTGTGTGGGCCAAAGGGGTGAGAGAGGACCCTTGTGTGAGCCAAAAGGGTGAGAGAGGACCCTTGTGTGGGCCAAAGGGGTGAAGGACCCTCGTGTGGGCCAATGGGGTGAAGAACCCTTGTGTGGGCCAAAGGGGTGAAGGACCCTTGTGTGGGCCATGGGGTGAAGGACCCTTGTGTGGGCCAAAGGGGTGAAGGACCCTCGTGTGGGCCAAAGGGGTGAAGGACCCTTGTGTGGGCCAATGGGGTGAAGGACCCTTGTGTGGGCCAAAGGGGTGAAGGACCCTTGTGTGGGCCAAAGGGGTGAAGGACCCTTGTGTGGGCCAAAGGGGTGAAGGACCCTCGTGTGGGCCAAAGGGGTGAAGGATCCTTGTGTGGGCCAAAGGGGTGAAGGACCCTTGTGTGGGCCAATGGGGTGAAGGATCCTTGTGTGGGCCAAAGGGGTGAAGGACCCTTGTGTGGGCCAAAGGGGTGAAGGACCCTTGTGTGGGCCATGGGGTGAAGGACCCTTGTGTGGGCCATGGGGTGAAGGACCCTTGTGTGGGCCATGGGGTGAAGGACCCTTGTGTGGGCCAAAGGGGTGAAGGACCCTTGTGTGGGCCAATGGGGTGAAGGACCCTTGTGTGGGCCAAAGGGGTGAAGGACCCTTGTGTGGGCCAATAAGGAACAGCAGCCAGAACCATAAGTCAGGGGTAATGGGTGGGTGTTGAGGCGGGCCGCTTGCCTTAGACTTCTTTACATATATAATGCATGATGAAGGCCCCGGAGCCCCGCTCAACGATGAAGGATTGTTCCACTATCAAAATCCTTCCTACATCACCTGCTTATGTGAGAAAGGCTGACGCCGCCGCCGGATCATTATTGGATGACCTCCTCTTATCACCTATACTGAGATATTGATAAGCTTTATCTGACGCCATATTAAGGCTTCAACATGTCTCCTTTATCATCAAAACTGGGTCATGCTGCCATCATTAATGCTCACAACAACAACAACAACAACAACAACAACAACACGTCTTCCTATGAAATTCCACATTAATACCCGAGAAACATTTCATATACAGTATATATATGTATATATATACACACACACACCATGGAAAGATAGCTTCATCATCATACTCATGAGAGTCCATCAAGGTTTACTCATATAGACAGCGGCGGAATAATGAAATTAGTTGAGGAATATTTTTACCATAAATTACAAAAACTTTCCTAATAAATAATGCATTATTACCCATTGTTTCACGAAAAATCTCTAAAAAATATGAAGGTTTTCCTGAATAATAGAAGCTGATAACAAAGCAATATATATAGATCGTAGCTCCAGTATTATGAAACATTACCTAGGGTGCCCGGCGTGCCTCTGTCTGTTCTATGCTATAATTTGGATGATTTAGAGCGTTTTTAGCGTTTTTAGGGCTACTTACAACAATTCTAAAAACTCCACCCTCATGACACATTTTATATGCTTACTACTATATGTCTATGTAAACTTGTATGACCATTTTACCGAGTATCTGTCTATTTATCTATTTATATTGTCACGTGTGTATATATAAAAGAAAGAAATATATCGTACAGGTAGTAACTAAGACTACTGTAGGTCACGACAACCTTTACCCACATCAAACAAAAACAGTTCTCATTTGGCCAACACTCGACACAAAGTATTCTCGTCTACTTCTGTTTTACGACGTCTCACTAAACACTCGATGCATTATTCTTCCTCATTACCACGGGAGTCTGGAGTGCCTGTGCCGCGAAAAAAAAGGAGAATATAGTGGATATTTTGACGAGAAATTGACGTAGAGAAAACGTAGATAGTTAACGGGTGATATTTTGACGGTAAATTGACGGAGAGGAAACGCAGTTAGTTGCTGGAGAGGAATATTTTGTGATGAGTCGTGTATAAGCAAGTAGAATGATGCGATTTGCCAAGACAGTATTAAGATTGTGTGTTGCAGATTTTTGTTCCATATAGTTAAGCAAAAGAAAACAAATTATATTATGTCTGTACCTATTATAATGTGTATTTTGAAGTATTTTTGCAGTAATATGTTCGTGTTATATATTATCTGATCACAGTAGTTTGTTGGGTCGTTTAAATGGGCCACTGGAGTAGTAGAGGGCCGGGAGGTGGGCCACTGGAGTAGAAGAAGGCCGGGAGGTGGGCCACTGGAGTAGAAGAAGGCCGGGAGGTGGGCCACTGGAGTAGAAGAGGGCCGGGAGGTGGGCCACTGGAGTAGAAGATGGCCGGGAGGTGGACCACTGGAGTAGTAGAGGGCCGGGAGGTGGACCACTGGAGTAGAAGAGGGCCGGGAGGTGGGCCACTGGAGTAGAAGATGGCCGGGAGGTGGACCACTGGAGTAGAAGATGGCCGGGAGGTGGGCCACTGGAGTAGAGGAGGGCCGGGAGGTGGACCACTGGAGTAGAAGATGGCCGGGAGGTGGGCCACTGAAGTAGAAGAAGGCCGGGAGGTGGACCACTGGAGTAGAAGAGGGCCGGGAGGTGGACCACTGGAGTAGAAGAAGGCCGGGAGGTGGGCCACTGGAGTAGAAGAAGGCCGGGAGGTGGGCCACTGGAGTAGAAGAAGGCCAGGAAGTGGGCCACTGGAGTAGAAGAAGGCCGGGAGGTGGGCCACTGGAGTAGAAGAGGGCCGGGAAGTGGACCACTGGAGTAGAAGAGGGCCGGGAGGTGGACCACTGGAGTAGAAGAAGGCCGGGAGGTGGACCACTGGAGTAGAAGAAGGACGGGAGGTGGACCACTGGAGTAGAAGAGGGCCGGGAGGTGGACCACTGGAGTAAAAGAAGGCCGGGAGGTGGACCACTGGAGTAGAACAGGGACGGGAGGTGGACCACTGGAGTAGAGGAGGGCCGGGAGGTGGACCACTGGAGTAGAAGAGGGCCGGGAGGTGGACCACTGGAGTAGAAGAAGGCCGGGAGGTGGACCACTGGAGTAGAAGAGGGCCGGGAGGTGGACCACTGGAGTAGAAGAAGGCCGGGAGGTGGACCACTGGAGTAGAACAGGGCCGGGAGGTGGACCACTGGAGTAGAGGAGGGCCGGGAGGTGGACCACTGGAGTAGAAGAAGGCCGGGAGGTGGACCACTGGAGTAGAGGAGGGCCGGGATGTGGACCACTGGAGTAGAAGAGGGCAGGGAGGTGGACCATTGGAGTAGAAGAGGGCCGGGAGGTGGACCATTGGAGTAGAAGAAGGCCGGGAGGTGGGCCACAGGAGTAGAAGAGGGCCGGGAGGTGGACCACTGGAGTAGAGGAGGGCCGGGAGGTGGACCACTGGAGTAGAAGAGGGCCGGGAGGTGGACCACTGGAGTAGAAGATGGCCGGGAGGTGGGCCACTGGAGTAGAGGAGGGCCGGGAGGTGGGCCACTGGAGTAGAAGAAGGCCGGGAGGTGGACCACTGGAGTAGAAGAGGGCCGGGAGGTGGGCCACTGGAGTAGAAGAAGGCCGGGAGGTGGACCACTGGAGTAGAAGAGGGCCGGGAGGTGGACCACTGGAGTAGAAGAAGGCCGGGAGGTGGACCACTGGAGTAGAACAGGGCCGGGAGGTGGACCACTGGAGTAGAGGAGGGCCGGGAGGTGGACCACTGGAGTAGAAGAAGGCCGGGAGGTGGACCACTGGAGTAGAGGAGGGCCGGGATGTGGACCACTGGAGTAGAAGAGGGCCGGGAGGTGGACCATTGGAGTAGAAGAGGGCCGGGAGGTGGACCATTGGAGTAGAAGAAGGCCGGGAGGTGGGCCACAGGAGTAGAAGAGGGCCGGGAGGTGGACCACTGGAGTAGAGGAGGGCCGGGAGGTGGACCACTGGAGTAGAAGAGGGCCGGGAGGTGGACCACTGGAGTAGAAGATGGCCGGGAGGTGGGCCACTGGAGTAGAGGAGGGCCGGGAGGTGGGCCACTGGAGTAGAAGAAGGCCGGGAGGTGGACCACTGGAGTAGAAGAGGGCCGGGAGGTGGGCCACTGGAGTAGAAGAGGGCCGGGAGGTGGACCACTGGAGTAGAAGAGGGCCGGGAGGTGGGCCACTGAAGTAGAAGAAGGCCGGGAGGTGGGCCACAGGAGTAGAAGAAGGCCGGGAGGTGGACCACTGGAGTAGAAGAAGGCCGGGAGGTGGACCACTGGAGTAGAAGATGGCCGGGAGGTGGGACACAGGAGTAGAAGAAGGCCGGGAGGTGGACCACTGGAGTAGAAGAAGGCCGGGAGGTGGACCACTGGAGTAGAAGATGGCCGGGAGGTGGGACACAGGAGTAGAAGAAGGCCGGGAGGTGGGACACTGGAGTAGAAGAAGGCCGGGAGGTGGACCACTGGAGTAGAAGAAGGACGGGAGGTGGACCACTGGAGTAGAAGAGGGCCGGGAGGTGGACCACTGGAGTAGAAGAAGGCCGGGAGGTGGACCACTGGAGTAGAAGAGGGCCGGGAGGTGGACCACTGGAGTAGAAGAGGGCCGGGAGGTGGACCACTGGAGTAGAAGAGGCCGGGAGGTGGACCACTGGAGTAGAAGAGGGCCGGGAGGTGGACCACTGGAGTAGAAGAGGGAGGTGGCCGGAGTAGAGAGGCCGGGAGGTGGACCACTGGAGTAGAAGAGGGCGGGAGGTGGACCACTGGAGTAGAAGAGGCCGGGAGGTGGACCACTGGAGTAGAAGAGGGCCGGGAGGTGGGCCACTGGAGTAGAAGAGGCCGGGAGGTGGACCACTGGAGTAGAAGAGGGCCGGGAGGTGGACCACTGGAGTAGAAGAGGGCCGGGAGGTGGACCACTGGAGTAGAAGAGGGCCGGGAGGTGGACCACTGGAGTAGAAGAGGCCGGGAGGTGGACCACTGGAGTAGAAGAGGGCCGGGAGGTGGACCACTGGAGTAGAAGAGGGCCGGGAGGTGGACCACTGGAGTAGAGAGGCGAGTGGCCATGGAGAGAGGGCCGGGAGGTGGACCACTGGAGTAGAAGAAGGCCGGGAGGTGGGCCACAGGAGTAGAAGAGGGCCGGGAGGTGGACCACTGGAGTAGAGGAGGGCCGGGAGGTGGACCACTGGAGTAGAAGAGGGCCGGGAGGTGGACCACTGGAGTAGAAGATGGCCGGGAGGTGGGCCACTGGAGTAGAGGAGGGCCGGGAGGTGGGCCACTGGAGTAGAAGAAGGCCGGGAGGTGGACCACTGGAGTAGAAGAGGGCCGGGAGGTGGGCCACTGGAGTAGAAGAGGGCCGGGAGGTGGACCACTGGAGTAGAAGAGGGCCGGGAGGTGGGCCACTGGAGTAGAAGAAGGCCGGGAGGTGGGCCACAGGAGTAGAAGAAGGCCGGGAGGTGGACCACTGGAGTAGAAGAAGGCCGGGAGGTGGACCACTGGAGTAGAAGATGGCCGGGAGGTGGGACACAGGAGTAGAAGAAGGCCGGGAGGTGGACCACTGGAGTAGAAGAAGGCCGGGAGGTGGACCACTGGAGTAGAAGATGGCCGGGAGGTGGGACACAGGAGTAGAAGAAGGCCGGGAGGTGGGACACTGGAGTAGAAGAAGGCCGGGAGGTGGACCACTGGAGTAGAAGAAGGCCGGGAGGTGGACCACTGGAGTAGAAGAGGGCCGGGAGGTGGACCACTGGAGTAGAGGAGGGCCGGGAGGTGGACCACTGGAGTAGAAGAAGGCCGGGAGGTGGACCACTGGAGTAGAAGAGGGCCGGGAGGTGGACCACTGGAGTAGAAGATGGCCGGGAGGTGGGACACAGGAGTAGAAGAGGGCCGGGAGGTGGACCACTGGAGTAGAGGAGGGCCGGGAGGTGGGCCACAGGAGTAGAAGAGGACCGGGAGGTGGACCACTGGAGTAGAAGAGGGCCGGGAGGTGGACCACTGGAGTAGAAGATGGCCGGGAGGTGGACCACTGGAGTAGAAGAGGGCCGGGATGTGGACCACTGGAGTAGAAGAGGGCCGGGAGGTGGGCCACAGGAGTAGAAGAGGGCCGGGAGGTGGACCACTGGAGTAGAAGAGGGCCGGGATGTGGACCACTGGAGTAGAAGAGGGCCGGGAGGTGGACCACTGGAGTAGAAGATGGCCGGGAAGTGGGCCACAGGAGTAGAAGAGGGCCGGGAGGTGGACCACTGGAGTAGAAGAGGGCCGGGAGGTGGACCACTGGAGTAGAAGAGGGCCGGGAGGTGGACCACAGGAGTAGAAGAGGGCCGGGAGGTGGACCACTGGAGTAGAAGAAGGCCGGGAGGTGGACCACTGGAGTAGAAGATGGCCGGGAGGTGGACCACTGGAGTAGAAGAGGGCCGGGATGTGGACCACTGGAGTAGAAGAGGGCCGGGAGGTGGACCACTGGAGTAGAAGAGGGCCGGGAGGTGGACCACTGGAGTAGAAGAGGGACGGGAGGTGGACCACTGGAGTAGAAGAGGACCGGGAGGTGGACCACTGGAGTAGAAGAGGGCCGGGAGGTGGACCACTGGAGTAGAAGAAGGCCGGGAGGTGGACCACTGGAGTAGAAGAAGGCCGGCAGGTGGACCACTGGAGTAGAAGAGGGCCGGGAGGTGGGCCACAGGAGTAGAAGAAGGCCGGGAGGTGGGCCACTGGAGTAGAAGAGGGCCGGGAGGTGGACCACTGGAGTAGAAGAGGGCCGGGAGGTGGACCACTGGAGTAGAAGATGGCCGGGAGGTGGACCACAGGAGTAGAAGAAGGCCGGGAGGTGGACCACTGGAGTAGAAGAAGGCCGGGAGGTGGACCACTGGAGTAGAAGAAGGCCGGGAGGTGGACCACTGGAGTAGAAGAGGGCCGGGAGGTGGACCACTGGAGTAGAAGAGGGCCGGGAGGTGGACCACTGGAGTAGAAGATGGCCGGGAGGTGGACCACAGGAGTAGAAGAAGGCCGGGAGGTGGACCACTGGAGTAGAAGAAGGCCGGGAGGTGGACCACTGGAGTAGAAGAGGGCCGGGAGGTGGACCACTGGAGTAGAAGAAGGCCGGGATGTGGACCACTGGAGTAGAAGAAGGCCGGGAGGTGGACCACTGGAGTAGAAGAGGGCCGGGAGGTGGACCACTGGAGTAGAAGAGGGCCGGGAGGTGGACCACTGGAGTAGAAGAGGGCCGGGAGGTGGACCACTGGAGTAGAAGAAGGCCGGGAGGTGGACCACTGGAGTAGAAGAGGGCCGGGAGGTGGACCACTGGAGTAGAAGAAGGCCGGGAGGTGGACCACTGGAGTAGAAGAAGGCCGGGGTCATAAGAACAAAAACAAGGATAAACGCCAAATAAGAATTACAGAAGAAGGATGAACACCGAACCGAGGAAATGATAAACACTAGGAACTGGTGAATCCCTACCCTCCCTCCTTCCCCTCCCCCCTCCCCTCCCCCCTCCCCTTCCCCCTCCCCCAGAGAAAATACTTTGACACGAACAGTTGGACAGACCAGCGTGCGTGGATGCCATCAGTGAGAGACGTGGGGGAGGTGTGGGCGGATGGAGGGAGGGTGGGGGAGATAAGCAGGGAGCAGGAGAAGGATGGGAGGGTGGCACGTCGATCTGGGGTAGATAGGGGATAGACGACTTAGGGAGATAAAGATGATTAGGATGAATGACCTGAGGAGATAGGGAGGGTAAGGATGGATGACCTGGGGGATGACCTGGGGGATGACCTGGGAAAATAAGGAAGGTGATTGCTGTTTCAAAAATTATGTCCTTTTATGTTATTTATTTCCCTTACCATTCACATTGCCATGACCGTAACCTCTATACCCATTGAGTGTGAAAATCTATGTATTGTACAATGAATGGGTAGTTCTAAATATAGTAGGTGAAATATGAGTTAGTTCTATTGACTAAATTTATTGAAGGAATCCTCGAGTTTCCATATTTGGTTGGATTCCTGGAATTGAATTGTACCTGGAATCTTGGAATTTGTATAGTCCCATGGAATCCTGAGACCTATTGCACCGTGGGAGTTTTCCAGTCTCTGTACTTTATGGGAGTCCTAGAACCTGAATATGAGACTCTTGGTATATGCTCCTTGAGAATTTTTTAGTCTGTATACTATGGAGGAATCTTAGAAGAGTCGGTATGCTCTATGATGGTCAATGAGTCTCAATACTCTTTGAAGGTCATAGTTAAGGGTCTCTACTACGTCCTGGGTCACACACCATCATGCTATATTTGTCAGGAGGAAGTTGTGCAAATTTTAATGTCATCTGTTCATTCATTCCTCCGCTCCACAACTCTGATCTTAGGTGTGAATTTGAGGGAAGATGTTCTCAAGTGATAACCCAAACTTAGGAGCGAGCGGACCACCGGCCACACTTGTAAATTTTCCTTCCTTGAGAGGGAGATATTGTCGCCTGGAGGACAATGTGGCGTGCTGGGTAAGGCCATAACGCTCGCAAATTGGTGAATCCAGGTTCGAGTTTGGGATGTGGAACAGAGATGGCGAATATTTTATTCAAGATGTATACCTTGGAAAGGAAAAGATTTCTTGGGGACGCGACACATATTATATCCTGCTTAGATCTCTTTTAATAATTATAGTAATATTGCTGGTAATGATCTTCAAAAGGATCTGCTAAAGTGTGTCATTAATGGGCGCGCTATAACGTGTCTACAGTATGACCACCTGTGGCACATTTATGGAAACGTCACGTGAAGTTTGTAGATTAGGGTTTTAAAGGAATGCAAATAGATTCATTGTAAGAGTTATTGTGATATAAAAAATTGAAGCATTATAATAACTTTATAAAAATATTTTGCAGTTTTGGCTTCATTTTTTAATAAGTTTGTTGCCTGAATACAAAATAGGAAACACTCAACCTGGCAGTGATAACCACAGACTCGGTGGTCATGTCTGTATTGATCCAGAATATATTCTTGCCCTCACTCTCACCCCAGGACCCTCAACACCTCCCTCTCCCTCGACCCTCTTACGGAAACATTCCCGAAGTGTTCAACTTATTTTCCGAAAAAGACAGCGTCGTGAGGTGCAAGAATATGTCCTGCTGATAAAAAAAATAAATAAAAATAGAATATAAATTACTTCTGTTACTTGTTTTCATTTGACGTATTAGGTAAGAAAGAATAAATGTTTATAAGATCGAAACTAACTTTCTACCTAAAGCCTAGATGCCCGAAGTATGGCGTAGTGAGGGAAGATGGTAGAAGGGGAGGGACCAGAGTGACTAAGAGGGAGGAGGGGTGAAGAGATGAGGGAGAGGAGGGTGGTGAGAGCCCCCACATAATCTTAACAAGATGGGACTCTCCTCGGGGCCACCAAAGTAGGATCAGTGCCGGGATGTGAGGCTTCAGTGAGGCGAACTGAGCCACAACATCCTTGACCAGGAGAGGTGGTAATGGTCGGGGTCACCAGACACTGTTTTAAGTGTCTTTAACATTAACTCCCAACTGTGTGTACATAAACAATATATCATAGACGATAATATATATTTACTAAGCTAAAGGATATTTTTTCGCAATATTTTAAACCGAATCAGTAAAGAGCCGATACACACCCAACTGACACAGTATATCTAGTGAACCAGCGTCATGGCTTTAACTATGATACACGCAGTCTGGCTAACCAAGTGAACCAGATGCAAGAAATACCTAAACTGTGTAATAATTCGTAGAGTTGTGTACATGGCTTGCCAAGTGGACCAAACACAGACAAAACATAAATATCAAAATACATCAAAGGAACACAACTTATGAACTGTGAAGCGCACCAACACACGATACATTTAACTCAAGAAATAGATTTATTTCAAGGGTTTTGGGGTTTCTCAAAGTGGACAAAAGGTGTGAAATATACGTGAAATAGACCAAATACGTGTAATGTCTTGCCCGCTAATTGGATCAAATACACGCAATATCTGGGTCGAGAAATGGAACAGGTGGAAGCAGGCCGCGATACGAACACATATTGAAACACCATCTGGAAGCAGCGTCTGCCCTCGTTCAGTTGATGATCCTGTGTTCACTTTAGTGAATATTGTTAACATATATTTTTGGTATAATGGAAACGATGATAAGAAAAACCCGAGACGAATGAGACATATATTTTTATTTGTTTTTCATACAACATTATGGTTTGGTAAGATATAAAGAACGTATATTAATAGAGATTAAGTCATGTTAATATTTTCCAATTTTTAGGTGACTAGAATTAATGTAAAATATATACTTAAAATTGCTGGGAGTCTTTAGAGTGCACACATATTGTAATTCAAGATACCTTAGTTAAATTACAGGTTACTGAATCTTAATGCTGTTCTTACTTCTGTTATTATAGCTGCTGTTACTTATATTGTAGTTACTGTTGCTGCTGCTGTGACTGTTACTGTTGATCTTAGTGTTGTATTCATCACGGTTGTTACTACTGGTGCTACAAGGTTGGATTATTAAGTTTCCCTCATAGTTTGGGTGACACAACGCCTTAAGTGACGGTAAAATTAATGAATGATTTCAATGTAATTTTTCTAGTTTTATTTGTGTCAGTTTAATCGAGTATATAATATTGTCACATATACCTGTTTAGAGAGACAATTAGATGTACGATACTTTCAGAATTCAGGAACAATTAGTGCAGGATTATCCATAATTTTCTATTTACATAAGTTTGGTCAGTTCTCAGATCATCCTTAAACCAATATCATAACTTAAATAGTAAAATAGTTATATGTGGAGAGAGGAGCTGAGCAGAGAGAGACTCTTTTTTTAAAACCACGAAAACAATAATGTATATACCAGGTGCACAGGGAAGCATTAAAGGTCAACACCTTGCTCCAGTGTGTTGGCAGGGGATGGGAATAGCAGAGAAGGAGGGCGGCTGAACAAAGGTGGTGGATGGGTGGTTTGTCGGGTGGATGGGTGGCTTGTCGGGTGGATGGGTGGCAGATTGATGGGCGGGCTGTGGAGGGAAGGGAGGGGGTGGGGGGCAGATAGTCAGGCTTGTGACATAGAGATAGCAATATAACACAGCTTTCCCGAGCATGTTCACCGTATGTACGTCCTACAGCTGTAAGGTCATAAATATATATATATATATACTAAAAAATACAAAGACGAGGCAACAGTGATAAAAAAGAGGAACGCACAGCCCCAGAAGTACTGTAAATACACAAAGATAAATGAAAACTGTTGGGCGTGAAAGAGCAGCTGCACATGTCAAGGCGCCTCACGTGAACACAACAGCAGCTGCCTCACTCACAACATGGACACACCCTCACTGTCCTTGTACACTACCCTACATATTAACTAAATAATTGTAAAACATAGATAAGGCGCCGTTCAACTTTAGTGAGAGCATCAGGTTTGAGTCTAGATGAGTCTGACCTGTTATCGGAGGAAGGACTAGTCGTCATCAGGCTCGGGGCTGGGAGAGTGCCTATCATTGCTGACGACCAGGTGTAACGAGAGTTCACTGAAAGACACACGCACATAGAAACAGATAGGACGTGGATAAGAGTAGGTAGAAATGTGCGCGTGCGTGAGTGAGTGAGTGCGTGCGTGTGTGTGAGATATGACCTAGAGGAGTGAAAAATAGGTTAATTAGACGGTAACAAAAGCTTGAAGTAGGGGATAGATAGAGGTGAATAAGGAGTCAAAAACTTAGAGACAGATAACTACGAAAATAATAACAACAAGACCAAGATGACAAAAAAAATGGGAAATATCCGAGACTCAAAAATCTAGAAAAAGAAAAATTATGTTTCATGAATAAAATCTTAAAAATAGAAAAGTTTAATAAACTAAATAGAGAAGTTAATGGTGGAAATCTAACCTAAAGGGACATTAATTAAGGGAGATAGAAACCCATTAGAAGATATCAGTGAGGAGAAATAATAGAAGGCAAGGGAGGGACAAGAACCATTAAATAAGGTCAGTGTAGTGAAGAGACCATGAGTGGAGGGGAAAAGAGACTTGGGGAGGAGTGAGTGGAATGGAGAGGGGAAGGGAAGGGGAAGCATTCGAGATGGTCATTAGAGGGGAAAAGGTCAAGTCGAATAAGGGGAACGATCAGTGTTGCTAAGGAAGAAAAAATTATATAACACTACCAAGGAATAAAAGATGAAAGGTTAATATACAAGTAGAGGGATAGATAGAGATTATTATGGAATGGTAAGAATATGTAGAAAAAAAGTGTCTGGGGGAAAGGAAGCCATAGAGGGAAGAACGCGAGGGAAATGGACCACCAGTTAGGGAGATGGGTGGTGGAGGTGGTTGATGGAGGTAGGTGGGTGATGGGGGTAGGTGATGGGGGTAGGGGGTGCTGGAGAGAGGTGATAGAGGTAGGTGGGTGCTGGAGAGAGGTGATGGAGGTAGGTGGGTGCTGGAGGTAGGTGGGTGCTGGAGAGAGGTGATGGAGGTAGGTGGGTGATGGGGGTAGGTGGGTGCTGGAGAGAGGTGATGGAGGTAGGTGGGTGATGGGGGTAGGTGCTGGAGGTAGGTGATGGGGGTAGGTGCTGGAGGTAGGTGGGTGCTGGAGAGAGGTGATGGAGGTCGGTGGGTGCTGGAGGTGGGTGATGGAGAGAGGTGATGGAGGTAGGTGGGTGCTGGAGGTAGGTGGGTGCTGGAGGTAAGTGGGTGCTGGAGGTAGGTGATGGGGGTAGGTGGGTGCTGGAGGTAGGTGATGGAGAGGATATTGGTAACAACTCTAAGCTGCTTCCCGAACACCTCCAAGACCTTCCATCAATGTTATATAAATTATGTAGGCCGAGGCATCCCTGGAGCGACCATCTCCCACTCACAACTACTACCGCCGCTGCCACCCTTTTTACCACCAAACACTGCAACCGTACGTTCTAAAACTGTGACAAAATCTCCTTCGTTTCTAAAATATTTACAAGGCAGAACTGGAGCTGTGAGAACCAAAATATCTACTCAAACGATCGAGTCTTTTTATCAGTCAATTTACCACAGCCAGACATAGGGCGTTACAGTCAGTTTCAGATGTAATATGTTTATCTCTTCCCTCGTGTCTTGGTATATTTGTGAATCACTTTTGTTTTTTTTACTTTAAATAGATGAAAATAATGGTCATTCCACTAGCAGTATATTTATTCATAAGTGATCATACTAGCGGGTGGGAATATTTCTCACACGTTCTTGGAGGAGTTTGCCAGTTCAGGTTGTGTATCATTATATTTTAGTACACCAAAAAATGCAGAACATATTTTACACTTTATCCTGAACGTCTGTAGATATGGTCTCTCTCTCTCTCTCTCTCTCTCTCTCTCTCTCTCTCTCTCTCTCATTACAGTATGATAGATGATGCTAAAACTTAAGAGATAACGTTAAGTAGATGAGTTAATTAACATATTCAAACATTCATAACTAATTACATGGATGAGTTACTAGAAAATAAGATACACTAATGAGATTAACGAAAGAAAATAGAAGGATAAAATATACAATACAATAGTAAATATAAATAATAAACTAAGGCACCAGGAAGAACCAAAATATCAAGCGTAGGAGTAATGCATGACTACAACACAAAGGAATAATCTAAGTAAAAAACATTAAAACAGAGAAGACTTGCCAGGAAACACAACACATGTTTCTCACCGCTGGGGAGTTGGTATTCTTTCTCACTATTGATTTTTTTTTTCTCTCGGAAGTTTTTACGTAATTCAAATGTAACTCATCACCAGTGAGTAAAATTATCTTTCTCATAATTACCGCGAAAGTGAGTCTTTGTTCCCACCACATCCTTGCAGGAGATTATAACACCTTAAACTAGACATGTTATACCTCTCTCTCTCTCTCTCTCTCTCTCTCTCTCTTCTTGGTTTGAAAATTTCCAGCAAAGTTATGGAGAAAATGTATTCGTGAGGAGGAAGTTTTGAGGACAAACTCTTTCACAACGTCACCGAAAACTGTCACAGCTGCAGTAAGTGAAACGCGGTGGGAAAACTCCGTCGACTTTTGTTGGGTCGACATTCTCAAAGATGATATTTGAGCATTTAGTTACTGCAGACTCTTACTGTAAATCTTTAAGCTCGCAATTCTACAGTATTTCTCATGTCTTAGTTAAGCTTTCATCATTTATAAAGTTAACTTACCATTTCCATTCAAACTGATTAATGTAACTTGTTCAGTGTTTGACTCTCAGAATAAAAGCTTAGCAATACAGTTTTGTTATTGTTACGGTTAAAAACACCTGAAATCATCGCCAGCATTCGAATGCGGACACCAATATGCACCTTCATTGATGGGCTACGTTGTGACATCACACTTAGTCTCCGACACACAAGTTGGGTACACAGTAACAGTCACGTGAAGGGTGTTGTTAACCAGGTCACGAGAACATCAACATTGTGACAGAGGATCGTCACTCCTCGGTCACATCACCTACCTGTGTGTTTCTTAATCCAGAATTCTTGTCTAATGTAAACAAATGAGTCAGTGAGGTGCTGTTACAACAACAATATCGTTCTTACGCTGGGACGTGTCCTTCACACCGTGTTCATAGTGCCACTCCTGTCTCTAATTGCCCCATTTACCTGGGAACTACATGCTTTAATGACCTGGTTCTCAGTTACCTCACATTAGGAAGGATTAAGGGACCCAAACTGTATCGTGTTGATTATATAACATAGAGTAAACCTAATAATCCAGTTACCTGTCAACTGCCAGCCGTCTGTCACAGGTGTTAGGTGCTCAACATGGAGGACACAGCAGCAGGGACCAGGTGGCAGTCCCGTGTAGCAGAGGCATTATTAAACAGTTTTTCAGTTCTGGTAAACATGAAATTTCTTTAAACAGTCTGGTATTGATGAATTGTTGACGTACCACAAGTTCACCTAAAACATCACCATTCACATATCATGGACCTCATACATACCAGCACAAAACAAAATATAAACACAGTGTTGACAGATAAAGTAAGCAGTACATCTTTAAACTAGTTTTTAAAAATACACCGAAATACATCCAAACACAACACACACACAACACACACGACTCATTAAACAAGTATACATCTACAAATATATTGTGTGTTGAGTATCACAACTCTGCCCCGAGGCTCCCTCGGTGTTGTCTATATCACACAATACAACATAGATTGTATAAAAATAACACCAGTTGTTGCCAGGGTCATTTCTAATAATTTAGTTTTCACAAAGTTAGAAAATAACTTTTATTCTAGAGATGGTTAGAAACTTTTGCAGACACAGCAGTTGTTGAAAGTTCTGGCTGACAGGAAGTAATTAAAAACAATATTGTAAATAGGTAGTAGGTAGTAGGCAGCTACCAAACAGGGAGGTACTACTGCCTGGGAAGATATTGGAAGCATAATGTGTTGTCTAATGGTAGACCCTGCTGCCATATGGCATCACGAAAATTGTGACCAAATCCCAGGTTGCTCATCTGACTTTCTGCCTCATTTGCACACAATTGCAGGGTCTCAATTGTTTCTCTTACAATTGACAACACAACATACATATATTGTTTCTCACTTTTTTTTTATTTTGTAATTCTTTATTATTATTATTATTATTATTATTATTATTATTATTATTATTTTCGCCTTCCAGGCCCCGAGATGGGTCAGTGACCTATGCCCGGTTGGGCGAATCCCCGTAAAAAAAATTAGGGGTCGAGGAAGCGATGGGGAAGTATAGAGAAAGTGGTGGCAGAGAAATGGGCTGGTTGATCAAATTGAACAAAACCTGAGGTTACCATTAACTCACTATGGAATTCCGTGGTAGTTGTAGAGTCAGTAGTGCTTTGTGATCTGCCGACAGAAGTAGTGTTTTAGAGGCGAATTGTACATATGATGAATTCCATATTATATAATCTCATATTGTTATTTGATATTAAATTAAGACAAAATTATGTGGGTGAATGAGCAATTTTCTGGACTACTCACTCACACAAAGGAACAATGTCTTGTGGAGATAAAAGTCGGAATTCACAAATGATTTGTGAAATCAGTCTGTGATCACAAAGAAGTCACCCCATTTCCACACACACACACACACACACACACACAAGACTGGGAGTGTGAAGCGTCATTGTGAGTCTTACTTAAAAGTTCTTAAGAGTAAGTAGGGCATTTTGTGGTTTATAATCCTGATGCTCCACCACCTATATATCCCCTCCCACCTCTCCCTCGCTTTCTCTTCTTGAACTTTGTGTCTCTCTGTTTTATTCTTTCTCTTGTATTCTCATTTTCTCTCTCTTGTTCTCATTTATTTTCTCTCGTTCCTTTGATTTCTCTATCTAACGTTTTATTTTGTCCGAATTGTCTGTCTCTAGTTTTTCCTCACCTCTTCTCTCTCCTCTTGTTTCTTCCTCACCTCTTCTCTCTCCTCTTCTTCCTCTCTCACTTCTCTTACTTCTCTTCTTACTCTCCTCAGGAAAACAAAGAGAAAACAGCTTAACGTAGAAGAACAAAGAGAGAGAGCGATAACGTAACAGAATCAAGATAAAGGGGAGAAAGCAAAGTATGAGAATAAATTTAAAATTAAGGAACCCAAGATGGTATACCGTGTAGTGGTGTAGGGAGGCGTGTTATATATTCGTTGACAGATCGCTCCATCCCCCTCCTCTCGAAACTTCCATATTTCTATGAGAGAAATGCTGAACCCAAAACCTTTTGAGGAATCCCTAGGATCATCCACTGTCAGGAGGTTAAGTGCAATAAATTTCTGTAAAATCTGTAATCTTGGAGGAGCGAAACCAGTCTGATCCTTGGACGGCATACAGAGATCCGAAGTCTCCTCCTATTTAATCAACTTTCCATCATTTTTCCTGTAGTGGCAGTCTGTAGTTGTACGTAAAATCAATCATCGTTTGTCGGTGACTTTTTCGCCGTTTGACAGACCCTCTTTCCTGATGGTCGATAACCTTTGGACGCTGTGTATTGACTGCAGCTCCAACATGTTGTCTGCTATCCACACTTTTTTTTACTCGAAATATAACCTCTGTTACTATGGTGACATAAAATTAGACGCCTTCAGTTGATAACTAGAAGATAAGAGTGAAGAACGCTCTATATTGGTGTCTGCTCTTCACAACTTCATGTATTCCAAATATTGTCTGTGTGTTGATGGTGGTGGCAGCAGGACTCCCACACACCCTCCAACACGTACAATGAACTTGGTGATATGATAGCCAGATGGTGTGAGTCCAGGAGCCTCACGTCCAAGGAAGGTATTATCACCGGGCTACAAATACTGAAGACCATGTCCCCCATCGTCATCCTGAACCTCGTTTGGGATCTTAGTGGATTGAAGACAGTCGTTCTTTTAGCGAATTCAATTTCATATTTGCGGGAAGAGTTGCACAGGTCTAGGGACGTCTGGGATTACTACCACGGAGAGGGTATTGGGTGAGGGAACAGGGAACATTTTTTTTATTTATTTTTTTTTTTTTTTAGGAAATCTTAGACAGGAATGTGAAGACTGGACATTTTCAACGTCGCCAAATTAATGTCCCATAAACAATATCCAGTTTACTTTCTTTGATTTATTATGTTTCTGTCATCTCTCATGCCTTCAAAACATTCCTCTATCTTCACTTCCTCTCCTTATCCACTGTCATTCTCTCTCTTTTTTTATCGCCCAGAAACCACCACAGTCTATTTCTTCTCTGTATGTCTTGTTTTTTCTCCCCCTCCTGCTCTTCTCCTCTCAGATGGACGTGTTTTCCTCTCTTCTGAGTATATGTTTGTTTGACTATTTATTTCTATCTATCTAAATATATATCTCTTTTCAGTCACCTTGTCAGTTCAGTTCTCCTCTTCCACTCCCTTCCCCCCTCCCCTCCCCACCCCCCACCCCCCCATCTCTCTCTCTCTCTCTTTCTCTCTCTCTCTCTCTTTCTCTCTTCTCCCACGGCAGTAAAAATAATACAAATAATATTTCCTGCTCACAAACCCAGATTTTTTCTCAGGACGTTACGTGTGCAGTGTAATAACTTCATTCTTTTGGCTCTCTCTCTCTCTCTCTCTCTCTCTCTTTGTTCTCACGTTTTTGGAGACTATTGAAAAATATCTTTACTGAACTGATAAACATTCAACTTTATTCAGAATTTGTACTTGTCACTATAACAGATTTCGAAGCAATTTAGATGGGGTTTGTATGAGTCTTGTCTGCTAATTGGTTTGTTCTTGCGTAAGCGCTATTTTTCCACGGTCGATATTGGCAGATAAATTCATATAAGTAGTTGGTATGCGTTATTAGTATTCCTCCTGTGTTTAGTGGCAAATAATAATGATAACTGCGCTGTTAGTGAGACATATATCAGAGGAGCTATGTAATGTGTATGTGCGTGTTCTGTATGAGTGTAGGTTAGTGAGGTAGTGCGTCACAGAGCCGCTGTCCGCCACGACGGTGTAAAACTCTACGGTGACAGGCTGCCACATTTGACTATCTCCGTCCCTCTTTTTCCTGGTCAATGATTTCTTGTACACACTTGTTTATAATTAACCTTTTCTCCTCGTCTATGATCTCTAGTCCACACTGTGTCATAAACCAACATAAACCTGTGCAGTAGTTTATGTGGCTTAGCATACTAATGGTCCATTACTGTGATAGGTGCGTGAAAGTCGCGCCGACTCCTGTTCCCCTCCTTACTTAAAGCTCACATTTGCACGGTAAAAGCTACATTTTTCGCCTCTATATCGCTTTCCGCTGTATGACCAGGAGCAGCGGAATGTTATCCTCGAGTATGAATATTTTTTGAGGCAGAAAGTAAACACACAACAATGGCGGATATAACTGAATATTGTTCATAGTATTGTTCTTTCTTTTATTAAATCACATTTTTACTCAAGCGTGAAAGGAAGTCTTTTGGAACCTTAAATGTCATTCCAAGACTATTTAATTTTCCAATAACATCATAATCATCGTCACATTAGGTGTACTTTTCGATTATTCACGATATTCACACGACGTATTTTATATTTTATAAGCCAGTCGACTGTGTTTCCAAAAGTGTTATTGGTTTTTTGCTTTAGGACGTTATATCTGTTTTCCATTAACACTTCTTGCCGTTTGAATAGAAATATGTGATATGAATAGGCAGAGACTGACGTGAAATATGACAACAAAGGTCAAGGAAAATGTTGAACAGGAGAAGTGGATCATCCTACACGTTTAGACACCACAGGCAAAACACCTAACGTTTGTATTTTTGCTACAACATTAACCAAACAAAAAAAAACATTAATTAAACCAAATTGAGTTTCAATACATCACAACACTTCCTACAGTTTTGTAGTGTTACAAAAGCAACAACACAGACACAGCCAGATCCCGTCCCAGATGCTGCACCAGCTACCTACTGGAATAACAAATGCAGATGTAACTTGTAAGAGGATACTTCCCCCGGCGGGACATCCGCTGCTACAGTTTATGAGGGAAGCCGAGGTGAGACCAGGACCCCAAGACCCCAGGACTGTAGGACCCCAGGACCTCAGGTTCCCGCCACCCAGACCAAGACTTCGTGATTACTTTCCTCCTTCCGCTGCAGGACGATTCTGATTTTGAGATTAATTTTATTAAGTTTTCAGCCAGCTTTAGTTTATTATTTAGTTATTTACTAATTCAGTGCCTGTGTTTAACTCTATTAATAACCAAGATTTGAAAATTTTCTACAAGAATCTTTGGGAACAGATATATTGTATCTCACTTTTTGTTTTAGTTTTTTTTTCGTCAGAATATAGTATGAGGCGCCCAGGAGTTTGTTTATGTTTTCCGCCAACGTGAGGTAATTCTCTCAGCGAAATTTCAAGAGAACAGAATGGTCCATTTTTAGTCTTGGTGATTTTCCAGTTTCCTTTGGATCTTCGGATTTTTACTTTTGTCTTCACTAACGGCATGAGATATTCTGAAAGATTTCCGTTTTTTCTTCAACATTTATCACCTCCCTGTGTGTCACCGTTCCAGGGGGATGTTACTTTTTTTTAAATAATATTTGACACTGTGACGGTAGGGGATGGCTCCACGGTTCTGTGGTAAAGGTGTATATACTTCACTAAAAACATCTTTTTTTTTGTGATTCACTGATAAGTATTTTCTAAATCGTAACATCAAACATATCAAGATATTAATTGAGCATCATCAGCCTTAAACAACTCCAGACTCACAGATAACACAGACATTTTTTTAAAATTGTATCGTTTGAAATATTTAATTACATGATAATTAGTTTATCTCCCAACCATAGAATAAAAATGTCTAATTTGATAAGTTTATGTAATTATCCGGCGGCGCTGATGAAAAATATATTTATCATAACCTAATTTACGAAATAATTTTACTTACTGAATGCTATATGAGATGATTCATTAGGGAAGAAATTAGTGAGATCAATTGCTTGTGTGGTGGACAGGTAAAAGTGTTGTGGTATGATCACTGTTCAGATTACCCCGGGATAGTGTGTTTTGGTATCCAGCCGGTATTGCTGCGATGACTTTCTCTGGTCCAATTTATATACTAATTGTGACCCACCAAACTGACATGGAATTGACGTACGTGTGTGTGTGTGTGTGTGTGTGTGTGTGTGTGTGTGTGTGTGTGTGCGTGTGTGTGTAGATAGAAAGAGATATGGGAAAAATTCTAATGACTTTTCGTTAAAAATATCCTAACTATATCGTATCAAAGCTCCAGAGTGTGTGGTGTCAGTTTACCACATGGGCAAATACTGTATATAATGTAGCGAGTTACAGAATGTGTTTCCTCGGAGCTTTGATTGGAAAAGAAAGAGAAAGGGAAGAGTGGGATGAAGAGGGTAGGAAGGGGAGGTGAGAAGGAGAGAAGAGTGAGTTTGTTTGTCTGCCTCCGATCCGTCTTTCTCCTCCTTTCTTCTGTCTCCTATTAATCGTCTCTCGTCACCACCAGTACCACCAGCAGGAGAAATGGCAGTAGCAGCAACAGAGATATCAACATCGATATTATCATGACCGCTAACACCTGCAGCAACAGCAGCAGCAATAGGACAGCATTCATAACAGCAAAAACATCATCAGTAATAGGAAAGCAGCAGCAACATCAACAACACCAGCAGCAGGATGGCAGCAATAGGGTAGCAGCAGCAACATCGGGGGTCGGTGGGGCGGAGAGGACCTGCCTGTGTGAGGTCACCCAGGCGTGGGATGACGTGATCTCGGCATCGCGCGCCAGATTTACTGCGTGAGGGAGTTTTCAGGATGCAAAGGGATAAAGCTGCTTCGTCTCCTCAGCATCGGGAATTTTGCACGACCCCTTGACCGCCTAAGAGGGATAAGATGATACAGTATATTCCTCTTTCTCTCATCCTCTCCCGGGCTGATATATTCTCACTTGTTTGGCGGGATCCAATTTGTATATCTTCTCGTGTGTATGGAGGTATAGCTTTCAAAATATTTATTTTTCTTTTCAATATTCACTGTTGGAGCTGTTCAAAGTATGCTTGGCAGTACATCTTCTCAATACAAGATCAAACTATGATTTTATGAGAATTCACTACACTATTTATTCCAGTACGTTAAAACTCCTTCAAAGATGACCAAGGTAACAATATTTTTCGCCAGGATTTAAGACTTGTTATCAATATCACTTTTATTTACAAATCGTAAACTTTATTAATATTACTAACACGATCTTCCTAACATTTGCTAATCCTGCCAATCGTCGAAACCCTAAAATGTTATTACTAATTTCAGAAATGCAAGGATCAAGAAATTTATTTTGAAAAGTTTACATCTTTGCCCAACTCTATGTGTTATGGTATCAAGGTTTCCAGGAAGGGATGGTGGTGGTGTATGTGTCAGGGTAGGTCGGTGGAGCCCTGAGGTGTCTGTGTCTGTTGGGTCGTGACACATATTCGTGGTGTGTGTGTCAGGGTAGGTCGGTGGAGCCCTGAGGTGTCTGTGTCTGTTGGGTCGTGACACATATTCGTGGTGTGTGTGTCAGGGTAGGTCGGTGGAGCCCTGAGGTGTCTGTGTCTGTTGGGTCGTGACACTTATTCGTGGTGTGTGTGTCAGGGTAGGTCGGTGGAGCCCTGAGGTGTCTGTGTCTGTTGGGTCGTGACACATATTCGTGGTGTGTGTGTCAGGGTAGGTCGGTGGAGCCCTGAGGTGTCTGTGTCTGTTGGGTCGTGACACATATTCGTGGTGTGTGTGTCAGGGTAGGTCGGTGGAGCCCTGAGGTGTCTGTGTCTGTTGGGTCGTGACACATATTCGTGGTGTGTGTGTCAGGGTAGGTCGGTGGAGCCCTGAGGTGTCTGTGTCTGTTGGGTCGTGACACATATTCGTGGTGTGTGTGTCAGGGTAGGTCGGTGGAGCCCTGAGGTGTCTGTGTCTGTTGGGTCGTGACACTTATTCGTGGTGTGTGTGTCAGGGTAGGTCGGTGGAGCCCTGAGGTGTCTGTGTCTGTTGGGTCGTGACACTTATTCGTGGTGTGTGTGTCAGGGTAGGTCGGTGGAGCCCTGAGTGTCTGCGTCTGTTGGGTCGTGACACTTATTCGTGGTGTGTGTGTCAGGGTAGGTCGGTGGAGCCCTGAGGTGTCTGTGTCTGTTGGGTCGTGACACATATTCGTGGTGTGTGTGTCAGGGTAGGTCGGTGGAGCCCTGAGGTGTCTGTGTCTGTTGGGTCGTGACACATATTCGTGGTGTGTGTGTCAGGGTAGGTCGGTGGAGCCCTGAGGTGTCTGTGTCTGTTGGGTCGTGACACTTATTCGTGGTGTGTGTGTCAGGGTAGGTCGGTGGAGCCCTGAGGTGTCTGTGTCTGTTGGGTCGTGACACATATTCGTGGTGTGTGTGTCAGGGTAGGTCGGTGGAGCCCTGAGGTGTCTGTGTCTGTTGGGTCGTGACACATATTCGTGGTGTGTGTGTCAGGGTAGGTCGGTGGAGCCCTGAGGTGTCTGTGTCTGTTGGGTCGTGACACATATTCGTGGTGTGTGTGTCAGGGTAGGTCGGTGGAGCCCTGAGGTGTCTGTGTCTGTTGGGTCGTGACACATATTCGTGGTGTGTGTGTGTCAGGGTAGGTCGGTGGAGCCCTGAGGTGTCTGTGTCTGTTGGGTCGTGACACATATTCGTGGTGTGTGTGTCAGGGTAGGTCGGTGGAGCCCTGAGGTGTCTGTGTCTGTTGGGTCGTGACACATATTCGTGGTGTGTGTGTGTCAGGGTAGGTCGGTGGAGCCCTGAGGTGTCTGTGTCTGTTGGGTCGTGACACTTATTCGTGGTGTGTGTGTCAGGGTAGGTCGGTGGAGCCCTGAGGTGTCTGTGTCTGTTGGGTCGTGACACTTATTCGTGGTGTGTGTGTCAGGGTAGGTCATCTGGCTCTGTTGTTGTGTTTTATTTGTCTTTCTCCCTCTTTGTTAATATGTTTGTTTGTTTGGTGATCTGCTTCGTCTTTTTTTTAGTGTTTTCCTCTCCCTTTACTCTCTCTCTCTCTCTCTCTCTCTCTCTCTCTCTCTCTCTCTCTCTCTCTCTCTCTCTCTGTATAACATTTATAAAGACATATTCCTCATAGTTTCTGTCTTACTGCCACATCAATATATGTTCCCACGACACAAGACGACCTCCTCCTCCTCCTCCCCCACCTCCTCCTCCTCCTCTTCCCCCTCGTCAACATATTGGACAATATTCCCATGAATTACTCCGTGGAATCCAACTCAAACACAGGAGCTCAAGGGGAAGATTGAGGGCTCTCGCGAGGCAGTTCAACTGATGGATTGAGTTAGTGAAAACACTTGGCTTGTCTCTCACCACCTGGAGGACCACCTGAGAGAGAGAGAGAGAGAGAGAGAGAGATTAACTATCTATTTCTCATTCTAACTACCACTGTCGGTCTCTCTCTCTCTCTCTCTCTCTCTCTCTCTCTCTCTCTCTCTCTCTCGTTCTAAATCCAGAAATCATTCATCGAAAGAACATTACCATTAGTCAGCGGAGTCATTAAACAACCATTAGTTCTTTCAGCCAATCAATAAATAAACGAATGAGTGATTACATTATCACATGAGTAAACTTATACAAGGATGGCTTTGTAAATGAATGAATGAATACATGAATTAAGCTGGAAATTAATCAATATATAAAACAAACAACACAACCATGTCATTTTATCTCTCACAAACAAGACACGCAGTACATGTCCAGGTAGAGCGACATACAGGAACACAACAAGTGCAGTGATATTGGTATTTCATTGTATCACGTATTGAACATGTTTATTTACCCAAACTGTGTTTTCTCACAACCTGCTGCATATTATCTCACTCGCCTGTATACTGTTCCTCACCTTCAGGCAGGCAGGACCAGGTAGACTTGAGACACCTTCCAACAACTTTTAAATTGTAAAAAAACTTTGGAAGTCATTTCTAACTATCGTTAAGGAATTCCTTCTGCCTCGTTAATGTTATATTGTGTTTGAGCCTCTGGGGTAGATAGTTGGTTGTTAGGGAGTATGAACCTTATCAACTCCTGATTGAATATCGTAATTGCATTTTTAATACTAATGAATAATATAATTCCCAGGTTGTTATAGTATTAAAGTATCGTCCCAGAAATTATTTTGGGTAACTTTTGTTCCTTAATGTTATCGACGGCTTTTATACTTAAGTCAGTTTCTAGTATAACTTTAACTTCCTGTGAATATTGTCAAGGTTACTTTACATATTGATAAACAATACCCAACTGAATAACTGACTCTTGCACAACATAATATACACAATAACAGAATACATCCTACAATCATAATACTTCATGTGTGTTTGAACGTAATTTTGTACATCTTAAGTTTTGTTCAGCGACGAGCACTAAAAACAGCCTCTTCAGTCTTTAATTATTTTCAAACGTTTATAGTTCAGATAAAACTTATGTTGTGAAGGAGCAAAAGAAGTCAATTTGTTTCTTCCTTTATACAACTCACATTCCACAGCAGCCCTGGAGCCTCTTTTCTTACAGTAAACTTAATTTCTTCGTAGATAAATGACTCTTAGACTTTGTTAGCGAAAAAAATAATGGAGAAGACGATGTTAGCGTGTTGGCGAGGGACTTGACGCCCAGAATGTTCTTTGAGCAGATGGGAGGAGAAGAAGCTTTGGAATGACTGCTAAGAGACCACTCCTCTCCCACTCCTCTCCCACTCCTCTTCCACTTCACCTTCTCTTCGTTCTCACTCGGCTTTCACAAGAGTCATAAACTGCATTCACCATCTCCTTAGCCTCTGCGCCCAGAGGTAACTGTAAACATTATGTAAATTAACTTTGTGAAAAATTTAATATATATATATATATATATATATATATATATATATATATATATATATATATATATATATATATATATATATATATATATATATAACCTAATTTAACCTAACCTAACCTAACCTAACCTTTGGCCACGTCATAGAAAACCTGGGTTAAAGCCAAGTATAAGCCAGAGGAAAGCCTGGTCTACTCCGAATTGAGCCCAGGTTTAGGCCAGGTTTATAACATCAGGCCAGGGAGCTTGTTCAGAGGAAAAACGGAATCTGCGTCAAAATCGAGTCACTCTTGTGTCAGCTGTAGATCAAAGGCAACCCTGAGAAAAGTTGCTATCAGAATATTTAGTACATCTACTGCTCTCTCTCTCTCTCTCTCTCTCTCTCTCTCTCTCTCTCTCTCTCTCTCTCCCTCTCCCTGTTTTACTCTACCTCCTTATTTATTTACTTTTTCCATCAACTTACCATTCCCTTTTGTTTTTTCTTAATCTTTACCTCATATTATTTTTAAGTGAAGTTTAGTTTCTTCTTCTTTCGCTCTTATTTTCTTCTCTTCTCTCTAACCCAATTCACGCCAGTTAAGAGTGACGTAAGGTCGTACGAGGTCAGGTCACAGAATCAAGGAGGAACGGTAAACTACATTCTTCACAATTTTTTTGAAGCACCGGGATATGCTGATGAAGTCTTCCCCTCGTACTGAATAAAATATTGAGAAGAAGGAGAAGAGCAGAGAGGAGATGAGAAAGACGTACGTGAATGAGAGATAGAAAAGAGATAGGAAGATAGAAGAAGAATGAAGGAAAATGTGAATGAATTATGGTGATAAAAAATGATTGAATGTGTAATAAGATACGCATATAATTTTGTCTTCTTTCCTCACTCCCTCCCCCCTTCCCTTCCTCTCTCCATCACCCCCTCACTCCCTCCCGCCTTCCCTTCCTCTCTCCATCACCCCCTCACTCCCTCCCCCCTTCCCTTCCTCTCTCCATCACCCCCTCTCTCCCTCCCCCCTTCCCTTCCTCTCTCCCTCCCCCCTTCCCTCTCTCTCCCTTCCCTCCTCCTCCCACACACACATCTCTCTCCTCCTCTCTTTTCACGTGTCGATCTTCTATTCTACTCTCCTGATTCCACTGTTCTCATTTGTAATATAATATAGTTTTCTTATCCCTCTCTTTCTGCACTTTATCACATGTCCCTTCTCTCCACTCTCTTACAATCTTCCTCTTCTAATCATGTTTCCCACTTCCATCCTTCCCTTAATTGTCTTCTTACACACGCAACTTTCCTATTACAACTTTCTTCTATTTCTTCATACTCTCCCTTCCATACCTATCCCCTCCCTTTGTCATACTCCCTGGCACACCCTCCCTGTTATAATTCTTCCTTTTTCATGTCAGTTTCATTTGGTCTTCTTGACAATTAACAATCCAATGAGTAATTATTTATAACTCATATATACAACACATGTGGAAATGGTTAATGTAATATTGTTCACGTAGTTGGGACTTTGACTGTCAGAGGGCGCCGTTAAAGGTCACACTCACGAATATAAACAAACAATCCGCCTCACTTGCTTAGGTAAAATGTTTATGGGTAAATAAATAACACTAACACTATTTTTTTTTTATTTGTGTGGTTTTTAAATCTACGTCGTTGTTTTTTATCTTAAATTTCGTTCATGATTTTAAAGTATGAATTAATCAAAACAATAATAACCCGTGAAATATATATTGCTATTATTATTGTCGGTAATCTTAACGTGTGAAAATTAATACGAAAATCCTCACAAATGATAAACAAACACACAGATACGCATGAAAATATACACAATAAATACCCATAGCCTTAGAATTTTAACCAGGAATTCCTTGAGACAAGCATGAGTTATTAATAATATAACCAGTTGATATATTAACACAAGAACAACATCTTGATATTGTTTGTAAAAGTGATTCATTAAATAAGTTCAATTTTATGTTGGAAATTAAAAACTTTTGGGGTTCGTAGTGTTTCAGTCAAACTTTTTCTTTAATACTTTGTTGTTTTTCATAAAGAGTTTGAGGTCCCAGGTCTTAACAATGTTTAAAGGATTTTCAACTTTTTTTTTATGGGTATTATACTGTTTAAGGAGAATACTAGTGACTTAGATTCTGTCGGTCTGTCTAGTGTTTTTCAACTGGTCAAGTCTCTCCCACATAACATGCAATAACTGCGTAATCTCTCAATAACTACCAATTTCACAGACTAATGGAGTTAAATCCTTAAGACCTACTTACAGTTCCTTCCATGAATAAGGTAAATTACATTCACTTAGGATAATTGCTGTGTGCAATTGTAATCACCTGAATACAACATCTGTATACATATAGCCTCTATTTTCATTTAATCACGTAATTGGTGTTTACATAATTTAACGCCTACCTGCAGCGGGTTCATCACTACCAACTCCTGTAATGCTATTCACCTGGTGATATTTAACTGGGTACAAGTTTAAGAGAACTTCATGAAGTAAAAAGAACTAGGTTAGGTTAGGTTAGGTTAGGTAGTAAATAGAACTGGGTTAAATGTCAACAATCGTTCACTATGAGGATGTGTGACTGCCACGCTGTAAATGAGGTTTCGTCTTACCTGCTCCCACTAACACTGTGCCTTTAGGACATACACAAATAGACCATGACAGAGGGTAGACTGTCTCCAGAGGTATCGGCTATCTCAAGTCTTCATCACCAATTCTAAAATCAACGAACATTGTATTGCAAATTCTAAAAGTTTTGTTCTTCACGTTTGTCAGGAGTACAGTAAAGATTAAAGAAATGATTTTAAATCGACTTTCGAAAAATGATATAAGAAATTAATAAATTCATAGTACAGTATATATTTTTATTAAAAAGGGAGATTAATTTCTCATAATAAATCGTAAGTTTATGTAATTTTGATCAGCTTTGTTATATATATATATATATATATATATATAGTGAGTGTGTGAACGAGATGTGAACCCAAACTCTGACTCAAGTCGATAAAATCGATCCAGTGACGCATCGCTACGAACTTTCGAGCTACGGAGCCTGAGTATAAATGTTCGCTGCGGACAGGATTCGAACCTGTGCGGGCAGAGCCCAATGGATTTCAAGTCCATCTCCTTAACCACTCGGACACCGCAGCTGTGAAGAAACAGTAGATTCTGTAACCCCATGTGTGTTTGTGTGTGTGTGAACCAGATAAGTTGGTAATGGAAGTGTATAGGTATACAGTAATAAGAGAGATATACTGGACCACAGATGATAGAGTAGGCGGCTGACACATTAAAGCTCAGGACATCACTGTACCCGAGAGAACACCAGACGAGTATGTCAGGTGAAGAGCGAGCGAGTGACCTATTTCTTCTCTGCATTTGTCTGCAAAGGATATCAGCAGGTACCTTTAGCGTCTTGGCCCACTAAGGTATAAAGAAACGCCTGGATGAAACCCTTGATTGGAAGATTTTTTCGTGAACTGTCAATTTTGAAGATCACCACCATAATTAAAAAGTCCTTACCAGTATTAACCTAAACTTTCATGATACCTCTTGCATATAATTTACCCATATATATTAAAACGTAGAGGGAAACAAAATCGCCAGATAATAAGAAGGTAAATGAGAGACGTGGAGTGAATGTGGGAGCGGACATAGGCCACACAATACCCAACAATGGTCGACAGATTGAGCCAGCGAGTCTGTCTTTCCACAACCTGCACCAGTGAATTGCTGGAACTTGGCTGATGAGAGGCCAGCGCCAGGGAATGTGAGGAGTGGAGGAAATGGGGGACAGGGAGAGAGAGAGAGAGAGAGAGAGAGAGAGAGAGAGAGAGAGAGAGTAATTAAGCAGAATGACTGAGGAAGAAGAGTGTTGCTGACAGCGTGAGTGAGAAGTTTACGGTGTCTGCAATGAGTAGCATCTAAATAAACCTTTTATATGTATATCTTCAACGGTTAAATGATCCTTGGTAGAGTGTTTTACAAAGTATACTTGAGAGAATTAGTTGGTATTATATATGAATCGATTTTCAAGGAGCTTTTGCAAACACTTAACACATTAGTAATAGTTCTCGTTCCGTGAGTAACTAAAACGAACATTGTCTTAGTTAATTATATCTTTTTTTTCTCTCGATCACTTTATGTGTTGCTAATTCATCCCACCACTCATTCATTTCCTCTTTCTCTTACTTTCGTTCATTATTATTCGTCTAATCATCTAGTTTTCTGTTTATCTGTCTGTTTCTTTCTTCCCACACACAAACCTAACCTCACCTCACCTGTTCCATAATTCAGTCCAGCTTCAGAGGATAAAAGAAGGGAGATATTTGTATCGTGGGACACAACATTCCAGCTACATTGCTCCTACGTTCTTTGTCCTGCGTTACACACGAGCCACGTCTTTGATCTAAATCCCATGACTTGGTGCACCAGTTAAGTGGCAAATCGTCGACGGTGAAACAGAAAGCCTAGAGACCTGACTTAACCCTTGCTCAGTCGTGGCGGTGATGACTTCTGAAGAATATTTTACCATAGTAATAAAGACGATCTAGTTCGCTGGTTAATCTAGATAGAGTTTGACATTATTTTATTGGCTCCTGAAGGTGAAATTGTCTGGGAAATGTATTGTGCTATAGGATTTCGCGTTGGAATATGCTTGAAGGCTCCGAGGTTACAAGTTTGTTAAGTTGAAGTATGATTTATTGTTCTGTGTTATCCATCATTAAAGAAACGCATCTGTTTTTATGTTTGCCGTGAAGTCTTAGATGTGAAACACTCTTCTCTGCTGTCACGATTTCCTCCACAACACAACCTTCCTAACATCACCTCCAGAGAACCATAGAAGATGTTGATACATAATAATACAAATAAAACAAAAATAATATAGTTAGTCCAAATAATTCTTAAGATACTATGGCTTTACAGAACGCAAAGGAATTTCTACAACACCCAAGATCCACTAACACCACCACCACACACTACCAGCCAGCTAAGACCCGCAACATAAAAGCTGCGACAAGCAAACGCTCATTTATCTTTTACCTGCAGTGGAGCACTTTCATGGTAGGAGCAAGAGAGAAACATTAAATAAGTCTAAAGTATTTCTGGGACACTCAAAACACATTAACAAGAGAGATCAAGGAAGAGAGAGAGTCTAGGTAGAAAATCCAGACACAATTACACGCATTAAGTAAAGCTAAAGGTATTACAAGCATAAATAACACACACTAACACCACCACCATCAAGGGACAGCCAAGGTACAGGTGTGGACCATAACACACACTAACACCACCACCATCAAGGGACAGCCAAGGTACAGGTGTGGGCCATAACACACACTAACACCACCACCATCAAGGGACAGCCAAGGTACAGGTGTGGACCATAACACACACTAACACCACCACCATCAAGGGACAGCCAAGGTACAGGTGTGGACCATAACACACACTAACACCACCACCATCAAGAGACAGCCAAGGTACAGGTGTGGACCATAACACACACTAACACCACCAGCATCAAGGGACAGCCAAGGTACAGGTGTGGACCATAACACACACTAACACCACCACCATCAAGAGACAGCCAAGGTACAGGTGTGGACCATAACACACACTAACACCACCAGCATCAAGGGACAGCCAAGGTACAGGTGTGGACCATAACACACACTAACACCACCACCATCAAGAGACAGCCAAGGTATAGGTGTGGACCATAACACACACTAACACCACCAGCATCAAGGGACAGCCAAGGTACAGGTGTGGACCATAACACACACTAACACCACCACCATCAAGGGACAGCCAAGGTACAGGTGTGGACCATAACACACACTAACACCACCACCATCAAGGGACAGCCAAGGTACAGGTGTGGACCATAACACACACTAACACCACCACCATCAAGGGACAGCCAAGATACAGGTGTGGACCATAACACACACTAACACCACCACCATCAAGAGACAGCCAAGGTACAGGTGTGGACCATAACACACACTAACACCACCACCATCAAGGGACAGCCAAGGTACAGGTGTGGACCATAGCACACACTAACATCACCTGAAACACTTACATATGCATTTACTTAACATTTCCATGTAAATGTCTTTGAAATGGAACGCTTTCTATTTCTTATCTGGCAGAGACCAAAACCGAACAGGGAGGTGTTAGCAACATTAACACACAGCTTTAAGCCTCACCAGGGAGTGATACAGCTCAGACCGGCCGTGGTGAATATTGTGATGCTGTGGGGAGGGAAATATACTGTACTTGTGTCTCCTAGCGTAACTCAGGTGAGAGGTGAAGTGTGAGAGCTTGTACTCAGTAATATCCCGGGGAAGAGTAGTGAAATAATCAGAGGGTGTTTGTGCCATGGTCATACATCTGATACAACATTATGTGTCATTGGCAACATGATGTTAAAGCTGTACCTTTATATAATGTTAAACTTCTAAATTAACTCACATTAATGATAGTTCACAAAATATAATCCTTTTGGGTATATATAAATGTAATTGCTTCCACTTCTCCATATGGATAGTTTGCATGAATTACATTTCATGTCCTTTTATACATTACACCACACTAAATTCATTAATAATATGGAATTTGTAACTATGAGCGATTATTCTGTAATGCGTTTGAAGTAGTGAAGCTTAATTGACAAATGTTCCCTCGTGTCATGTTATTTTCCAATATGTTTATGACCTCTGTTTTCTGTTTATAATTTGGAGTTTTATTCAGAAAAATAAAGTAACATGAAATGTTGAATGCGTCCCCAAAAGAGCATTTTCCATAATGTATGTATATGGTCATGCATATTTGTGCTCATGCATACATGTATATATAAAAATGTATATAGGAAAGTGCATCCATTTACACACACGCACGTCATTCTTAATATTCTAAACCCGAATCATGATGAAGACAATATAAATATAACTTTACATTATCTAATTACTGTATAATGTAACTGATATTCCTTCCCTGGTAAAAGACAAGAATTTTAAGGTAAAGAAAATAAAGCAATTCCAGTAACGTGTTCACGACCATCCAGCCCACTCGTCGTGTTTACCTCTGAAATGGGATATTAATGTCTATTCTGAAGCACTTTCTCTCTTTCTCAGTATTAAGTACCAGTGTGTGTGTGTGTGTGCGGGGGGGGGGGGGGGTGGTTAGGGCCCCTCCTCCCTAAAAGCCTCCTAACCATCTCAAGTTCCAGCTCTCACCTCCACTCTCTGCTCTCTTTCTCTTCCAATTATCGTCTTTTTCGTCATCCTTTATAATCGAGATTCTCTTGTTAGTTCTCATAGTAGAATTTTAATATCTCTCATCCATTTTTTATTTAACCCTTAGGATTGTGAATGGTAGGAGTTCTCTGCTGGATAAAGGATGAATTTCTGTTTTGTATTTGTTCTACTAATTCGAATATTCTCTCTCTCTCTCTCTCTCTCTCTCTCTCTCTCTCTCTCTCTCTCTCTCTCTCTCTCTCCTGTCACTTTCTATTTTCCATCTCTGTTTTATCTAAATATTGTGTTTCTCATTCATTCTTCCTACACAACTGCAACATGAATAATGATGGACAGCGCTACAGTAACAATTTCCTCCTGAGTTTGTCCACACACACACCTACACACACACACACACACACCTACACACACACACATACCTAGACACAATTCCTTCTTTATACACCCAAAGAGTTGCATCTATCTCACTTATTCAACATTCATATCAAGTTATCACAGATTCTTCCTTATTATAATTCGTATATCGTTCAACTTCTCATTTATCTTCCTTCTGTTTATGTTTCTATCTTCTCTCTCCATTTCCTTGACTCAGTTTATGCATATGGTTTACTGGGCCTTTATTTCCCCTACCACATCTGCATATTGACTAAGTTACATACCTCTTCATTAAATAACAATTGTACCTGAGAATAACATCTCATCACTTTGACTTTAATTTCCGTCAAGGATTTGGTTTAATTCTGTAGTAATCATTTTTTTTTATTTTTTTTTTTTTTACGGAAGTACTCAGAGGAAAGCGGTGGAGTCTAATTACATGTTGAGTTTCATCCAGTCATTAAAGTAATTGTGCTCAGGGAGAGATACTCATTAAGGGAATTAAAAATACTCTGCAAGATGATTTCAACGTACTCAAAAGTATGTTACTGTTTATATTCTCAAAGTTCTTATATCATATAAAGTATTATAATAAAATATCTTATCATTTAATATCTAAACATTGTATATTTGAAAAGAAAATTTACTCAATAACTGAAATTTGTTTATGTGGCAACTATCTAAATTTTTAATGTATGCTATAATGTGACCTCAAAGATGCACTCTTTTGTGCTGGAGATATCATAGTAACGGTTGGTTGGCCTTGTACATAACTGAAGGAGCCAGGACACTTGAGTTACATCTGCTTATCGTCTCTTCTTATTCTTTACTTTCCTTTCTCTTAAACTTCCTCCCTTCGTTCCTCTGTTCCTCTGCATCCATTTCCTCCCAGTCTTCTTTCCGTTCTACTTCCTTTACTCTCCATTGTTCTTCCTGTCTCCCCTTTCCCTCTACTCTCCTTCCTCTTGAACCTCCCTCCTCTTAACCCCCCCCTATTCCCCACCTGTTCACATCTACTCCCCTTTCTGCATTACTTCCCTCTCCCTTATGCTCTCCTTCTCCCAGCATCGAGAGAGAGAGAGAGAGGGAGGCAGACAGACAGACAGAGACAGGCAGAGAGAGAGAGAGTATTACACAAGTTTTCATAAACACCCCTTGTATTTCTTTGAAGGTTAAATATAAAATGCACCGTGTGTGTGTGTGTGTGTGTGTGTGTGTGTGTGTGTGTGTGTGTGTGTGTCCGTGTGTGTGTGTGTGATCTCTCGTGAGTTATTTAGGCCAATAAGTTGTCCCAAGTTCTTACTTTATGATTCTCGGTGTAGTAATTTTTCCGTCTTGTCGCCAGATGATGTATGATTCAACCTCTTAATTTATCACCTCAAATGACACGTTCCTCAACACCCAGAATAAAAAAAAATTGTGACCTGGAAGAACTCACAGGTAAAAAAAAAATTACGAGTGACCCAAAATGACGAGATAAAGAAATGTATTTATTTTCTGCTCAGTGGGAATATAAATCATGTTTGGTTGTTGATGTTATGAAGAATGAAAACAAAAACATGAATTACCTTTATTTATTTATTTATTTATTTATTTATTTTCTCCATAAGATCAAGTTGGTTTAGTGACGTTGTTAAACTCATTCAAAATATCTTAAGCTTTTTAAACCAAAGTAATAAAAATTTGTATATCTAAGGCATGATTATCTTGTTTTAGTGAGAGAAATATTAGAACCATGGATAAAATTAGATGATTTTAGGTAAATTATTTTTATTTTGTCATTAAATACCGTAGATAATTATTGCTGTAAACTTACCTCTCATAAAGGTAGATTAGTATACCAGGTAGACATATATATGTACCTGTCTAAGTAAAGAAGATGAATATGGAAATGAATCATCGTACAAATACACTGTTTAACTCTTAACAATAATAGTAACTTTGATAACAACACAACATCACTAAGGTTGAACCAGACCATAGTGACATGATAACAGATGGTTGGCCATAACTCCACCACCATAACGCCATTTACCTTAATGTGACGTAATGAAAGAGGTTATCAACGTTCACACAAAGGAGCTGTGATTGATTTAAACAATTACTTTATGGATTAACATTGTGATGAAATACCTGACAGCGGGATATGTAGTGTTTGGTAGTAATGTTTATAGTAGTAGTAGTAGTAGTAGTAGTAGTAGTAGTGTTATAGGAGCTACGAATAATAGTGTAACTCGTCAAGGGAATCACAGAAAAACATTAATGCATCAATAAGACAATAATAACTGTTTTACATATATTTTTGAAGTAGGAAAACAATAATATAACATCGAGATTCATATAGATGTTTCTTAATTAATATACATAAAATATCAAACTATACACAGAGCAAAATATAAAGAAATTAAAATATTGCATCCTTGTTAAGTAGATTATAGCAATTATATTATCTAAAAAAAAATGATACCATATTTACGTTAATAGGAAGTATAGACCATTGAAATTATTATATATATTTTTCAACATCTTATAGGTAAAACCTTCAATTATTTTCGTATATAAGATAAAAAAAAATCTTATATATATATCAAGTAATGCAAGACACACAAGGTTAGAAGCTGACTAAGTAATCACCTGAGCCATTCATCAGGGAGTGAGTCGGGACCAAGGGATTAACCCACACTAGACCAACCAAGAGTAACAGGATTCACACCATAGTAAGGCCTCCTCTCCTCTTCCCCTTCGTGCTGTTCTTACTCCTCCCTCCATGCCTTCCTCCTCCACGTTCTCTTCTTCCTTCTCCACGTCCTCCTTCTCCTCCTCATCCTCCTCATCCTCCTGCTCCTCCCCTCTTCCTCAATCGTCAGTACCCCGGAAAATTGAGATCTACCAGGCAGGAGCCACACTACTACTGGTGATATATGGTAGTGGAGTGGGTGAGAGAAGAGGGAAGAAGGAGACAGGAAGAAAGACGATATACAGAAAGAATTATAAATGATAAGGAATGACAGAAAGAATGAGAGAGATAGACAGTATACCGAATAATCATCAGATAGATAGAGAAAAATAAGAAGACAGAGACGAGTAGAAAGAGAGAATGAAAGAAAGAAACATGAATGGAAACAAATTCTAAAGGATATAATTTAAAGTTAATGGCTGATAAAAGACCCAATATAAAGGACAGGAAACACTAAGAATCTTCCTCTATGTTTGTAACTCAGGATAACATTGGTGGAGTATTAATTTAAGGTAGATAAATTATTGTTACTTTATAATACTGTCCGAAAGTTATTATATCTGCATTTTATAAACTAACATAAAAATTATCTTGTTTCATAATAATTTCCGCTACGTGAACAATATCCAGCCGTATAATTTCACCATCAAGAGCTTTTACCAGAGTACTTTATAATATTCACTTACCATAAACATGTCAACATTATGTCTAGTCACATTATGTCCTGATACATTTAAAAAGTGTGACACTTAAAACCTGACCTTCACCTGACCATTACATGACTTTTACCTGACCTTTACCTGACCATTACCTGACCTTTACCTGACCATTACCTGACCTTTACCTGACCTTTACCTGACCTTTACCTGATCATTTTGTGGGATGTCTAAAGGAATGGAGAGAGAGAGAGAGAGAGATCAGTAAATGGATTACACCCAATACGCTGAAGGAAAATGACTTAACTCGTATGAATGGATCTGTTACGTATGCCAAGGGAACCTAAAGACCTGCCTCTGTCTCACCTCCAGTCACTCCCTCATTCTCACTCCTTTTATTCACATCCCCACTCATCCATATTCACACCCCAATGCACACTCTCATCCATCCCCACTCATCCATATTCACACCCCAATGCACACTCTCATCCATCCCCACTCATACCCACACTTACATCCTCGTTCATCCCACATTCACACACTCATTCGCGCCTTAATTCAGGTCCCATCCACACCTATAACTCACCTTCATTCATACTATGATTCTGTATAGTTTATGAACAATGAGGAAAGTTTGACCTCACACTGGTTATGAGAACAGTGGGTGAGGCGTTTGTGGGGCTGAGTGCAGGACCAACAATGTATATATAAGACGAAGACTTGTAATGTGTATATAAAACCCTGAGCAGCAATGTTTATAGAAGGTAAAATTGATAGATATTGTGAGAGAAAAGAGCAGTCATTCATTTTGTAGTGTACCTGTGTGGCTATATATCACGTGAAATGTACGATGGAGTGCTGGCCTCTGTTGTAGGTCGTTAAGTGCAACACACACACACACACACACACACACACACACACACACAAACACACACACTAACACATTCACACAAACTGAGGAAAAACATAATTTTCTCTACATGTGAAGACTTCAGGAAAAAAACTTTGTTTCTTGGCACAAAATCACGCAAGAGAAAAATAATCTGAAATTTTTTTCTTCCTCTCGATACTATTATTTCTTCAACTGACGGAAACTACATCTAAAGTTTGCCAATAAAGATAATGTTGATGTATGAATCTCTACGACAGATTTCTACCTCCCTTATACCTATCCCTCAGCCCTTAGCCCCTCAGCCCTTAGCCCCCATCCCTCAACCCTCTCCCCTCATCTATCAGTCCTTAACCCCCACCCCCCCCTATCCCCCATCCTCAGACCAACTCACCCTCACAAAACCTATTTCCAGTTGGGTGAGCAGAATTTTTTCCGAGTTTTCAGTCTGTGTAGACACGACAATGTGGGGCGAGTGAGCCAGTTTCTATACTAATGTTAAAGTTTTCCTTTGTTGTATTGTGGCTTAACTTATCTGTCTCCCTCTTACCTCTCACCACCATACTCCTCCTTACCTCTCACCACCATACTCTTCCTTACCTCTCGCCACCACCTTCCTCCTTACCTCTCACCACCATACTCCTCCTTACCTCTCACCACCATACTCTTCCTTACCTCTCGCCACTACCTCCCTCCTTACCTCTCACCACCATACTCTTCCTTACCTCTCACCACCATACTCTTCCTTACCTCTCGCCACTACCTCCCTCCTTACCTCTCACCACCACCCTCCTCCTTACCTCTCACCACCATACTCCCTCCTTACCTCTCACCACCACCTTCCTCCTTACCTCTCACCACCACCTTCCTCCTTACCTCTCACCACCACCTTCCTCCTTACCTCTCACCACCACCCTCCTCCTTACCTCTCACCACCATACTCCTCCTTACCTCTCACCACCACCTTCCTCCTTACCTCTCACCACCATACTCCTCCTTACCTCTCACCACCATACTCCTCCTTACCTCTCGCCACCACCTTCATCCTTACCTCTCACCACCACTACCTAACCCACCATGAATATTTATACCTAAATTGTTCCTCGTCACTACGGAAAAAGGTCTGATTACACTTCCCTCACTTGTGATATAAATATTTTAATTAAGTGTATTTTATGTGTCTAGAACACTTGCATTAGGTGTCGTGGAAGATATGTATTGTATTACTAGATGATCTTTAGCGATTTAGGAAGGATTAGTGCTCCATTCACTCTCACTATCATTACTAATTTAGTCTTTGTTGTCTCAGAGTTTACATGACATTCTATTTTATCATTTGATAGTGACTGTTAATTTGGAACTGTTATAAAAGTTAAATGTAAAATGGACTGTCTACCTGAGGAGATGTTTTTTGAGGTGCTTAGAAATTAGTTATTCAGTTGCACTTTTTAGTCATCAAATATTTACAATAGGCTTTAATACTCTAACATATATATATTATAACTAAGAATTTCAATGATTCTTTCTCACAGCAATGAAAAAGGTTAATAACTTATACATAAATTATTCACAATATACATTTTTATTGATTTATTATTTAGTTTTCATTATCCGATAATATAAACATTTTTTAATGCATTCTAACCTTCTCAATAGTAACTAAAGATGATTTTTTCCGGTTAATACAATATTTTACATGTTTTATAAAATACTAAATATTAAACTTGCGTCCAAAAAATACATGTATGCAATAACCTATAACTTACACATCGATACTACTTATGGTATATATATCCTTATTATACACAAGTTCTCTGTACTAGTGACTGTATTATCACCTTTACCTGTACCTGTTGAGGAGTTAATTAAATCAAGGAATTTCTTCTACCTCACAAAGACTGGTGCTGTAGAGGGTAATATATAGTCCTTTAACATGATCGCTTCTTGTCCCTACCTGACTCTTTTTGTTATCATATATTCCTCTGTCTACTCTTCTCTCTATTAACTCTTGGTATTTCTCTGTAAACATAACCCCTGTATCTCCATCTACCTATCTGTGTCTCCAACTCCAAATATGTTCATCTATGTAAATAACCATCAATTCCTACTTCTATCTACTTACCTATACATCTTTTCTATACAATTCTCCCTCTATTTTTTCCTATACCTAATCCATCGCCCTTAATACCTTATCCCTGACCAGTAATCCCTAATCCATGACCCAGTCTGGTTAATCCCCCTCCCACCCCCCACCCAGGAATCACTCAGCTCTGGTCTTCGGCTTCCCTGTTAACACCTCTCGTCCTTCTTTCTTGTCTTCCTCTATTCTTGTTTGTCTTCTTGTCCATGCTAATTATAATATGAAAATCATCCTAGTTTTATGGGATTTGTAATTATGTTTATAAGTATGATAAATAAGAATAAAGTAGCTCTCTCACCTGTCACGTTATATAGACCAACTTGACCAACACACACACACACACACACACACACACACACACACACACACTACAGTTATCAAATTCATTCAAATCTTCTTAGGGAATTATTAGAGACATATTGATTTAACAGTGTTCGTCAAAGGCGACCAACAGTGCAGGGTGAGCGACCCACCTTTAAGAGCGAGGTATCAGGGCGGTGACACACAAGATTAGGCAGTTTTGTTGACACACATCCCGGGGATAAACCTGAAGACCTCTCAACGACAACCACAAGAAAATGGGAGCAAGGTGAGAGAGAGAGAGAGAGAGAGAGGGAGAGAGAGAGAGAGAGAGAGAGAGAGGCAATTGAATAAAACACATTTATCACTCACGGAGACTGGAAGCAGCGAGGCGAGGATAATAATCACCAATTAAGATGATATATAACGCGATAGTGACAATAGTAATAAGGTGGAGGAGGAGAGGAAGATGTGTGGGGAGGAGGAGGAAGTGTAGGGAGGAAGAGGTGAGGAAGGGAGGAAGAGGTGTAGGAAGTTTTCATCGATGTTGACTAAAGTATAAATGGATGACAATTACTGTATGTTTGTAGTCTCTCCCATATTACTTTCTCTTCCTTCTCCTCTTACTTCTCTTCTTCTTCCTCCACTACCTCTTCCTTCAGCGTCATCTTCTCGGTTCCTCTCCTTTCTTCCCATTCCTTTTTTTTACCTTTTAATTTTTATTACCTCTATCATTGTTCTCTTTTCCCACTAATATTTTCTCTTTAATTTATCTTTCTCGTTTTCTGTTCCTTCTTTCTACACTGTCTTTTATTTTTGTTTCTCTGCTCTCTGCTCTCTCTCTCTCTCTCTCTCTCTCTCTCTCTACACACATTATTTCACCGTCATGGCGGTAATATTTGGGTTGTATTCGACTAACACTTTTCTCATTTTCTCTCTTGTTTCTGAAGCTTATGTATTTTTTTAAGGATTTTGGTTTGTTTTGACTTGTTCTTTGTTTCTTCGTTGTGTTTATATTACTTCTATATTATTATTATTATTATTATTATTATTATTATTACTGCTAAAACGTTAATACTAGAGATGAAAATATAACTTATCTCATAATAACACTAATAAATTCTTCCATGCTACAAAGTTCCTCATCAATGGACATTATTATAAACTGTCTAGTTAAATCCACTTAAGAACTAACTTTCTCTACTTGAAAGTGAAATTCCAGGTGATTAAAGTTTAAAGGAATAACTTGTGTAGGTGGTAAGTCGATGACAAGCACGTTGGCTCTATCTTATTGCCACAATTGTCACAGCGTGGTTCAAGTCCTCTGTACCCCTCCTCCTCCCTCCTCTGATTAAAGTAATGTTCTGGTGCGCTGTTGTGAATTAATTTGGTACAAACACGTGCTGATTCTCGCTTCACAGAGTTCAAGAGTCATGTGTTGGATGATGATCTTGGATATGTTGTTAGTTATTGTTTTTGTTGTGGTTGTATTTTTTTCTCCTTTATAGTGAAATTTTTCTGTGTTTGTTTGCATAAGGATCAAAGTCCAATATGTTCAAACACCTTTTAAGTGATTATATATATATATATTTTTTTTTTTTTTGGATTCTCAGTAAACAATTAGTGGGAGACCAGCTGAAGGGGGAGAGATAGACATAGTACTGTGTCTTTTCTGTTGTAGGATGAACGACTAGTGTAACAAAGAGAGAAAGAAAGTTGATGTTGTGTCCTAGAAAGAAAAAAAAATATTGCATCTGACTTGCTGAGAGAGAGAGAGAGAGAGAGAGAGAGAGAGAGAGAGAGAGAGAGAGAGAGAGAGAATTACGTCTTCTTACTTTCACAAGTTCCATCCCACTAAGACAGGAGGACAGGGCTAAAACACTAATATATCCTTTCTACACTACACAGTTAGACAAGGGAACGAGAACTTGAGAGATCCTTCATAAAACTACTCAGGGATATGATGGAAAATGAGAAAAAAGTTCAAGGAGTATCTCACACCTCTCTCTCTCTCTCTCTCTCTCTCTCTCTCTCTCTCTCTCTCTCTCTCTCTCTCTCTCATCTTTACATTTATATCTTTATTCTCTCCTCTATCTCTTCTTCTCTTTCTCTCCCCTCTCTCTTCTTTCCTTCATTCCCATCCTCCTCATACTGTAATTTACCATCACTAATCCACCACCAGCAATAAACTCAGGCAATCATTCCTCCACAATGGCAGATAAAACCACCACTATCTCTCTCTCTCCCTCAGTTAAATTATCTCTATTTGTTTTTGTGTCTCTGTCTCTCTCTCCCTTTATTTTATCTCCCTTTCTCTCTTCATCTGTTTTTCTCTCTTCTCCCTCATTTAGTTTTGATGAAAGTACTCACTCATGTAATAATAACAGGTGTATACGAGGCCTCATTAATAAACATACCTGACCTCAGTGAAGGGTTAAGAGGCTCTACCTTAGGTTACTACCCTGTAAGTCCCCGTCAGAAAGTTAATACCCAAGCTGCCTTCAGGGTCCAGGGCCAGGGTTCTTAAGGGGGGGCTTATGTAGAAACTTTTTCCCCCCTAAAGTGTTATGTTTATATTGTGGGTTGGTTAATGAGGATAATTTAAGGATAATTTTTCCTATTAATTATGATGGTGTTTTAGTTCTTTCGTTATACATTAGCTTAGGTAAACAGGTCAGTATTATAGTGAGTTGTTGTAGGAAGAAGAGAAGAGTCACTTGTGTTATTCATAATTAACTGTTCCATTTGATCTTGTAAGTCTTAGCCACCACGCGATAGTAGCCCTATGTCTGTCTGTACCTCCAGCCGCTAAAACTAAAACAGTACAAATCCTCTGTTTCAATATGTCAGCTGAGCAAGTAGCGACGCCTTCAAATGTCTCTTGGTGAAGAAAACAAAATATACCCAGCCATTGACACACTCAGCTATCATTTCTGGTAAGGCGATTTTATACAGTGTAACATAACAAAAATAGAATAACACTCGATCATTTCATCTTTTTAAATTATAGTTGACTTTGATCCAATTATGACCCCAACCAGTAGTCATTCTTCTCCGGTAAAAATATTTGTGTTTTTTCCTCAAACCGCTGAACTATTCCTGTGTTCCGCAAATACAGAGTTTCACCTAATACCCCTGATGATTGAAAAGGAAAATGAAAAAAGTAATCAGAGTTCTTTTTTATCTCTGACTCATTTTATCCATTTATTGAGCACGTCAGTAATGTACTTCACAATATGAGTAGTTTTGTATATAATCAAGATTTTTACACTTGGTTGAGATAGTTTTTGTTTAATTACTTACTATATTCACATTACCTTTAAGACTGGGAATAATAATAAGAGGTAATTACACTTGATTATGGTAATAAGCTCCAGATGTCTTTTTTATCACGCTCTAACACGTCACATCCGGTCACACCAACGTTAACAACACACAACCAAACACCTTTATGAGCTGCGTCCTTACGGGTGTTAATATTAAAACAAATCTCGCAAAATCACCTTTAAATACAATTGTGTCTTGTGTCATTATGTCATTGAGAAATATACGGAGAGACATCTGAGTGTGTGTTCAGTAATGTTAAGCACATTACTATTATGAAAGACTGGCGCATAATTATCATGAAACACTTTCATCCTTGAGTCTATACGAGCGTTACCACTTATGAGACATGTGGAAAAATATTGAAATGAGAATTCTAGCTCAGATCGCTTTAGCTCCAGACGACGTGATATCTGACGAACATCATTTACGAGAGAAAGCGACGAAACACATTCTGAATTCACGAGAAAATGCATAAAAAGTTGTGCAGCTAAAAGCTTTTGACCTGACTCCATCTGAGGCTCAATGACTTTGAACTATCTGGTCCATACACCAACCGGGAGTGTTCCTGCCTGATTGCCTGGTCCACACACCAAATGGGAGTGTTCCTGCTTGACTGTCTGGTCCACACACCAACTGGGAGTGTTCCTGCCTGACTGTCTGGTCCACACACCAACTGGGAGTGTTCCTGCCTGACTGTCTGGTCCATACACCAACTGGGAGTGTTCCTGCTTGACTGTCTGGTCCATACACCAACTGGGAGTGTTCCTGCTTGACTGTCTGGTCCACACACCAACTGGGAGTGTTCCTGCCTGACTGTCTGGTCCACACACCAACTGGGAGTGTTCCTGCTTGACTGTCTGGTCCACACACCAACTGGGAGTGTTCCTGCCTGACTGTCTGGTCCACACAGCAACTGGGAGTGTTCCTGCCTGACTGTCTGGTCCACACACCAACTGGGAGTGTTCCTGCCTGACTGTCTGGTCCACACACCAACTGGGAGTGTTCCTGCCTGACTGTCTGGTCCACACACCAACTGGGAGTGTTCCTGCCTGACTGTCTGGTCCACACACCAACTGGGAGTGTTCCTGCCTGACTGTCTGGTCCACACACCAACTGGGAGTGTTCCTGCCTGACTGTCTGGTTCACACACCAAATGGGAGTGTTCCTGCCTGACTGTCTGGTCCACACAGCAACTGGGAGTGTTCCTGCCTGACTGTCTGGTTCACACACCAACTGGGAGTGTTCCTGCCTGACTGTCTGGTTCACACACCAAATGGGAGTGTTCCTGCCTGACTGTCTGGTCCACACACCAACTGGGAGTGTTCCTGCCTGACTGTCTGGTTCACACACCAACTGGGAGTGTTCCTGCCTGACTGTCTGGTCCACACACCAACTGGGAGTGTTCCTGCCTGACTGTCTGGTCCACACACCAACTGGGAGTGTTCCTGCCTGACTGTCTGGTCCACACACCAACTGGGAGTGTTCCTGCCTGACTGTCTGGTCCACACACCACTGGCAGGAAGGCGTTTGATCTTTATTTTTACTTTTTTGCTGTTTAAACTCCCGCAAGCTAATGCCCTTTTTCGCTTCCACTCTTTATCTTTCTCTTTCTGTTTCTCGGTCTGTATCGTCGTCATTTGTTACTTCTCTTTCTAAAAATCTCTCTCACGGAATAATTATGTTTTTCAGTAGGTAGTAATTTATATTGTTAAATGAAATGTTTATATACCCGGAGCAACACACACCGGGACTAAACTGGTCTTATAATGAATAATATATGAAAGTATTATTGTAGTTGATGACATTCAGGCTGAACTTATTTATGTATGTCAGTCTTATTACAGAAGACGGCACTTCCGATTGGTGCAGTAATAACGGAGTGCAATAATTTATCACAGTTTATTGTTCGGAAGGTGTGTCGATAATTAGTATAATCATTCTATCTAATAATTGTTTGTTGCACTACAATTATCTTCAAGGGAATAAACGTGAATCATGGGATAATTGCATATCTGGGGAAAACAAATTTGCTTACCAGTCTTCGTTTTTTTTTGTAATTTGTGTTGTTGTTTTGTATCAACATAGATCGACGATTACCTCAGTGGTGTTTACCTGGGACAGCTTGATCTATATACCACCCAAAACAATATTAATCAACAAGTAAATTGGGTTAGTAATTAGTGCACAAAGCTATTTATCTCTCACCGATGACGTCAATAGAATGGTTTGAGGTTAATTCTCCCACAAGTCAATTCGCCCACACTTCGGAGTCAATTCGCCCACACTTCGGAGTCAGTTCGCCCACACCTGAAGTCAGTTCGCCCACACCTTGTCAAGTTCTTTTTAAGTATATTCATGTACTATATAACAATGTAATATATACAAAATATGTTTCAGGTTGTTTATTCGGTGACTTTCAAATATAAAAATCTATATAAAATGAACAAACATTTTTTTTTTAAATATAAATCATAGAAATAACATAGAGTGGATTTAGTATGTTCGGTCACATATCAGCTGCTGGTTGGTTCATTGAGATGGGCGTAAGCTTTCAGAAGTAGGTAAGCTGACCTCTCGCTCCTCAAGTATTCGTCCCAAAGAGCGAATATTTTGACCTGTAACTCCCTATACTTTCTTCACTGGATCCTTCGGAGCTTCTTTTCTGATGCCAGCCTTATGTACAGAGGTTAATCTGGCCTCATTGTGGAGAAGGTTAAGAAGCAGATAAAACTGAAGGTGTCATTTTCCGGTAGCACGTTTATTCAGTCAGTTGCGCCTTCCTTCAATTGGTGCGCACGGACCGGTTGAAAATACTCCAGCTGGGTGGTGGATCTATGTTCTTGATGTATAATCTACCATAGTTTGTGCTGGGGGCTGTGGTTGCGTGGCGCTGGAGACGTTCGAACATCGGAACTATTTCTCCCTCCGGCAAAAACGGAACGCAGGTAAATTGATGAATCAACTCTAAATGTAGGTAAAATGACTTGTGGGCGAACCGACTCCATAGTGTGGGCGAAATGACTTGTGGGCGAACCGACTCCATAGTGCGGGCGAAATGACCGGATTCCAACATAATAATACCAACTAATAATTTGCAGAGTTCAATCATTAAAACTGTATGTTATATAAGATGTACCAAGTGAAAGGCACAACTCATACCTGGGGACCTTACTTATAATAAAGCCATACATAAAACAGTACCTGTAATTATGTTGAATAGATAATTGCCTCTCTGCTGTGCGTCACCTGATGAAGGCCTGACATCATAAGTTTCAAGGTAAAGGTTTCAGGTTGGTGGTTAGTCGGGGTCATTGTCTTGTCATACTGTGAAGTGTTGCTAAGTGACATATGGCTGTTGCTGTGGGCTGTTGTCTGCCACCTGTAATCTACTTCACTTCAAACGTAAAGAAGGTGACCCTGTAACCAAGACTCTGACGTTATTTAACCTAATTAAGTGGTTCATCAATAAGAAACATTGCCCCCTTAGGTCTCATTGTAGTGGTCCCTCGTGGGCGTCACTCTGACCAAATGTCGGTCATTAACATAAGCTATGAATCAATGTGGCAGTTGAGCGTGACACATTGAGGCAATTTCCCGTAATGGACTCACTCTGTTGCCCTGAGCTCACTACACAATGTTGTTTACTTGTGAGGCGCCGCCGAGGTGTGGTGGTTAGCGTTCTCGACGTGAGCTTGGACCTCTGATATTTGAGATATCCAAAGAAATCATCTTCCTTTCTAAATTTATATTGTAGCATTTTATCCTGAACATAATACCGAATTATTACAACTTAGTTCATCAGATTATCCCAAATTATAAAAAAGTTATCAAAAAATATCTTAATCGAAGCTAATAATCCAAAATACATTTTAATTGTTACTGATTATAAATAAATAATTACTTCTACACAAAGTAACAAAGATAATATTTACACTGATACATAAATAATTCAAAGACGGACGCAACCAATTTACAGTTATTACGACTATGTACTTTAAGCCAATTATGTAAATATACTCCAGGTGTATTCTCAACGGGGCCTAGATAACGTGTGCCCACAAATGAGCCAGCGAAAGTGCATAATATTTCAGAAACAATATTCATGTACATAATTAATTAAGGTTCATGTACATTATTCACCTGATTCGAGTCTTTCAATTACACCTGCATAAAGCGTTGTGAGCAAGGGCGTGAAATATCTAGGCCAGGTATTCAAGAAGTGTTTGATCATTATATACAATACATAGTGTGTATGATAAAACTGAACTTATAGTATGAGGTGTGTTAGGTGTTTAAAATAGAACAATTATTTTACTTGTAAATTTAACTTTAAGCACATTAACAGCTTTCCGTGATTAGTTTTATTGAGGGCGAAAGTTTGAGGGAAACATGTAAAGTATATACCGTACATGGAAAGTTTAAAAAGTGTATTCAAATAATTCAAGACGTCTTTATGTTCAATAATGATTGTTCAAAGTTACGACGTGTTCGTACAGCCTGTTATGTAGTTGATTAATAGTCCATGAAAAGCCAACATCCGACAGTTAATAGTACAAACATAAATTAACTTATCTAGGAGTCATGCATTACTAAGTAGATTAGACAGATGCTAGTCATATACAGTATAGGATTATATTATAATTCTCTAAGGAAAAAAAATATTATAAGTAAAGGAGAGTTGTGTGAGACCATCAGCTATACCAATCCCTTTTCTTCCCCACCTGATCCCCCTTTTATACCCAAGCTCTACTTTACAACACTCCCTCAGGACCGTCTTCTCGATGTTCATCCTCAAGACAAATCAGCGTTTATTGTTCTGCCTTTGTTTAGGCTTTTTCTTAGAGCGTCTTTTGTTTTTCTGTAACGTTCTTGTAAAATTGCGTCTTATTGGTCGATCTACAGTATTTATGATTCGTGTATGAAATAGATCCTATTATAGAGGGAGGAATTATTGCTACTTTCTTATCTATCCATCTTCTATCCATCTTCTATCCATCTTATCTATTTGGCGTTTTACATACATAATAACCCGATACTTTACCCAAACTCCTATTCTTTGTAACTTTCATATCAAAAAGTTTATATATTTTTATTGTTTGTTTTATACTGTTTTATAATCATGTTCCTTTACATATATTGAGATAAACAGTTTATATATCTTTACAATTTCCTTCACCTGAACTGAGAAAAAAGTTGGCCAAGCGTCATTTCAACTTTCACCAAAAAGAAAGTTAATGGGTGAAAGTTTACACGGGATGTCAGTTTTGGTTTGTTTATTATGAAAGTTAAGAGAAATTTAATAGTAGTAGTTGTAGTGATGTAGGATGTGTGAGGTTGAGGATGTGTATTTTGCTATTGTTATGTGATGTTGAGTTAACGACGAGGTGTTGAGGTGAGGGAAAGATAGGGAATAACACACACACACACACACACACACACTATCATACAAACACAACCCAGTAATTTCCTTCGCTAATGAATATTTTATGGATTTATCACCACTCAGAGGAAAAATTATTCTTGATCGCAGGACTATTAACACTGACGTCCCCCATTAAGCACTTAATTATCACACGGTCATTTGGCTCAATTGTCGAATCTCCCTGACGTCTAAAATACTTCCCATAAAAGTGTGGGGCTTCTATAACAGTTATATTATGTTTCTCGTGGCTACATTTTCCTTTTAAATACATTGTCACAGCTCAGCAGGTCTGACCCTTGCTGGTGATAATGATGGCGTGACGTTCCCGCCATCTTTCGCGATAAATTGTGGTAACGTTTCATAAACACGCCAGGCTGGCCAGTTTTTCTCGCCAAGGCCTGTTATATATGACTCCCTATGGCAAATTGTGATAAATGATGAATAATACGAAAATATTGTCATAGTTGTATGTTCACTTTATATTATGTTTCAGTAATGATTCTAATTTGTCTTACTCTAAGGGCAAAATATTATGGACTAAAAAATAAGGGTAATGTGATATATGACAAAGGGGACCAGAATATTAGCGTGTGTCATAATGTAGTAATGCCATGCTACTATCTGAGTCCGAACACATTAATGTCATGTTCAGTGTCTCTGTCACTATGTTAACTACCTGATGGATAACACTGTTATTATTTTCATCAAAAGATAGACGCTTCCATTATTATTTTACAGCATCAAAAAACGCTTCTGTGTTAATTATTTATCATAGATACTATATTTTCCCTTTATTTATTTACTTAACAGTATGTAATGTTAAATAAGATTCGTTACTTATTTTTATAATGGAATAATATTGTTAAATATTCACAAAATAACTTTATAATTAATATTGATTTCATTATAAATACCTTTAAAACTCTTCACTGTATAACAATACCTTCAGCCAATCGTGGCTTTAAATACCAATCACTTCATAATATCCTTAGCTATTGGTCATAATTCAAAGAATAGAAAAAACAAAATTTATCAAGATTAGTTTCTGAATTGACCAATAATCATATATTCTGTATAAATGATGTGTTTGAGACGGCAGCAATATTCCAACGACATATTCTCCACCAAAGTAACACAAGAGTCATAAATGATTAACTTGTCGGCCAAAGTGTGAAATAGCTTTAGCACAGGGCCGTTCATGGTGTCCTAAATGACCAATTAGCTCCCAGGATCTCAATAAGCCTTCTGATTGCATCTTAATGAATATAGATTAGCAGGCAATCAGCGTTATTGACGGTGGCCTAACGCGCCTAAACCAACCGGGCGGATACCTATATATACAAACTCTATACTGCACGATGGCACAAACCAATTATGGAATCAATACAATACTGTCGCATAAAACAAACTGGGAATTAATAACAACACACACCTATAAACCAAGCAGGAATCTATGCAACACTGTCTCATAAAACAACCAGAGAATAAACAGATAAATTTATCACAATACGGCCGCTCTTCATGGCTTTGGTGATGCATCCGCTGCATAATGGCGATCCAGATAACCTACACCAGGTGGTTATCTTTCTCACGGTACAAGTCTCAGCTGTTTATCTTTCTCACGGTACAAGTCTCAGCTGTTTATCTTTCTCACGGTACAAGTCTCAGCTGTTTATCTTTCTCACAGTACAAGTCTCAGCTGTTTATCTTTCTCACGGTACAAGTCTCAGCTGTTTATCTTTCTCACGGTACAAGTCTCAGCTGTTTATCTTTCTCACGGTACAAGTCTCAGCTGTTTATCTTTCTCACGGTACAAGTCTCAGCTGTTTATCTTTCTCACGGTACAAGTCTCAGCTGTTTATCTTTCTCACGGTACATGTCTCAGCTGTTAAGCCAATGATAGATCACAGTATATAACTCTCGACCTCCGCTATAACAGAGGCCAACGATACACTATAGGACTGTTTACCTTTACTGTGACAGAGGTCAGCAATCCATCACTGACTCGGGTCTGCTTTATCATCAAAAGGCGGTATAATAAATTCATCATGAGAGCAGGACATCCATCAGAGAGACGCCCCCAAAATAGCGCACCGTATTAATTACAGTAAAACTCTATTGACTATGAAATAAATCACTTATGTTGGTGTGAACTGAAAATTTCACTTCTGTAATATTGTATTTTTTCTGTATTTTCTTAGTTCGGTGTTTTATAAAGCTGGAAATTACATGGTACAGTAAATTACATTATATATTAGGTTAATTATAAGTTGTTAAAATTAGATATAAGAAAATCTAACTTAACACAAGGAAGGATAAGTAGGCAAAAATAGGTATATTCAGTACAGACAGGCACAGGTAAGGATTAATAGGCACAGGTAGGAAACGTAGGTAGATAAGAATAGGTTATCAGGAAGTATAGTTAGGCTTAGTGGAAGGGGAGGTGTTCAAGCAGGTTACTGGGAAGAGCGAGACTTAATATATGTAGATTAGTCATTTACATATGCTGGTACTGGTCCCCATAGTGTTGCCAGCGAGGTATTTATTTTTTTATGGGTATTCACACAAAATCATCAACCAAGTAAATGATAAATAAATTATTGGGATAAGTATTGATATCAACTAAGACCATTACGCAAGAACCACCCAAATTGGAATTCCCATCAAAATGTCATGTTTCTTTAGCAACAGATTAAGTTAAACCCTTAGCGAAATAACCTAGATTAGATATTCATAATACACTAGTAACTCCTAGATTATAACAGATGATAAATTGATTCCATTACAGTGCTTTTAGATGTTACAGTGAGGATGAAGACGACAGTGGAGTAATTTTTTTTTTCTCTTCGTTTTTGTGTGTTAAGTTTCAGTGACAGTAAGGAAATTCGATAGCTTGTATCACCTAAATCTTTTAACAAGTTTCTATTTTGGGAACTTAACATTTATAACACGTGATAAAGACTCAACATTACGGCTGTTTTAATCCATACAAATACTCGTTATAGTGAAGGGAAAACAAATTCTGATATATACTGTTTTTTCGTAACTTTTTCGGGGAAGGAGGGTGGGAGGGCTGGAGGGAGGGAGGGCGGGCTGGAGGGAGGGAGGGCTGGAGGGAGGGAGGTAGGGCTGGAGGGTGGGAGGGCTGGAGGGAGGGAGGGAGGGCGGGCTGGAGGGTGGGAGGGCTGGAGGGAGGGAGGGCTGGAGGGAGGGAGGGAGGGCGGGCTGGAGGGTGGGAGGGAGGGCTGGAGGGAGGGAGGGAGGGTGGGTTGGAGGGTGGGAGGGCTGGAGGGAGGGAGGGTGTACAGTACTCATACTACAGTACCTTCATCTACATATGACTTTAAAGACTTAGACAGTTTAAAAGTTTTGTTGTGGAATTATCATAAAGTCTTCGTAAGGATTTGGCAAGTTAAGTCAAGCGAGGTTCCTAAAATCTTTAAAGATAAAAGAGAGAGAGAGAGAGAGAGAGAGAGAGAGAGAGAGAGAGAGTATCCTGTTATATCATGGTACTGATGCGGGTTACCATGTGTATGACCGCCCACACAGTCATATGTGCAGTATGTATCAGATAATAATATCATTCATTCGAGCTGTAATCAATCACCGCCTCGACGTAAAACCAATTATTCTACGCAGTTGTGTGATTGATTCTTGCAGCAAAAAATGTTTCGCATTCGACCATTAGTGCGCAGTGTCTAATAAGATCAAGTTAATAATATTTATATTGTTTAGTTTTATGAAAAAAGCTGAATTATTCAACTCTCTCTCTCTCTCTCTCTCTCTCTCTCTCTCTCTCTCTCTCTCTCTCTCTCTCTCTCTGACTGTCAAGGGTCCGTTGTTGTAAGTAAACACTGTACACAAACATGAGTCTCGGTAACTAAACACACAACTTGGTTTCCTTCCAGCACGCATGACCCACTTTCTTCCCCCCACCACTGTCCTTGTTGTGGGACCTTGTGCTTACCATGCACCTTGTGTTCTATAGTGTGGTTAAATGAATTCTTATCAATACAAAAAAGTTACAACACAATTCATACACGTTTATTGCATTATTCAAACATTCTTATCTCAAAATACAAATTTACATCTTCCTGTCTCACTACTTTCCTATATACAAGTTTCTTAAAGATAAATATATTGGTGATAAAGGTAAGTGTTTCACCAGAGGTCCTCAGAGTCCGAGAACTATTTACATAATGGATGACCTCCAGTCCCGCCCCTCTGTTCACTTGGTTATATCTGCGTTGGTCCAAGCTTCCCTGTTTGTGTGTGGGGACGGTGGCGAGGAAGAGTGTGTGGTTGTATGTGTGGGGAAGGCATGTGAGGTGGGTGAGTGTGTGTTTTCATGTGGGGGAAATGGAGAGGAAGAGTTTAATTTTTTGTAGAGAATGTGTATGAATGAATGCGAAGCTAATTATGTTGTTGTGTATATTAACTTATTTGTGTGTTACCTGGGTGAGGGAAAACTCTAATGTATTTATACTCAGGATTTTATGTCGTGTTTAAGATAAATAGTAGAACATAATTTTTGCTTTATGTTATTTGCTTGTGTTCGTGTATAGTTCTAAAGAATTACTTGGATCTATGACCTTCTCGTTTGACCTCAACCCTCTGCTGTGGCCTGGGCCGTTTGTTATAACCCTGAAATTATTTTATTCACTTGACTTTGCTTCGTGAGGAATACATTGCTTCTGAAATTTATTACCCTTCACACTCAATGAAGAAAAATAAACAGCGCTTATAACAGTTTAGTGACAATATTATAAATAACTCCTTGTAAACTTCACCCAGACAAAACAGAACGTGTATATTCAGTATCATGACCTCATAACATTTTCAAAGTTATATATTTAGCCAAATTTACCTCAAGGAAAATATTTGGTCGTCTAGCCAAAAGCTCACTTGTATGTTCAACAGTGTGATAAACGACTTACTCTTGTGTTGTGAATATAAAAGTCAATGTTTACGGTCCTTAACTTGTTCCTCTCCTACAGCACCTGCTTCCTCGGACGAAAAAGTTAAAAGGAAAAAATATATATGTTGGGTTTTGAGCTAAATATTGTTCATTAATGTAGTAAACTTAAGCTTTACATGGATATATTTTTTTTTACTCTTCCATGAAATATATACAGTATGGCGTGTGTGTGTGTAATAATAATAATAATAATAATAATAATAATAGTAATAATAATAATAATAATAATAATAATAATAATAATAATAATAATAATAATTAACGGTTTATTGAAAGAGCATAGCAGCCAGAAGGCTGAAAATGTACAGTTACGTAATTGGGGAATGGGTTTCGATTTACAAATAATATACAAGTAACATAAGTGACACAAATAAGATATATAATAACTAGATGGGGAAAAGCTCAAACTACAGGGCATTTCAACGTAGTGACAGTGCAAGAAGTAGGATTTACTGGGAGTGAATACACTGGTTTATTACAAGTTATTGATAATTTTTACAATGGTTGGGACTGGGCTGTTCTTATAGCGATCAGTTCGTGCACGTATGGACTGGATGCGGTTGTGGTGTCGAACAGCAATTCTCGGACAAGGGATCTCATGTGATAGTAGGACCTGGTGTCGAGGATGGTGTAGAAGCTTCTTACCAAATTTGCAGATGAGGTCGTGGTGATGGTCAGTGAGAGTCGAAAGGGTCAGTGTGTTGAGCGCTTCTTGATATGTGGAGTAGGAAGGGGAGAGAATAATCTTGCATGCCCTCTTTTGCACTTTTTCTAGGTGTTTACGTTGTGTGGCATTTAGGGAGGAAGATCAGGTGGGGGAGGCATAGGTAAGCTTGGGAAGTATGAATGTTGTGTAACATTCACCAACAACAAGTGCCGGGGTCATTAAGCAACATCCACCAACAACAAGTGCCGGGGTCATTAAGTAACATCCACCAACAACAAGTGCCGGGGTCATTAAGTAACATCCACCAACAACAAGTGCCGGGGTCATTAAGCAACATCCACCAACAACAAGTGCCGGGGTCATTAAGTAACATCCACCAACAACAAGTGCCGGGGTCATTAAGCAACATCCACCAACAACAAGTGCCGGGGTCATTAAGCAACATCCACCAACAACAAGTGCCGGGGTCATTAAACAACATCCACCAACAACAAGTGCCGGGGTCATTAAGCAACATCCACCAACAACAAGTGCCGGGATCATTAAGCAACATCCACCAACAACAAGTGCCGGGGTCATTAAACAACATCCACCAACATCTACCAACAGTGGGTATATTAGTTACATATGACATACACGTTCATTAAACAGTTGACGCAGTAAATAAGACTAAGGTAGGAAAAGGTTGGCGTCTCGTTGTTTGGTTTGTTTAATATATTACTGCCACCCGACACACCGTTTTTTATTTATAATGTCTTGACACACACACACACACACAGAGGTGACACCCAACGGTACTGTCTGTTTAAATTATTCACAGTTTACACCTCAAATTATCACCGGCCCACGAGTTTAACCCCGGAGTTAAGGTAAATAACCTGACCAATAAATAACTCGCCCTTGTGTTTATAACTCACTGTTTTACTCATAGCGGGGATCGAACCGGGGGAAATATTCGTTCACTTTACCTGACCTCTATCATGCAACTGATCACTTTAACCCAGAAGTCAATTTCATTTATCGCGTGATTAAAAGTCTAATTGGGGGCGTTGTACAAGATAAATGGGGAACTATTATACAGTAAATAAGCAGTAATGATAGGGACTAAATGGGATGAAGGAGGGGAGAGGAAGGCTTAATAAAATAAAGTAGGGAAGAGAGATAGAATCCAAAAACAATATTGAGTGTGTGTGTGAGCAGAGAGGGAAAGGGGGTGGTTGTGGTGATGGTGGTAATGGTTTATCAAAAGTAGGTCAGTTGGTCAGTAGGTAAGTAGGTCAGAAACTAAGGAAAGTAGCAGGTAAGTAAACAAGAGTGGCAGTGGATTAGTATATTTGGGGTAAGGAATATTAGTTGGTATAATACTAGGTAAAAGTTATTTTAATGGGAGTTAGTTTGAAGAGTAGTTTGATCGTGTGTAAATTAAAGTGAGTTTTTGTGAGACAGTACAGTAATTAGAACAACAAGTAATACGTTAGTATATTAATTGACTCACACACACAATATATCTGTTTATTTTTGTTTACAAATGAACAAGAAGTGTAATTATATATAAGTAATTCAGCAGAACAGTACACAACAAATTCATGTTTCAATTAGGGTTAGAAGCTTACACAATGCTACGTCAATATCGAGGTCAGGCAAGTTAATTGGGGCTCTCTGTTAAATGTACCTTATCTAAATATGTCGATTCCCTTTTATCGTTAACGGAAACTTTTAATTTTATATCGAATTGCAAGCTTGTATACCTGTGTGTGTGTGTGTGTGTGTGTGTGTGTGTGTGTGTTTTTAAATAGGTTGAAATACGTTTCTTCACTGATTAAACTATAACCCAAATTATACACCATTATCCTTCATAACAAAACTCCCCTCTGGGTAATCATCCAATGTCAAAGATTAACCTCAATTACTCTCTTATTATTGTACTGTGCATTATCTTAATTGTTGCCGGTATTACCCTAAGACTCCCGGTGTGGTGTACGTCAGACTTACAGCAACGTTCTGTTATTTGTATTAACATTCCTCGCCCCAACTCACACTACAGTACAGATGACACGGAACACACAGCCTGGCGGCTAAGTTGAGATAGATAGATAACACTGATAAGAGAATTATTAGCTGATAAAGTTAATATTTTATGAACTCATATTACTGAAGAATATTGAAGAGAATTTTTTTGAATTATGTTTCTAGCGTAATACAAGTTTATGTAGCTGTAGTGTACCACACAGCACTGACAGTGTACCACCATCACTGGCAGTGTACCACACAACACTGGCAGTGTACCACACAACACTGGCAGTGTACCACACAACACTGGCAGTGTACCACCATCACTGGCAGTGTGCCACACAACACCTGGCAGTGTACCACACAGCACTGACAGTGTACCACACAACACTGGCAATGTATCACCATCACTGGCAGTGTACCACACAACAATGGCAGTGTACCACCATCACTGGCAGTGTACCACACAACACTGGCAGTGTACCACCATCACTGGCAGTGTACCACACAACACTGGCAGTGTACCACACAGCACTGACAGTGTACCACACAACACTGGCAGTGTACCACCATCACTGGCAGTGTGCCACACAACACCTGGCAGTGTACCACACAACACCTGGCAGTGTACCACACAGCACTGACAGTGTACCACACATCACTGGCAGTGTACCACACAACAATGGTAGTGTACCACACAACACTGGCAGTGTACCACACAACACTGGCAGTATACCACACAACACTGGCAGTGTACCACACAACACTGGTAGTGTACCACACAACACTGGCAGTGTACCACACAACACTGGTAGTGTACCACACAACACTGGTAGTGTACCACACAACACTGGCAGTGTACCACACAACACTGGTAGTGTACCACACAACACTGGTAGTGTACCACCATCACTGGCAGTGTACCACACAACACTGGTAGTGTACCACACAACACTGGCAGTGTACCACCCAACACTGGCAGTGTACCACACAACACTGGTTTTGTACCACACAACACTGGTAGTGTACCACACAACACTGGCAGTGTACCACACAACACTGGTAGTGTACCACACAACACTGGTAGTGTACCACCCAACACTGACAGTGTACCACACAACACTGGCAGTGTACCACCATCACTGGCAGTGTACCACACAACACTGGCAGTGTACCACCATCACTGGCAGTGTACCACACAACACTGGCAGTGTACCACACAGCACTGACAGTGTACCACACAACACTGGCAGTGTACCACCATCACTGGCAGTGTGCCACACAACACCTGGCAGTGTACCACACAACACCTGGCAGTGTACCACACAGCACTGACAGTGTACCACACATCACTGGCAGTGTACCACACAACACTGGTAGTGTACCACACAACACTGGCAGTGTACCACACAACACTGGCAGTATACCACACAACACTGGCAGTGTACCACACAACACTGGTAGTGTACCACACAACACTGGCAGTGTACCACACAACACTGGTAGTGTACCACACAACACTGGTAGTGTACCACACAACACTGGCAGTGTACCACACAACACTGGTAGTGTACCACCATCACTGGCAGTGTACCACACAACACTGGTAGTGTACCACACAACACTGGCAGTGTACCACCCAACACTGGCAGTGTACCACACAACACTGGTTTTGTACCACACAACACTGGTAGTGTACCACACAACACTGGCAGTGTACCACACAACACTGGTAGTGTACCACACAACACTGGCCGTGTACCACACCACACTGGTAGTGTACCACACAACACTGGCAGTGTACCACACAACACTGGTAGTGTACCACACAACACTGGCAGTGTACCACACAACACTGGTAGTGTACCACCCAACACTGACAGTGTACCACACAACACTGGCAGTGTACCACACAACACTGGTAGTGTACCACACAACACTGGCAGTGTACCACACAACACTAGCAGTGTACCACACAACACTGGTAGTGTACCACACAACACTGGTAGCGTACCACCATCACTGGCAGTGTACCACACAACACTGGTAGTGTGCCACACAACACTGGCAGTGTACCACACAACACTGGCAGTGTACCACACAACACTGGTAGTGTACCACACAACACTGGTAGTGTACCACATAACACTAGCAGTGTATCAAACAATAATGGCAGTGTACCACACAACACTGGCAGTGTACCACACAACACTGGTAGTGTACCACACAACACTAGAAGTGTATCAAACAATAATGGCAGTGTACCACACAACACTGGCAGTGTACCACACAACACTAGCAGTGAATCAAACAATAATGGCAGTGTACCACACAACACTGGCAGTGTACCACACAACACTGGTTTTGTACCACACAACACTGGCAGTGTACCACACAACACTAGCAGTATACCACACAACACTGGCAGTGTACCACACAACACTGGTAGTGTACCACACAACACTGGTCACACTAGGTAACACTGTTACACCTTCCTTAATAAAGTTACACCGACGCTCACTAACTCACCTGGCCGGACCTCAACTCTCGTAACTCAATAACGTATTGGAGAGATTTTTATCACAAGGTTTTCTTATGGGATTATTTAACACTCCCCATGATTGGATTACGTGAAGTAATTCCGTACTCTACCCACTGGCAATGGTAATGGTATTGAATTACTAAATTAAACCTAACCTAACCTAACCTAATTCAACCTAAAGTAAAGTAAAGTAACGTAACCTAACGACCTACCCTGAAGGCGTGGATGACGTGGTGTTGTAGATGTTGTATGCGCAATTTAAGCACACGATGAGAATTGAAAGTCCCGATCAAGAGCAGGAGTGGCAGAGGCAAGACGGGGGTGAATTAGTCGTGTAGTGCAAGGAGAGGAGGAAGAGGTGATTAAAAAAAGATCAAGAGGAAGACAAAAGTTGAAAGAGGAGAACGTAAATGAGAGGAACAACTGGCTGAAAGTGTACTGTAAATAGAAGACAGTAATGTGGCCGAGACAGATCTGAAAAGACAATTATTCCTAACCTTACTGTATGAATGGCTAAAGGAAGGTGATTAGGTGTTTATAACATTATATCAGTTTAGGTGAAAGAAAATATTTTAATTTATCTAACGACCTTTCACCTGTATAATTATTTCAACAGCATCAAAGAGAACATTGGGACTCATGTATTACAAAGGAAAATAAGAGCAATTACCAAACATCGTATTTTATTTTCACAACACAGACATTCTATAAAACTGAATACTCAAGAGAAAGTTATGAACACCTTGATATACCAAACGTCACACAGGTATTTTCTCACCTGTAATAATCCCTGACAAAATTGTTTTTCGTGATACCTGATGGATGAAAATGTGTTCGTGTTTTATCAGTCACGATAGAAGTTGACACCACCTTATATTTTGTCTTCACCAACATATTTACGTTATACAATGGGTTTTATTCTTATACATGATAGATGTTTTGAAAGATCACTACAAATTTGGGAAGATTTATTGCCATCGTGACAGAAACAGAAATGGATTGAATCAATAATGCAGTATTTGTAAATGGTGTTTCTAAGCTGTTATGTTAGTATTGTTGTACTGTATGACTTGATATAAATTTTATTATTATTGTTATTATTAATTCTGTTCCTTAATATTAACACAATCAGGACATTGTGTTCTTAGTTAGACAAAATATTTCATCTTTAAAAATATAATTATTTTCGTTCTAAAACATTATTAGAAACCTGTGTCTTATCAGAATCTCTCAAACTCAACCTCGCTGTCTTTAATGTGTATCACTATTTAAAACTGAGGCTCCAGGAATCACTTTCTTAAAACGACAAACTACCAATTTCTATTTTTTCTTTTAAGTATTTGCTAACTTTCTGTACATTTTTTATGCAGATTTTAAAATTTCACAACTCAGCCTGATAGTCCCTAACCATTTATAAATGTTTTAGAATTCAAAGTACAATGTTAATGAAGAATTTTATCCCTAAATTTGATGCTTTATTTTAAGCTACATTTTTATGGCATCTTTCTTAGCGAGTGTTGGGGTATTGCTGAATGTCGAAAGGAAACGGAATAAATTCGTAATTTTAGGGAACAACTGAATAAGATTTTAAAAACGCTAACAAAGACGACGAATAGAGGGAAATATTTGAATGGAAAGTAAGGATTAAATATCAGAGGAATAAATAATATATGAAGACGAAGGAAGAGAGAAAACAGAGGATAAGATTCGTGTGGGGAAAAAAATAAATGACAATAAAGTAAAGAACTAGGAAGAGAAGAGTAACCTACTAACAGCTAATATACATGTACTAACGACCATCCGTTGTGTTTCAAAATCACCTTAATCGTTGCACCACCTCCACCAAGGTCACAAAAAAGTTGACACGCGAGAGTCTTCACTGTTCTCCGCGACACACATTCAGTTGTGTATAAACCATTAGGATATATTAAAGAAGATCAGTTGAATCATAAAAAAAATACCCTTTACTTTTGTCAGAATAAAAGTATAGATTTTCATAAGTCTGGATGATATGCGGGAACAATGGTGCCTGTAGGTAATAATTTAGTAGATATGAACTATTATAAAAAAAAATACCTAGTCACTTACTGTCATAATATTCATAGATACAATTGATCAATCATGTCTTTGAACATAACTAACGTGACAAAGCTTCTGGTCTGTGGATTTAAACATGATTATTACTAGTCATACACTCGTTCAGTCATACGTAAGGCCTGGATATTTAGGTCATAAATTCCTTAAAGATCGACAGCACATTACATCCTGTCTCATATGTTTGGACGAGAAAATGCTAATCACTATAATCATAAGCTTCACCATTACAAGATCAAAAGCTCCTCGTGATTTTAGCAGCAATACGTGCCGCCATCGCTCTCAAAAGGCCTTTAATTAGGAGACTCACAGGGCGTCCTTATGCAGGTGCAGTATTTACAGGTGTGAGTCGAGCTCCTCTCTTACCTTCAGTGTACAGTAATCATGCTCTCGTACCTGTGTTATTACTGTGTCTGTATTGTAGTTCTTCTCTCTGTCTGTCTGTCTCTTCCAATCTTTCTGTAATTCTATGTTATATCTCACTTCTCTTCCTATCTATGTATCTATGATTTCTATATTGCAAACTTTAATATGTCCTTCTGTCTTCTCTATTTTCTCCCTCTTATATTTCCCCAGAATCACATCCTCACTCAAAATCAAACAGAAATTTTCATCAAAAACTTTTCTTTACAAATCTCATGACAAACTCAAAGGTGAATATTCTCAGAATTTTATGTGGATTTTCAGTCACGGTCTTTTTACGTTCCAAACTCCCGTCACCTCCACTAAATTTGAGTTGATATATTTCATGATTAAAAGTACAGAACATATATTTTATTGAGCACTAGTCTGTCTTTACCGAATGTGAAAGTTACTAGTGTGCCCTGAAGAATGCAGTGATGGCTAGGGAAACACTTAGTAACACTGAGTCCGTTTATTGTGGATGAGAGAAATACAAGTGGTGACTCGCGTGTGCCATGCACGGCTCACACAGTCAGACTAAGACTGCCTTGCCATATGGCAGCCTCGGGGCAATGTTGCCACATAACACGTGCAGTGTTGCCACGTGATAATATATATAAATGCTACTCGGCACAGTAGCTTATGTACAGGGTTGCTACTCGGCACAGTAGCTTATGTACAGGGTTGCTACTCGGCACAGTAGCTTAGAAACATAACCTACATCTCCCTCCCCCCTCACGCTCATAGTCTTTGTCTTGAGCGGACTTCTTAGTTCTAAGTCGCTCCGAGCGTCGAGGTGCACTGTGGGGCGGATCCTCGTGAGGTGTAGGTGACTCGTCTTCGGTCAGGGGGCCAGCAGCAGGGGGTGGGACTGGCCGGAGGAAGCAGCGGTTCCTCCACCAGACACGGCCACTCGGCATCCTGACCTTGTAGTCCCGCGACCGGCCGACGCCCATCACTATGCCAACCTTGTGCCGACGTGTCGTCGTCGGGTCCTGGACGCGGACAAGGGCACCAATCTCCAGCGGCTGAAGAGGGCGGGCACGGTCGTCATACCGAGCCTTGGCGTCCTGGGCACGTGTAGCGGTGCGGCGGTAGCAGCTCTCGGCTTTGGTCTGCCAGTCCTTCGCAAAGGCCTTGGCGTGTGTAGGAACGCAAGAGCGGAGAGGGTGACCATACAGGATCTGGGCAGGGGAGCGTCCTGTGTGGGTGGGAGTGGACGCGGGTTCTGGGCAGCTCTGTGTGGCAGTGCCAGGCGCGTCGCTCGTTAACTCACGCACCCTGCTGGCGGTGTACCGAGCAGCTGGGATCTGCTCAGGAAAGTCTCTGGGCACCACGCCTAACTCCTTGCAGTGCTCCCACGACAACAAGGGTGTAGCGAGAGTAGGCTGCACGTCGATCCATCCGTGACACGACCTGTCGCCGTAGGTGATCTCTGCTTGAAAGGAGCCCACAGCGTCCGGCATCTGGGAACCGTCCGCATTGTAGTACTGCAGCTGCGGCGGTGGTCCCAGGCCGCGTTTGGTGAGGCCCAGTTTCTGGAGGTGCTTCAACCCAATCACCGTAGTATCGGCACCGGTGTCCGGTATCACCTCGATGTGACCCGACACATCACCGTGTGTGACGGCGACGCGGGTAGTAGGGGAAGGGGTAGCCCTGGGGCGTGTGGTCGATTCCACCCTCCTGATGTGTCTCCGCTGCTGCTTTGGGCTGCGTGGGCCATCTGGAGGGGGCTGCGTGCGAACCACCCCGAGGGAAGTGCGCTGCTGTCCTCCTCGTCTCGGGCTTTTGGGCTTGGGTTGGCGGCAGCACTTGTCGTAGTGTCTATAGCGACCGCAGGCCTGACACTTGTGGCCTCGTGCAGGGCACCTGTCTGTGTTAGACCAGTGGCCCTTACGGTCACATCCACGACACAGTGCGTCGGCGGCCGGGCAAGTCTTGGGGCTGTGCTGCTTTCCACAGCTGCCACAGGAAGCACTAGGCGGAGGCGTGGAAGAACGTGTGGCAGCCTTCGCGTTGTTGGCCGCCTTCTTATCCTTCTTGTATTGTGAGATAGCTCTCACAGCAGGTGGGGCCCGTAAGGCAGAGGTGGTGGACTTGGTGGCCTCGTATGACCGACATACAGTCACTACCACCTGGAGTGTGGAGGAAGCGTCCAGGGGGATGAGTCGCTGCATCAACTCTTCGTGCCTGACACCTGTCAAGATCCCGTGCTTGATCCAGGCTTCCTCACATTCCCGGCTGTGCGCCTTGCAGACGTCGATCTCCTCAGACAAACTCTTCAAACGTACAAAAATGTCGTCAAAGGATTCGTTCTCCGCCTGCTTGCAGCTGGTAAAGGCACGGTGACGCAAAGTCTCGTTGTTCCGACCCTTAACATGCTCCAGTAAAAGGTCGAGCACATCCGTCACTGAAGAGGTAAAGTCGGGAGGCACGTGCAACGTGTGCTCCAAAACTCTCTGGGTCTCCAGCGACAAACACATCCGCAGTTGGATGAGCTGTTTGTTTGGAGGCATGCTGTCTAGGTCCACCATCGTGGAGTAATCTGTCCAACGCCGCCTCCACTCACGAAAAAGCTGAAACGTGACGTCTGGTGAGAGGGCGGGTGGGGGTTGAACAGATGCCTTGGGAGCTGTTGGGGTAGCAAGAGTACCTGGAGGATGCTGGTGTGGTGGAGGAGGGAGTGTACTGGCGCCTTGAAGCGCGCTACCTGCAAGTGAGGGAGGGTGGGTTAGCGCCAGGGTTCGCCAATAGCGCCTCAAAACGCAACTTTTCCTCCTCTCTTCGTGTCTCCTCCCTCTGAAGTTCCATCTCTCTGCGTCTCTCGTCCCGGTCGTCCATCCACTTCAGAATTGTGGCGATGTCCGTCACTGGAGGTGGAGGATGAGAGTCTGTGCCCGGTGGAGGGGAAGGTGGTGGGGAGTCGTGTCTCCCATCTTGACGTCCCTTCTTACCTCCCATCTTTGTGTGTGCGTGGACTGCACTGTTTAATATATAAAGTGGCGCCTCAACAGCTCGAACCACATATATATGACATAAACAGCGCAAAAATCACGCATATGGTCCACTGTTCTGTCCGTGAGTGAGTGCGTGCGTGCGTGTGTGTGTGTGTGTGTCTCAGAGCAGAGCGTGGTGGCCGGCGGAGGCGGAGGCAAGACCAGTGTCCCACCGGATGACGCACGAGAAGGGTGTACGCCTGCGTGCTCCGTGGGTACCACAAAAAAACAGGCCAATGCTCAACTCAGCTCTAGACACACACTAATACACTGACACTAACACTGCCACCGTCACTAAAACGCACTGTGACGGAGCAACACTGCACATCGCTGCGAAACACAGGGCAACACACTATGAGTCGACGCGCATGACGCGCATCACCGGCAGACGTAACTGTCTCGGCACCTTTCACTCACTTTGTAAGTCCACAGATCCTACTCACTGCGCCATGAAAGTTACAAGTGTTCCCCAAGAATGCAGTGATGGCTAGGGAAACACTATGTAACACTGAGTCCGTTTATTGTGGATGAGAGAAATACAAGTGGTGACTAGCGTGTGCCATGCACGGCTCACACAGTCAGACTGAGGCTGCCTTGCCATATGGCAGCCTCTGGGCAATGTTGCCACATAACACGTGCAGTGTTGCCACGTGATTATATTTATAAATGCTACTCGGCACAGTAGCTTATGTACAGGGTTGCTACTCGGCACAGTAGCTTATGTACAGGGTTGCTACTCGGCACAGTAGCTTAGATACATAACCTACAGAATGTATGTTTTGTATCCCATCTCTCTCTCTCTCTCTCTCTCTCTCTCTCTCTCTCTCTCTCTCTCTCTCTCTCTCTCTCTTCACCTCACCACGACCTCTCTCTCTCTCTCTCTCTCCTCACCCCACCACGACCTCTCTCTCCCTCCCTCTCTCCTCACCCCACCACGACCTCTCCCTCACTACTAATAGCCCCAGTTGGTGTTGTTTTGTCACCTCGCAGGACAGTTCTACCACCCAGACACCTGACTGTCTGACACTTCTCACACCTGACTGACACTCTAACATATGACACACCTAGTGCCCCAACACACTTACATCTAGGGATCTTGGCACTCTGGTACATGTCACACTCAGACATTTACCCTCGTAACTCATTCCCCTAGACAAGTGTCATTGTACCGGGCTGTTGGTCGTTCTCCTCCTAACTACCCCACAAGGTCATTAGGGTTGGCCTTAATGACTCAACCGATGATAGCAGCTGTTAAAGAAACTCATTTGGTGGGAGGAGGGGCGTGTTAAATAGATGGTGGTGTAGTGCGGTGTTTGGAGAGGGGGGGGGTGTAGGGCGGTGTTTGGAGAGGGGGTGTAGGGCGGTGTTTGGAGAGGGGGGTGTAGGGCGGTGTTTGGAGAGGGGGGGTGTATGGGGGAGGGGGATGGGTAGGGGGCGAGGTGGGTGGGGGGGGTTAGGGAGGTGGATAGTGTGTGTGGTTGAGATTATATGAGAGAGGAAGGTTGATAGGTGGAGGGGCGTAGGTGGATGGGTCGATGGAAAGTGGGTGTGGTGGGAAAGGCGTGGGAAGTGGGAAAGGCTGGATGGGATGGTAGTGTAGGTGTGGGTGTAGAGGTGAGTGGGTGGTGATGTGTGGAAAGGGTTGGAAGGGTTGTCGTGTGTGGAAGGGGTGAAAGATGTTAAGTGAGTTGTTGAATGAGAGAGAGAGAGAGAGAGAGAGAGAGAGAGAGTATAACGTAATAGAGAGAGAGAGAGAGAGAGAGAGGAAAGAATGATGGATGGATAACAAGTAACACAATAGGAAGAAGGGAAGAATGAAGGGTGGGAAAAAGAAGAAAGTAGAAGGGAAAGATAAATGAAATAAACGGTGGGAGTGAGATGGTGAATAATAAAATGAAATAAAGACACAAGATGATAATTTTTTTCTTTTCACATGAACAAAAAAAAATTAATACCACAACAATAACAACAATAACAACAAGAACAAATATCATAACAACAAAAACAATTTCAAGAACGACATCAACAACAACAATAAAAACGATAACAAATATAACAACAAAAACAATGTCAAAAACATCAACAACAAAAAAACAACGACGACAACAACAACAACAACAACAACAACAACTACAAAAACACATCAGTGAAGGAAATAATAAAAACTCGACACCACAACATAACGACACACCAAGTTGGTCGTAAATTACTTTTTTTTGTATCGTGTCTCTGACGACCTGTGGACGACTAGCGTGTGAAGCAAGGAGCAGGTGGATGACTGGCGTGTGAAGCAAGGAGCAGGTGGACGATTAGCGTGTAAAGCAAGGAGCAGGTGGACGACTAGCGTGTGAAGCAAGGAGCAGGTGGACGACTAGCGTGTGAAACAAGAAGCAGGTGGACGACTAGCGTGTGAAGCAAGGAGCAGGTGGATGATTAGCGTGTGAAGCAAGGAGCAGGTGGATGATTAGCGTGTGAAACAAGAAGCAGGTGGATGACTGGCGTGTGAAACAAGAAGCAGGTGGATGATTAGCGTGTGAAACAAGAAGCAGGTGGATGACTGGCGTGTGAAACAAGAAGCAGGTGGATGATTAGCATGTTAAGCAAGGAACAAGTAGACAACTAGCGTGTGAAGCAAGGAACATGTGGACGACTAGAGTGTGAAGCAATAAACAAAAAGACGACCAGTGTACAACTAAGAACCACAAATCGACATACCTACAGTAGTTCTTGATAATAGGATCTTCAACATAAAACTTTATTTTTGAGAAGACAGATATCCAAAACGCTATTTCTGTATCCAACAAGTAATAAATAACCATAAAATTCGCAGCAACGAAGATAAAAATCATAAAAATGAATTCTAAAATTAGATTCCTAAAGACTGTTTCATCTTTTTCATACATGATTGGAAATTCCGAAACGGGAGAGGAAGAAAATGATTCTCAGTTGCAGGTTTTGTGGTCTAATTTTTCATCTTCATTTCCAACGGTATATATAAAAAAAAAAAATGAAATGAAAAAAATGAAATGAAAAAAAAAATACCCGCTTGAGTGCAACATTTGGCTGGTTAAATATAGAACCTAATTTAAGGTGCTAAAAACATCCAGGTGTCATCGAGTTGAGTTGGCTGGTACACACACTCACACACACACACACACGCGCACACACACACAGGCACATACACAACGATACATAGATACAATCCAATCAAGCGGACATGAACAAGTAACAGTGGCCACGAACCATGCAATCAATGACACGTAAACAAACACATACACCAAAGCAAGAACATACGAGTAGACTTATCAGGAAGCTGTTACGTGTGTGTGTGTGTGTGTGTGTGTGTGTGTCTGTCTTAGTATTCATAAGGCATACATACTGACACATGCCATTCGTAGGTAAAAGTTAGGTTAGGTAAGAAACTACATTAAATATAACAACATAAAAATAAGTAACTTATAAGCTTAAGAAAATCACCAGAGAGACACAAAGAATAAGAAAACTAAAACAATCGACAAGAGAAGATGGGGAACAATAAATAAAAAAAACTCGTGATTTATTTAGGTTAGAGAAGACACAACAGACAGCAGCTATTCCTTGGCTCAGATATATGGCAGCTATCAAAATGTCACAATGATTTAGTCACAACACACAACTTTGTTCTAGTTAGAGCAGAGGCATGGCTGTGTGGAGAGAGAGAGAGAGAGAGAGAGAGAGGGGGGGGGGGGTAGAGAGAGAGTGAAAATATGAGACATTTTGATGAAGGCGAAGTATGAAATATTTTGAAATATATTTAGTTTTCTTTATATTTCACAAAGATTATAATTTAAGGATATTATTATAAAACATAAATCAAGTAAGTTTATATATGATGAACTTAACACTTTGAGGAATCATTGGATGGATAGAACAACATAAGAACGTGAATATGCTCAAACGCACACACACACACAGTCATACACACACACAGTCATATACACACACACAGTCATACACACACACAGTCATATACACACACAGACACAGTCATGCACACAGTCATACACACACACACAGTCATACACACACACACACACACAGACACAGTCATACACACAGTCATACACACACACACACACACAGACACAGTCATACACACAGTCATACACACACACACAGTCATACACACACACACAGTCATACACACACAGACACACAGTCATACACACACACACACACACACACACACACACACACAGTCATACACACACACACAGACACACAGTCATACACACAGTCATACACACACACACAGTCATACACACACACACACACACACAGACACAGTCATACACACAGTCATACACACACACACACACACACAGACACAGTCATACACACAGTCATACACACACACACACAGTCATACACACACACACAGTCATACACACACAGACACACAGTCATACACACACACACACACACACACACACACAGTCATACACACACACACAGACACACAGTCATACACACACACAGTCATACACACACACACAGACACAGTCATACACACAGTCATACACACACACACAGTCATACACACACAACAATAACTAAGCTCTTGGTGCATTTCCCATAATAATCGCACCTTTACTCTCTAGATTCACTACATAAATACAAACTAACTTTATAACACCACACAAAATATATTCTCGGCCATGCAAATCTACTATGCAAATTTAATTCATAACAAATATACATATATATTTTTATACCAATTTTGGTTTAGTGTCATAACCAAAAGTATACAAAAATTTACGTGGAATAAATAATAAACGACAGATATTGTAAAGTAAGGAAATTCTTCATTGTGAGAAATTAAATAATATCCCACTATTAAATTATACAGGAAGAGTGCTTGCATTTATTATTTTTCCTTAGCATACAGCATAGGTCTATTGAAAGTGTCATAAATAATTAATACAACCTTGATAAATCACTAAAATAACGTCATTTATACACACCTGAAATATGCTAGACTTGTATAAACACTGAGCTCATTAATGCATAATCAAATTGGCATTAATCATGCAACATTGTACAAATAATACAAATATACAGTTCAGGAATTTATGTATATACAGTATGTATGTATGTATGTATGTATGTATGTATGTTTCATCCACTGGACATTGCCTTTGTATAGAGTTAATATATCAATAGCATATATGGTTATATAAAATAAATGGACATTCATTTTTGCAGTTTTATCTCCCCAACATATTGTCAGGAAACCCAAAGTATTATATCTATATATTTTTCAGCAATTATTTTATATTTTTATGTTTTTTTTATAGGTTTTTAAAAATATTTTCCTGAACTTCTGCGCAAATTATGTGGAAAAAGTAAGTTTGTAAGGATATTAGTGTTGGTTATAAGTGAATTTAATCCTGGGTCAGTAGGAGAGAGAGAGAGAGAGAGAGAGAGAGAGAGAGAGAGAGAGAACCACAACTCAGGTAGACGCAGGTAATAACACGCTCATTACACCTGTTATATCCCCTGTACGTGAATGAGATCAACTAATTATATTGTTTGGATCGTAGTTAGCCCTTGTTTACTACAGCTGATGAGCTAACGACCTCTAATAGAGTATAAAGAACGTTGATCTATAGCTGTTTTTACCTATGAGAATTATCAAACATTTGTAACATTATATTTATTATTATGTGATGAAATGTGTTTATAGTGATGGTGGTTATGATCTATGCAACATTGTCTTCTGTGCATTATTATTCACATTCAACACGTAGTTATTGTTTCATTATTTTATTTTTATTTTATTCTATTAGCCCACCCAGGCACTGGTCACTGACCTACATCGGGGCCTGGGGGGGCGAAAATCTAATAATAATAATAATAATAATAATAATAATAATAATAATAATAATAATCATCATCATCATAAAGAACCATAAAGAAATATATTTTTTTAAAAAGCTCAATAGTGAGAAACTATATATATATGTTGTGTTGTCAAAGTAAGAGAAACAATTGAGACCCTGCAATTGTGTGTAAATGAGGCAGAAAGTCAGATCAGCAACCTGGGACTTGGTCACAATTTTCGTGATGCCATATAGCAGCAGGGTCCACCATTAGACAACACATTATGCTTCCAATATCTTCCCAGGCGGTAGTACCTCCCTGTTTGATAGCTGCCTACTACCTACTACCTTATATTCCTCCGGGAATATAAGACCAATGTATATCAGATGACATTAGACAATATAAACAAAATATATATCCGAGTAAAAGAAAATACAACCACTGAATTTTGCGAAGGTCAGAAACCAATTTTTACATAAGTTGATACACGGCGGGAGTTTACGAGCAAAAGTTGGCGTCGCTGGAGGTGATTTACAAGGGTAAATACATCCCCTCCGCCCTCCATCACCTCCGCCTCTTGCCCGCGGCGTGAGTGGTAGCTGCCAGGCGATTAGCTGTGGCCGCCACAAGCAATTCCCAGTAAGATTCCTCGAGAGAGTGAGAGAGAGATTTAGGTGAAGGCTCATTGTAAATGCCGCCGGTACTCGCTCACTTGTGATATTCCACGGATGATAGAGTTGATATATTTACTTGAAGTTATATTGATATCACATTACTTCACCTGAGTGCTGCGGCCTCCAGCCAATACGACGACCAACACAAAATATTACATTATTTATGACCTATTGAACTGACAGCGTCGAGGTGTTCCTCTCACACACTGACACAACTGTTGAGGCGACGACTCCCTTGTGAGGTCGTATATATAACCACCACCAGTACCACCAACACCACTGTTGTGGTAGTGATAGTGAGAGTGTTGTTGTGGTACTGATGGTGAGGGTGTCACTGTCATATACTATTCATATATTTTTGTCACTGTGAGAGGTTTAATTCGTGAAATTGCTGGGACAGCACAGTAACCTGGCCACCCCAAGTTAAGCTCTCCTCAGTTAAGCTAAGAACACTGTACGGTATACTGGATATATTATGTTAACCTCAAATCTCTTAACTTAATAGTACAATGTAATGGACGACCTAACTTAATCCCGTTCCCGTTTTTGAAGATTCTAGGCCACTAACAGCCAGGGTCATTATGGCCCACTTAAACGAGGTTCTAGTTTTGGTCGTCAACGTCTGGGTCAGTACTGCTGGAGTAATCTTGATGACTCATGATGACGAGGCAGGTTCGTTCTCCCTCGTGGTCTACAAGTCTCTCGTTATATTTGTTTTTGTCATGTTATTAGCTAAGAGATTAATCCATGGTTTATCTTGCCACTGACTATTCTGCTTCCTTATAAGAAGTTAGTTCAAGAAGGACAATGATGGACTCACAGTGATTGGTGATTTTTTTATATTAAACTAAGTATTGGAAGTCCCATGGCTAACTTTTTCTAAATTAAACAAATTAGTGGAAAATTTACCGGACCTTTATCATTGGTTGCTGGCAAGAATTTAATCAGGTATATTGATTCACCACAGCACAAATACCAAAACAAACCGATTTTTTCTCCTCTATACCCTTAATGCGGGGACTAAGTCAAGGACACAAACCTCAGCTGAACCAAACATTAGCCTGTGTCAACTCAGCCAAACCCGCAGTTACAGAATCAAAATTCGGGTCCTGGTCTGGGAATTGTTTTTTATTTCCTCCTTTTTTCTCTTTTTTTCTCCCTCACAAACCTGAATGTCCAATACCACCATGTTATTCTAGTCAGGTGTTTTTTTTTTATCACGTTCTAGAATAACATGTGATAAAAAGTGTGTGTGTGTGTGTGTGTGTGTGTGTGTGTGTGGATACGGAGTAGGGAAAGAAATACAGTTGATAGAGAATAACCTAACCAATCATGGTGAATATAACCTAATCTAACCAAAGCAAACATCTCACAGCCTAACCTAACCTAGCCTAACCTAACCTAACGAGACACAGCCCAGTAGGAGTCAATAAATCACAACTCTCATGAAATAATTTCCTGGACTAATTTATCAAACACGTTCACTCATGACCATAACTTCATCAGACCTTTTGACTAAATTTTGATTTAATGGAAACATTTAGCAATATTTCCTCAACACAGAGAGGCTGTATGTGAGTTTCCTATACAGAACGGTTTTCATAAATGTGTTTTAGTGTCAGATATTGTTTGATCAGCGTCTGTGTGTGTCTCAGTGTAGAATAGCTTATACAGTATATCTGTTTGTTTCTCTTGTCGTCTCGCTCAGTATATAACACCCATGAATATTATTCTCTCTCTCTCAAAGCTCTTCACAGCCCTTCTACTCCAGAACATAATTTCCTCTTTCAAAAGGAGAGTCACGGCTCACAGCTGCTCTTATCAGCCACAAATGGCAGCACTTCTGGAGTATACAATGCATGGACTCACAAGTTAATAATTCCAACTGACACACAGACACACACACACACACAGACACACACAGACACACTCAGACACACACAGACACACACACACACTCAGACCACAAAGTTAGCGGCAGTAATCATCTGTGGTGAGTTAAATGACGGGAACTATCTGACGAAGTGAAAGACCATGTGTTGAAATATGAGAGAGACTTTGGGAATACTCGAGATTTAATCTGGGAGTCCTGGTAAGCAATCGCGTCTTTTTAATACTGTTCCGTGAGACTGTAAGTTGACGAGACAGAAACGAAGTGAGAAAGTAACATGTGGTGATCTAAGATAACTTTGTGGCGGTTTTGTTCTTGGATGTTTATTAATATTTGATGGCCGACCAGAGCTCTACCCTAGGTTATTAGTCTCTAGGGAAGATATACTCAAGAAGCTGGAGTAAATACGGATACAAAGCAAATAATGCAATGAACTTTATATCATAATATTTTCTCCAATTCCACAAACTTTATCGATAATAAAACTTCTCAACAATAAAGTAAAGGTTTTGTGGGAGGTCTTCAGCCACCTCATCTTGGTCCATCAAGTATTCAGTATAGTTTTGGCGTCATAATTAATTGAAGAAAAATTTTAAGTTTTTCTGTGGCGGCTCACTTCTCCTGCTCTAAAACCACAGTCGAAAAAAGTGACTTTGTTTATCTGTACTTGTGTGTGTGAATCATTAAGCTTATAGTTTATTCTTATCAGTTAAACCTCTTCTTTCCTGGATTTCTATAAACATTGAAGGATATAACACGAAATCGCTGGTTTGCACTATAGGTAATACGAACACATCACTGCTGCCACTATTCTTCTCTAAATGTTAAATGCACACTTTCAATAATTATGAAGAAGGATGAAGAAGTTAACTGTCTTTCTCAACCGAAGACTTGATCGGCATTAACCTCATGAGTCAGAAATTAAATTGAAAATAGTAATTATTCTAGAGTGGTAGTTAGGTCAATAGTGATTAATACCAACAGAAGTCATCTTACAGATTCTCATAGAAAACCATATATATAACAGTCAATTCTTAACCCCCAAAGAATAAATCATTATAATAATTCACGGTGTTTCTCATCATTTTCTTTGGTATTAATAAATAGCTGACGTCTCCTCATTAGTTCGTTCTCCAAGATAGGCAAAAATTTCTTCGTCTAATCTTGAAGTCTGGAAAAGAAATTCTGAATTGATAGATTTTATTCAATATAAAACCTTAACGTTAATTTTTGGAACGTTCATTAGTTTTACCAGTCTTAGCTCAAACAAACTAATAATTTGTATCTTTTTTCTCTTATATCATCTTCAGTCAAGCTAAGAATCATCCTCATAATTTTCTAATAAATAAAAAAATATAAATTCTATCATTTTTTGAACATCAATATTAACGAGGTATTAATATGGCCATAAATACTTCATCTTTCCGCTAAGCTTAAGAATTACTGCAATATTTTGAAGACCAGAAACAAAGTTAAAAAATATAGACACTCTCCATCAGTATTCACTCTACCATTAAGAGAGACGGTCATCATTCATCCTCTCCCTCAGGTCATTTTTAACGCCAAGTTCACAAGTCAGGAGACAAAGTTCAGAAGAAAAAATAATACTTTTATCATCTTCAGTAATTAACAATGCTGGAAGTAAATCTTCTGATATTTAAGTCCGGTCCGTAAGTCAGAGTAAAATCAGCATTTTTCTCAGAATTACTTTCACATTAACAATGTTGGAAAATGCTCTCCAGTACTTGGTTGTCCCAGACAAGTCCAGAAGTCATCTCATCCTGGGGACCGAGAGCGAAACTCGTGATAATTATCTGGGCGTCTCCGCTTGGTGGCTCAGAGTGGACTTAAGCGTGCTCAACTTAACTCAACTCGAATTAGTCTGGACTAAGTTTTGTGAACCCAAGTTTAGGCTTTGACGGCACCATTTACCAACAACTGGACCATCCTGGAGTTGTAATTTGGAGGAGAAGGTAGAGATAGTTTTGTTACACTGGTCCTGTGGGAATAACTAATTGCTTACTTATCTGTAATTTAACTCATAAATGTCCTGTTGCTTGATATTATTTACGCTATAGCAATTACTGTATCTGTCCAAGTATCTGTGCCTTAACCTTTAAAATAATGTTCTTTCATAATCCTCATTAAAATTTACAGCCAGGTTGTAGTGTACCCGTGGGAGTCACTCTACATGTTGTTCACGTACAGTTGAGGACATTTCCGACTAGTACACTCAATGTTGTCAATCCATTATTTCCGTGAGGTGTCAACCCCGAGAGTATCTGAACATGGATCTGAAGCCTGTAAGTAACTCGGTGAGACGTGAGGTGCACACAGTCAAGGTAGGTAGATAACAGGTAGCCTCACGCACTCACGCAGGCCCATAGGAATTCACTAAGTGGCAACTCTATTCTCGAGATCGCTAAGCCATGCCCCTTTTGCCACTTCATTTTTATTTTCATTAGCGTTGATCCTATGGGAGTGAGGCTACCTGTTATCTACCTACCTTGCACACAGTAGCCTGGGACCACAATGATATAATTTGACTCATTGCATGTGTCCGGCAATGTTGACATAGATTAATTGATGTACAGTAGTATGGACGCTTTGTAGTCATTTAACGTGGAGTGAATAATACCTGTCCTTCAGTGGACAATGTAAGGCTGAAACAGTTGGTTATACAATATAAATATACCACTTTATTTATCCTCAACCAACGTGTAAGAGACGTTAGTATAGTACCAGGCTTTATGTGGGTCAGGTGTTGTGGGGTGCAACTGTGTCCTATCCTCTGTCCAGGTCCACAGAGACCTCCCCTCCCCTCCGTCTCCTTACGCCACACCACGTACCCTTAACATCTCCCTGACGAATGCAGGACTGGTCCACGTTAAAAGCGTCCATATTACTGTACATCAATAATAATCTATGTCAACATTGCCGGACACATGTAATGAGTCAAATTATATCATTGTGGTCCCAGGCTGCTGTGTGCACCTCACGTCTCACCGAGTTACTTACAGGCTTCAGATTCATGTTCAGATACTCTCGGGGTTGACACCTCACGGAAATAATGGATTGACAACATTGAGTGTACTAGTCGGAAATCTCCTCAACTGTACGTAACCTAACCTAACCTAACCTTATATCCCATCCGTATATCTCATCAATATACTGGACGTTTACTCAATAAACAGAACACAAAGACGAAACAACCAGAGCTGGAAACCTTATACAGCCAGAAACCATCACGTTAAACCAGACATGAATAAAAACCACAACACTGAAAACTCTAAGGACGCATCAAAACCAAATGACCAACAGACCATTAGAACAACAACTGTACCCGGCAATTAAGACCGAAACAAAGACTGGAGAGAAGGACTCACGAACTGACAGACAATTATAAAAAAAAGGAGGGAGGGAGGGAGGGAGGGAGGCAGGCTCATCTGGCTGCCTGTGAGCTGTAGTGTCGACACGTGATCAATGTTGGATAGAGAGGAAACTTTTTTTTTATTGGGAGACTCCAGCCAGCATCCATAGTACCAGCTTGACATGTGATACACAATTTATTTTCTTTCTGTGAATTCAAAACATGAAAGAGTGTTATATTCCTGATGCATGTGTTTGTATTCTATCTTTTTTTAAGGAAAATTAAGAAATGTTAATTCTTTATTTGGATAGATTTAAGATTAGAGTGAAGTGAGGGTAAAACTATCCTGATTGAATTATATATTTATTTGGGATGACTCGTAGTGGTTTCAGGTGATCTCTAATGGCCTGGTTTCGTCTGGAATTATTTATTGGTTTAGAGTATTATGGAACTACATGGTGGAAAGTGGTTTCTTCTTTAGGGCACTGGCATTTTTTTTCTTCTCAGTGAACCTTAAACCTACACGATGGTCTTAAACGTTTCCCTCACCACCACTAAACGTTGAGGGTTTCTTTACGTTTACGAGGTCTCAAAAACCTTATGCTGTCCAAACGTTTTATTTTGTTTTTTTCTCTTGTCACTGGAGGAATCGTCAGGCCTCGTAGACTCTTGTTTCAACCATTTTATTGTGGGAGACTAGAGATGCTTTTTTTCAGTATTTCTCTGTCTGTCTCTCTATTCCAGAATACGTATATGCTCAACGGTAAGTATGGTCACAATCATAAACACCAATGCTTGTACAATTACACAAACACACACACACACACACACACACACAATAGTCTTTATTCCACACATGATCTTCTCAAGTCAATTAACTCCTCGGAATAATCATCAATGAAAATAAAATAAATCTTAAAGTTTTTGCTCTCACATTCACTTACTAATACTGATTGGCTAATCTCTTGGTTTCAGGCTTCCGCTGTATGTAAATTCATCCAATTACTCGGAGTCCTAGATAAGTAAACTTGGTAACATTGCTATTCATTCACCTTCTTATAAGAGTCAAGTTGAATATGTCATTGTGGAGAGCCAGCTGGGTGTTGGAGAGTGTTGGTGATGGTGGGTTGGTGGTGTGTTGGTGTGAGGTTCAGGGTGTTGGAGAGTGTTGGTGATGGTGGGTTGGTGTTGGTGTGAGGTTCAGGGTGTTGGAGATTGTTGGTGATGGTGGGTTGGTGGTGTGTTGGTGTGAGGTTCAGGGTGTTGGAGAGTGTTGGTGATGACATAGTGTTGGTGGTGGTGGTGTGTTGGTGTAAGATTCAGGGTGTTGGAGAGTGTTTAGTGATGACATAGTGTTGGTGGTGGTGGTGTGTTGGTGTAAGATTCAGTGTGTTGGAGAATGTTGGTGATGACATAGTGTTGGTGGTGTGTTGGTTTAATCCTGGGTAAAATAATGATTTATGGGACGTTATTTTAATCTCATCGTTAACTCTACAGAATTTCAATACCTGTGCTCGACAATCCTCTGACCAATCCCTCCACACACACACACACACACACACACACACACACACACACACACCTTTCACTCTTCTCCCCCCCCCAGTCCTCCTCTCCTTTCTTCTTCTCCTCCCCCCCCCCCAGTCCTCCTCTCCTTTCTTCTTCTCCTCCCCCCCCCAGTCCTCTCCTTTCTTCTTCTCCTGCTCCTCCTCTCAACACTCCTTGACCTCGCCTCATTCAGTCACCTCGCTCTCCCTCTCACTTTAAATCGGGTTTAGCATGGTCATTATTACCCTCTTATCCCCGGGAACAGCGAAGTGGGTGGGTGGGTGGTGGGGGGGGGGGGGGGGTTAGGGTCTCACTCAACACACCACACGAACAAAAATATAAAATCATAACTCCGATTTTTTTCCACTCTCCAACGCCATACTTTTACACTAGATACCCAATAATCTTTTCAGCTACAGAGAAACACAGTAGTATACCAAGAACCACCTCAGGAGTCACGTCAGGGGGTCTTTTCAGCTACAGAGAAACACAGTAGTATACCAAGAACCACCTCAGGAGTCACGTCAGGGGGTCTTTTCAGCTACAGAGAAACACAGTAGTATACCAAGAACCACCTCAGGAGTCACGTCAGGGGGTCTTTTCAGCTACAGAGAAACACAGTAGTATACCAAGAACCACCTCAGGAGTCACGTCAGGGGGTCTTTTCAGCTACAGAGAAACACAGTAGTATACCAAGAACCACCTCAGGAGTCACGTCAGGGGGTCTTTTCAGCTACAGAGAAACACAGTAGTATACCAAGAACCACCTCAGGAGCCACGTCAGGGGGTCTTTTCAGCTACAGAGAAACACAGTAGTATACCAAGAACCACCTTAGGAGTCACGTCAGGGGGTCTTTTCAGCTACAGAGAAACACAGTAGTATACCAAGAACCACCTCAGGAGTCACGTCAGGGGGTCTTTTCAGCTACAGAGAAACACAGTAGAATACCAAGAACCACCTCAGGAGTCACGTCAGGGGGAAAAACTATCATCTTCCGGCTACATGAAATCCAACACTGTGTATAAAGGTCACGAGGAGTTTTATTTTATTAGAAACGTCATGATTATGTAAATGTTTAATGTCAATGTGAAGGTTGAGTAAACATTTCATTTTGGCTGTACTTAGTGAATTATGATTCAGATTACACGTGATAGGTGTCTCAAGTGGTGAATAAAGTTACTACGGTGAGGTGAATTGAGCCGTGCGTGACCAACCACAGATTGTGTTGTCTGTGAACAAGGTAGAATCCCGCCGTGTTGTGTTGACTCAGCCACCCTACTAGATTTATATCGTCAACACAGGTCCATTAAGGCTGTCTATTCGTTCCCTTTTGTCGTAAATGTGTGAAGTATAGAAGGTTAAGTGTACGTGTGTAGGCTGGTGATAATGTGAAGCGATAACTTTGGGGAATCTTTAAAAATGTATAATGGTTGTTGCGTTTATATGTGTACATAGTGAGTGTTTATATGTAAGTATATGTGAAGGTACGAGGTGAATTATTACAAAGAATTTTAATTATTTCTTTTTATGTAACATTTTCAGCGGTGGAAATAAATCATTAGCATTCTGATGAACAATGATAATTTGTCATAATATATTCACCAGGAAAAAATTTCAGATGAATAATTAAGCATTATTATAGTGGTAGCGGAGTTCTGGGTGACTACTAAATATTTACAAACATATCACATGTTTCTTGTTTGTTTTTAGGACCTTACTTACCTGTTAATTAATGAGTACACCTGGAAGATTCACCTACAAATGGTGGTTATTATAAATGTGTGTGTGTGTGTGTGTGTGTGTGTGTGTGTGTGTGTGTGTGTGTGTGTGTGTGTGTGTGTGTTTTACGGGAATTAGCCCACCCAGGCACAGGTTGAACGACCCACAACAGGCCCTGGGAGCCGAAAAAATATGAATAGAAAGAAATTAAAAATAGAAAAGAAAAGGGTTATATTAATCTACAGTGTGTGCGCGCGTGCGCTTACCTCTCCTAATTATTTTCCTCCACTCCTTCATGTTAAGACCTCAATTATTTCTGGCTTGTTGACACACCCACGCCGCCCCCTCTTCCTCTACCTTCCTTTACGCTGCCTTCTTCCCCCCTCCCTCCCTACCCATACCACTTCCCAGCCTCTACATCCCTACCTCTTCACAGCCCCTCCACTCCCTCCTTTCTTTACTTTCCTAGACCTCTTTCTTTCCTCTATATCCTCCTACTCATTCCCTCTCCGTCTTTCCCCTCCCTCTCCTCACATTTTTCTACTCCCTCTGTCTCTCCTTGATCCCATTACTCCCAAGCCTCCCACTCACTTCTCTTTCTAATTAAAAACCAACTAGCCAAATTAATTTCCTCACCTGTACACACACACACACACACACACACACACACACACACACACACACACTACTACTACTACTACTACTACTACTACTACTACTACTAGTTTGCTGTCACTCGGAGTCGAGTATGAAGATCATCCAGCTATGATGCAATGATATGAGTTATTGAGGATGTCACCTAGGTTGGTGAATTTTGAAGTGACTAAAGAGGCCGATACGGAACCGGCAGAGTCGTTCACATTCGTTGCACATGTGGAGGGCTGCATCAAGTGCGGGAGGGACGTTGACAGCGTTTTTCAGGCGTTGGCGCTTGTCTGCTTCGGTTTGCAGTCTGGCTAACTCGAAAGTATTGACACCTTCTTGTGTGGTGCTCCTCCAAGCGTTACGATGTAGATAAATCGTCTCCTAGGTGAGGGGGTGGATTTGGCACTTTTTCAGGGTTTTTTTTAAGACTATCCTCATACCTTTTCAATTGCCCAACGGCGTTACGTTTACTATTCGTTAGGTCTACTCTAAAGTAGCTGCTTTGGCAGTCTACTGTCGTCCATGCGGGTAACTTGGCCAGTCCAACGTAGTTGTTCATGGATAATGGTAGCCTCGATGCTCCTTTAGTTGGTGTCAACAAGAATACTGGCATTAATTTTGTTCTCTTGTCTTCCCAGCGAACGCAGAGGATAGAACGAAGACTACGTTCGTGAAAGTTTTCAAGAGCCTTGAGGTGCCTCCTGTATGTGACCCATGTCTCACTGCCATATAGCAGGGTGGGGAGGACCACTGCTCGATATACGTGCAACTTTGTAGCTAATTTCAGCTCCATAAGACTGAAGACACAGTTTTGGAGTCTGTCAAAGGCTTGAGATGCACATCTAATCCGATGCTAAATCTCTTGATCGATGACCGCAGTGGTGGACAGGTGGGAGCCGAGATACCGAAAGTGGGTAACATTAGAGAGGGTAGTACCGTTAAGCTGGATGGGTGGTGGGGTTGTGTCTGAACCAGGGGCACTTTGAAAGAGAATCTGAGTCTTACGTACATTCACCTCAAGGCCGAAGTGTGCATTCGCATCTGCATAGGTGTTCAGGATCTCCTGTAGGTCGTGTTCAGTGTGAGCAACAAGGGTGAGATCGTCTGCATACCGAAGTTCAGTAAAGGAAGCTGCCGAAACCCTTGTTCCTGCCTGGAGTCGTCTTATGTTGAAAAGACCCTTCATCCGGCACTCGATGTCCACCTAGCCAGCTAAATTAGCACTGGCACGAGTAAGGAAGGCAGCCAATAATATGGAAAGGAGAGTTGGTGCCAGTACACACCCTTGTTTAACCCCTGTTTGGATGGGGAAGAACTCAGACTGGGTGCCTTTGTGCAAGACACTGCCGTTCATGCCATCGTGGAGTTGCCTCACAATGTCGATGAATTTTGGTGGGCAGCCAAAATGGCTGAGGGTCCACCAGAGGGCTTCCCTGTTGACCGAGTCGAAGGCCTTGGTTAGGTCTATGAAACCCATGTACAGGTCACAACGCTGCTCTCTGCACTTTTCCTGTATCTGACGGACAGCAAAGATCATGTCAGTGGTGCCACGTGATGGTCTAAAGCCACTTTGAGATTCTGGGAGGAAGCTTTCTGCCTCAGGAAGAAGTCTGTTTGGGAGGACTCGGGCGATAATCTTGGAAGATTTCCTCCTTTTCCCATATATTCTCCAGGAGAGAATGGAGACTGTTGGTAAGCAGAGGTCCTCCTGCTTTACACACCTCGGCTGGGATTCCATCAGGCCCTGAGGCTTTGTTATTTTTTTCTGTTTGGTGGCGGTAACTACCTCATCTATGGATGGAGGATAGTTGTCGTGGGTCATCTCTGGATGCTGAGGGACCTGCTGGGTAGTAAGGACATCCACATTGGTGTTTCGATTGAGCAGTGAATGGTAGTGCTCTTTCCAGCACTGAATGAGTCATTCATCGTTTTTAATTATGAAGTTACCGTCGGATGAGTGGAGGGGGGCTGCGCACAAATTTTCTTCGCAGGAGGCTTACCATTCCAGAAGAAGGTATAGCCAGACCCCCGTTCTTTGATTTAACCCTCGTCTGGGATCCGGGAGTCACTAATGGCTGCTATATCGATGTTATATCTAGCGAGCTCTCTTGCCACAAGGGCAGTTTTTCATTCAGGACGCTCATTTGTGCCAGTATCCAGAAGGGTCCTGACATTCCATGCAGCGACCATAAGAGGTTGTGTAGTTTGTTTTTGTTTGGATCTGTGATTTTGGTTGTGTTTTCGACCTCATAAGGATGACCTTAGTGGGTGCGGTTGCCCAGTCAGGTTTTTTTTTTAGGCATGTTATGTTTAGGGCACCTTTTCTAGCCCCATTCCCCATGTGGGGTGAGCAGAGTGGTTCCTGGAAGGGGCTGCTCAGTCGCACTGTTAGGACCGGATTGCAATGCTGCCTAAATCCCAGTGCATAAACGACCATCTTATCTGTGACGCCCTTCTGCAAAGTTGTGACTAGAGACTCCCGGCAGTCATCTCTGCCTGTCCCCGTCACCACTCGTCCGTCGCCATAGGACTTTTGGGGTATAGGGTTTTGGATGGTGATGAGAGGTATGATGAACTGGATGATGGCTGCGCGTGATTTGATTTATGTGATGAGGGAGGAGCGCAGGTTGCAACCACACATCTTGGCTCTCCTTTTACCTGATCCAGTGGTGCAAGTGTTGTAACGACAGAGGAGAGGGAGAGTTGCAATGAACCGCCGATAGTCCTGTTTGTTGGGTTTCACTTTAGTAGCCTGTCCATCAGGCATTGCCTTCGTTCGCTGGTGTAGTCGTTGGGCTTCCACGGTGGTCACCTCTTCCGTCTACACCGCCGTTGCGGTCCTGTTGGAGCTCTGTAAGCATGTCTGCCTGAAGCGGGGCTCTACCGCAGGTTTTTCGTTGCTGGTTTTCTCCCGTATCCTTATACCTACCAAGGTTAATCCACAAGGCACTCACACACACACACACACACACACTCACACACACACACACACACACACACACACACACACACACACACACACACACACTTCCCGCCAGAGGAGCTATATTTACTGCTTCACCTTTCCTCCCCCAAATCCCTGTATGTTGACATTAAGTTTGGGCTGCATTGGCCAACTAACACAGCCTTTGGAGAGTTATTGACTAACTTAACTTACAGACGGGGCTCTTTGGTACAACCTGCAGTACGATCAACTTTTAATACAGTACGCCGATGAAGGTACTTTGAGAACCTGACTGTATGTTTGTATTTTTGAGTTCTGGAAGTGTGACGTGTTGCGAGTAATGATTTTTATAGAGAACGAGTGAGAAATATGTCGTTCCTCTTCCATAACATACATGGGTACTTACCCCCCCCCCCCCACACACACACATGGTACCTCGTTCTTTCATATTGGATCAAACCTCCAAGTTTTTTATTCTATCTTTTTTCTCTCTGTTTCCTTTTCATTATCTCCCTCTTTTGTCTGTCCTCCTTTGTTTCCCTGACTATCTAACTTACCTAATGGCCAACCTTAGCTACACGATTACCATTAAAGCCACCATTATGTTCCTGGCCAATGACAGGTACAGTAAACAGTGTAATAAACGTCCTATATATTAGTAGTCGAGATATAGAGAACCTTGTGTTAATGCTGGAGGTAATATGAGGTAAGACCCGTGAAGGTTGGTTAGGTTAGGTTAGGTTAGGTTAAAACAATTTATATGCATGTCTACTAAACTAATATTCACTTGTAAAGGAAACAATTTGAAAGGTAATTACAGGTATGAAGAACATCACTACTACTACCTGGAACACGAACCTAACTTATAACTATTTTAATGATCAGCTAAGTTCTTAATGTTATAGCGAGTCCATGTAAACGGCTGCAGTTTATCCTCTGACAATAACTGGAATTATCAGTCTTTAACAGAATCGAAGTTATCAATTATATTTGTAATCCAGGAGTCTCTTATTTAGATGATTATCTTTATATAATTATTCTTGGATGATTAGAGAGTAAAGGTGTGTGTCTGTCTCTCTATCTGTCTGTTTGTGAGTGGTGTGTGTGTGTGTGTGTGTGTGTGTAATAATAATAATAATAATATTAATAATAATAATAATAAACGGTTTATTAATAGAGTTGCAGCCGGTGGCTGAAAATATACAGACTTACATTTGATTTAGACATAATGAAATACGAGATATTCAAGTCATTTACAGAGCTGTACAGTACATAAATCAGGAGTTGTTTATTATTTTAACAATAGATGAGATGGTGCTGTTCTTATATCTATCGGTGTGGGCTCTTATGGGCTGAATTTTGTTGTAGTAGCGGACTGCGCGAGTTGGGTGGGGGGCTGCAGGTGGCAGGAGGTGGCAATGACGAGAGTGGTGCAGTAGTCCACTGCCAAACCTTTCCAGTGCTTGGTGGTGGAGGTCACTGAGGGATGGCATTTCCAGGGTGGAGAGAGCGTTGGTGTAGCCGGAGTATTCTGCGCCGAGCATGATTCTGCAGGCCCTTTTCTGTACCTTCTCTAGCTGACGTTGTTGGGTGGAGTTGAGAGAAGACGACCAGGCTGGTGACGCATACGTTAGTTTGGGGAGAATAAAGGCGTTGTAGATGGTCCTCAGCTCTGGCGTGGGTGTCCCAAGTGACCTAAGTCTTCGTAGCATGTAGAGACGGTACGAGGCTGCCTTGACTGTGTTATTTACATGGGCCTTCCAGTCAAGTTTGTTGTCTATAGTTACACCCAGGAGTTTGGCAGACTGCACCAGCTGGAGAGGATGGGCACCCACTGTGACTGCTGGGGCTTGCACTGGAGTGGTGGCGGTATTGATGTGCATAACTACGGTTTTGGTGTGGTTGATGGTGACCTTGTTCTCCGTAGTCCATGCCTGTAGCCTGTCCAGGGTGCCTTGGAGCGGTGAGTAGTCTGGTGCGGTGTTGTCCACTGAAACCCCCACAGTGCAGTCATCCACGTACTTCCACCTGAGAGGAGTGTCCGATAGAGCGTCGTTGATCAGGATGAGGAAGCACAGTGGTCCCATCTTGGTCCCCTGGGGAACACCGCAGGTGAGGTGTTGGAATGTAGAGACCAAGCCCTGATACCTCACTGCCTGGCGACGTCCACTCAAGAAATCAGTGAGCCAAGAGACCAGGTTGGTGGGCAGCCGTAGTGCAATGGCCTTGTTGATAACAGTGCAGTGATCAACAAGGTCAAAGGCCTTCCTGAAGTCAACAAGGGCAACGGCCAGTGATGTCTTACGTTTCTGCAAGTTTTTGTGCAGAAAATCCAGAAAGCTCACCAAGCAGTGTAATGTAGAGAAGGTCCTCATATTGCCAAATTGCCGTGAATCAATTGACTGATAGATACTGGCAAATGCCCACTCAGAAACAAAGTCCTCACAAGTAGACTGGGTATGGGGGTAATGGCAACTGGCCTGAGGTCGTTAGGGGACTGTGGGGTGGTGACCTTGGGGATGGGGGTGACAAATGCGGTTTTCCATTCATTAGGGCATTTGCTTTGTCTGAGGGATGCATTAATAATAGAACAGAGGGGGGTGGCGTGTGTGTGTGTGTGTGTGTGTGTGTGTGTGTGTGTGTGTGTGTGTGTGAACTGTTATCTGTTTCGTTGTGTCTGTGTGTTTTGAGAGCATATAATCGTGTTGTTTTATGGGGTATGTTCCTTTAGTTATACCAAAAAGAGTGCTGGTTTTCTCTCTCTCTCTCTCTCTCTCTCTCTCTCTCTCTCTCTCTCTCTCTCTCTCTCTCTCTCCTCACATACACACATACATCCACCTGTCGATCCATTATTTTGCTCCCAATTGATTCTTCTGTCGATATATTTCTTTCTCGCTCATTTTTTCTATCTATTCCTTTTCCTCCCTTCTCTTCCCCTCATACCACCCCTCCTCTCCTCTTTCCTCCTTTCTCTTTCCTTCACACCACCCCTCCTCTCCACTTTCCCTTCCTTTTCCTCCTTTCTCTTTCCTTCACACCACCCCTCCTCTCCACTGTCCCTTCCTTTTCCTCCTTTCTCTTTCCTTCATATCACCCTTCCTCTCCCCTTTCCCTCCCTTTTCCTGCTTTCTCTTTCCATCACACCACCCCTCCTCTCCACTTTCCCTCCCTTTTCCTCCTTTCTCTTTCCTTCACACCACCCCTCCTCACCCCTTTCCCTCCCTTTTCCTCCTTTCTCTTTCCTTCACACCACCCCTCCTCTCCCCTTTCCCTCCCTTTTCCTCCTTTCTCTTTCCTTCACACCACCCCTCCTCTCCCCTTTCCCTTCCTTTTCCTCCTTTCTCTTTCCTTCATATCACCCTTCCTCTCCTTCCCAATGCACCTTATCAGACCCCCTTAATAAACATACACGTCTCCATATAGGTAAGTCCCCTCTTGACACCTTTCATCCTCCCGTCTTTAAACACACCTGAACATAATTCCTCGTGGAGCTTCTTGGTCATTTTACACGTCTCAATTTTACAGATCATCGTCGGGATAATCAACCCAAGGAGAAGAAAAAAGACCAAAAAGACAAAAATAAATGTTATTTTTTCCTCCCGTAAATGAGGTTGAAGTTGATTAGTCATGTGTAATGAGGGTGAGGGAGAGGCAGTGGGGGTGATGATGATGGTGATGATGATGATGATGGTGGGAGTGTGTGTCATGATGGTGATGATGATGATGATGATGGTGGTGATGGTGATGATGATGATGATGGTGGGAGTGTGTGTCAAGGTGGTAATGAGAGAGAGGGAAAGATGGTGGTGAGAAAGAGAGGATGTTGAAGGATGGAAAAGTGAGGGTAGAGAGGGATTGGCTGGAAATGAGAGAGATAGGGATGGAGATGAGAGGGGAAGGGGTGGAGATGAGAGGGAGGAAGAGAAGAATAATTTAATATAAGGTTCACTTACTTTCATAACTCTCTTCACTCACTTCTATTGTATCATATAATCCGTTCTTGATGTTCTTTCTATCAAAGTGAGCCAAAAATAACTATACAAAACACTGTCATACACTAGTAAAAGACCAAAAGTTTTATAATCCTCGTACAAAAAATAATGTTAATCGGGTGCCAAAAAAAGAAATTATATTAAATCCCATTACCCTGAGCTGACGTGTTTGTGGGTGTAAATAAGATCTGGGGAAAAGTCATTGTGGATGTTATATTGTCTTGAAATATCTTCTTCTCTTGAGACTTTCGATGCATCTTAAAGTGTTTCTGATATTACTACTGATATTGTACTAACCATTAAAATAATACTTCTGTTACTGTAATACTTATCACCAATATTACTCTTACTGTCACTTATATTATCATACGGTGATTAATTTGAAACATAATGAGGACAATTAGTACAATTAATCCAGTATTTACATCATATCATCCTTAACTAATAACCCTACTGCTTCTACTTCATCAAATATTTGTTCAAAAGGCTATAAAAAGAATGAGCCATTAATCACTATAATTGTGTTTGCTATAAAAGTGTGGTTGGCCCTCATGATAAACCGCTGTGTTGAACATTCGCCGTGAGAGAGTAATGACGAAGCGTGTTTGTGCCCCCAACATTATTACTTAAAACGTTGACATGTTGAGTTAACTGAGCCTCACTTGTGATTAATTAAGTTTTCATATTTCTAAAAGATTTGAATTACTCATTTGAAACTTATCTCAACAGGTCAAAGAATGATAAAATATACATCATTAGAAGAGTTTACAGGCTTATAATTAAACTTATCTTGACAAATTATCAATAAATTGCCCAAAGAACCAAAACTTCTTCCCAAATTATGCAAATATAATATAAATGTGATCATACTTGTTATCTTAATCACCATTACGAACTCACGATCCTTCACACAAAATCCTTTTATCTAATTAGTACAGTTTGGGGTGTTGGTGGGGCGCTTACTGTGTGGTGTGATGAACCATTGTTAACCACAAGCATTGTCTGCCCTACACGGTCGAGGGATTGACTACCGCTGCCAGTATTAAGACTCAGAGACGGCCGACATTGTGGAGGGAGTGACGAGCTGTGTTGAGTGAAGCTTAGTTCTCCAGTGGCTTCCCTGCAGAGTGGCGAGCTGTGTTGAGTGAAGCTTAGTTCTCCAGTGGCTTCCCTGCTAGAGTGGCGAGCTGTGTTGAGTGAAGCTTAGTTCACTAGTGGCTTCCCTGCCAGAGTGGGTAACTGTGTTGTATGAAGCTTAGTTCTCCAGTGGCTTCCCTGGCAGAGTGACGAGCTGTGTTGTATGAAGCTTAGTTCTCCAGTGGCTTCCCTGCCAGAGTGACGAGTTGTGTTGAGTGAAGCTTAGTTCTCCAGTGGCTTCCCTGCCAGAGTGACGAGCTGTGTTGTGTGTGTTGAGTGAAGCTAAGTTCTCCAGTGGCTTCCCTGTTGTTGTGTGGTCCAGGTACCTCCTTAATTAGGTCTCTGTCTCTCTCGCTCTGATTGTCTCTTGCCATTCACCTTCTCTGTGTCTCTTAATTAACGTTATTTACGCGTCTCTCTGTCTCTCTCTCTTAGTTTATTTCTGCTTCTGTTTCTCTTTGTTTTATTTCTTTGCTTCACATAGGGTGTTTCTGTTTAACTTTTCATTGCTTATCTTTGTTTATTTTGAATTTTGCTTCAACTTGTTTATAATTTTCCTTGTTTTACTTGTCTCTCTGCATATTTGTTTTAGTTGTTTTTTGTTTCAGTCAATAAATCTTAGTTTCCATAAAGATGTATAACGAGTCCCTGAAAAAATATATATTTATCCTTTCCAAAAGTTTTAAAAGATCTTGAACAACCTAAGAAAAGGTGAATCAAACACTCCTGGATCCCATGAATGCAAATCAAATTACTAATGTAAACTGAATGATGAAATTGCGTCTCTTTTTCTCCGTGTAGGGCAAAGGGAGGAGATATTACCTATCATTTTATCCAGAATATTGAGATAATTTAGTAATTTTTTGGTAGTAATTCTCTCTGTCTGTCTGTCTGTCTGTCTTTTTCTCTCTCACCTCATTAGTTAAATACATAAAATATTAAGTCAAATCCCATAGCACTGGACACGGGTTTGATATTCAGTGTTCGGTTAACACTCCAAATATTTTGACAAATGGGGGTAATTCGTTATCTGAGCCGCAACAAGTGGCCTCTGGGTGTAGTGATATAGCGAAGGACATACTGTATCAAATTTCACCTTTTTTGCACTTGTGTGTGGGTGAAAATATTTATTAAAAATCTATTATTCACCAGATAGATATATAGTTCAAAGCAGCAGAATATATACGATTTGGAGTTCATTGAAAGTCTGATATGAAAGTTTTAAAATATTCTTGGTAAATCGATAGTAAACACAATTGATAGATGGCTCGAGAAATGTTAGACGAATAGAAATTGATGGAAGGCTTGTTATATGAAATGAATATATTCTTTTAGTTGGATAGGTGTCTGTATTTAATATAACTTGATAACGGAGGAAGCAACGGTGTTTATTGTTGGTTATAATCAAAGTCATAACAGGTGTACAAATACAAGCTAACTTCTGTTTACAAATCGACAGACAAAGACAGCCACACTTAAGAGACCAAAAGAGAACGAAAGAAAGAAAGAGAGGAAATATCAAAAGAAAGTAGAGCAGTAGCGAGAAAAGAGAGAAAAAGAGACAGAGACAGTGAGAGTGAACAACAATCACTTTGTATATAGAGGGAAGGGGGGACAAAGAGAGGGAGGGGACAAAAGAGAATAAAATGAAGATAATGGAAGAGAAGGAAGGGAGAGAAAAATGAGAAGAACCAAATCCCATCTTTATTTTGATGTTAAATTTGTAGTCTGACCTGTTACAAGGAGATATATGAGGATTTAACATTTCCTTGTACCTGATATCTACCTGACTACTGTTAATCACTACTACGTTTTTAGTCTTGTGTATGTACCACTTGTATAGTCTTAGTACATGTACCCAGTTGATACTATAATTCTCAACCCTTACCCAACTAATATCCCAGATAATCCCGAATTTAAACTCAAGTATATTCTGCCGCTACCGTGTGTGTGTGTGTGTGTGTGTGTGTGTGTGTGTGTGTGTGTGTGTCCATGACTGCTGCCTCGGTGGTGTATCGGCTATCATCATATAAACTTTAAACTTTTAATGAATCCAGTCACAGGTATGAGTCACAGGTATGTTCCTAATCCATTATTCCCAACCATTTCCAAGCACACACACACACACCCGCCCCGACACCTTCATTGACTCTAACTGACGGAAATTCTGTAAAAGTTCACAATAATAAAACTAAAGATTATATATTTTAATTAAACGCCACATAGATATTTCAACTCGTCTAGTTCTCTGTAATATTAACTGGAGGAACAGGCTAATTAACAATAGTAAACTCACCTTTTATTAATGTGTCTCTTGGCAGATATAATGTTATTAAGGAAAGCTTTTATGTGTGTTATGTGAGTAAATATTACAGGAAATAAGAGAATATTGCTGGATATAATGATCTTATGACTACTGCGCTGGCTCTCATTAACTTGTGGCACCAGACAATACCTGAGTGTGACCCAGGTATCTCCCATTACCTTGGCACTAATTATTATATATTGCTTTTAATTTCATCTCGTATGTTAATGCTTATTGCTCGTCTCTTTTTTCCTTCCTTCCATTAATATTGCTTTTTTTTTAGTCTACAGTCACACAATGTTTTCCTCTATATTTACTGGTCATTATTATTTCCAGTTACAAGTATGTATTAATACTCTATTGACAGTACAGGTATTTTTAAACCCAGGATATATACAGACCTTGACGGCAATCACTGACAAATTTATATAAAAACAGTCTCTCTTCTCTCTGTCTCTCTTCTCTCTGTCTCTCCTCTCTCTCTATCTCTCTTCTCTCTGTCTCTCTTCTCTCTCAAGGTTGGATATAGAAGATGGAGAGAAAGTACAGTTACAAGGAAAGAGAATGAAACTCTGAACAATATACAGTCGAGTAGGTCGCCAGCCATCACACACAACTATAACTGAATTCTATGGTGTTAGTGAGAGAGGTAACCAACCCCTCCCCCCCTACAGCCTCTCTCTCTCTCTACTCCATGGTACAATAATTCACCTTACCCTGTATATAGTGTTTTGCCTAAGGATAGTGAAAGTGCTTTGTTTTTGTTTGTTTCTAATTTATATGGAAGAACGAACACACACACACACACACACATACACAGACACACACACACACACCAGACACTGTAGCAGTACGTCATTCTTAAACTTGTGTGTACTAAAGGGTAAAGTCACTGGTACACCATATATAAGTCACTCCTCTAAACTATCTACTGTATATAAACGTCAGGTGCATCAGTGTGGTTACATGGTTAGGTTAGGTTAGGTTAGAAGCTACGGATAAATTAAGAACGACGTCATTTAGTGAGCACCTGGCGACTATCTCGCAGTTATACGGATTTCTTTTGTTAATAAAACGATGATTGAGTAGCTGTTCTCTCCACTCATGTGTATATGAAGGAATGTATATATAAACATTATCAAGTCTCCCCGATGTTTATACCTTTGGGTTTTCGTTCTTCGTTAAATGGAAGAAAATAAAGTAATAAAAAAAGTCTTCAGATTTATTTTATTTTATTTTTAGACTTATTATAATCTATCCGACCAAGACTTCATCGACATTGTGTTTCCGTCGATAAACAATTGGTCACTGATAACAGAACCGTTTTAGATGTTGAATTACTCCACAAATAAGGGAGAGATTATTTTGGAGCTGATTGAGATACAAATTGTAGGTTCTTAGAAAATATTTAATAGCTTCTATTTAGTGAATGGTGATGTAAATAAAAAAAGATTCATATTTCACGAGAACACCTCCGTACATTACTCTAGAGAGGACAGATCAGTGTTGTTGGCGACGAAAACAAATATACATTAACTATTCCAGCCCCTCAAATCTATCGTAAGATTGTTTGGATAAGGTGATTAGTTTTCTGTTATGGTGGTTAGTTCGGTCTATTTTCATAGAATATCTTATCTTAGCAAACGTTAATAGCAAACAAAACCATCCTTTCTTGTGGAGATTTATCAAGAGTTCAGATTCTGTCTTTTCTAATGTCCAGCGTCTGTTATTAGCTGTGCCAGGACGCTGCTTGAGATTTTGTAACTGACTGATTTATTGACTGAGTAAAGTGATCTTTTGCGCGAGTACAGCAGGCTAGTAACAGGTATAGTTTCTATGATAAATAAATACTAAGTAAAATGGGCTCGTATCCCAAGCGCTGAGGGACGACTCGTGCCGCAGAGGAGACAAGTTAGAATCTTTACGTGTTGATCATCTTCGAGGAAATGTTTATAAACACATTTAATGACCTACAACCAACGAGTGTTCTATCGTAGTCATATTAACGAGGTAATTTCAATTTAATTACCTGACTTTCGACGCGCATGGACAAGATGGCGTCTTGCTTTTGTCTGACAAATGAAATGCGCATCGATCGAGGGCAGGAAACCAGACGAGAGTTACACTACCTACTTTTATACACATAAGAGTCTGAGCAAAACCTTCACCTTTACCGTCCACTAGCCCACACTCTCACACCGGGAGCTACTCCGTCCGCTCCCTCCAAGATACCTACGAACACTGACGCTCTGGCGGGCTACCCCTGTTCTCACTTGCGGGTTGATTGGTCAGTGTGAAACTTAAAGTGGTTTCTTGCTGCTGGCTGGTAAATATTCCCCGCAGCTCAACCAAGAAGTGAAGGGAAAGTTTATGAAATAACAAAAATAAGAGAAACAAAAGTCAGGTGTATTGTGTTCACTTGTTCTGATGAGCTTGTGTTAATATTTAGTGTATTCCTGAAGTACTGTGGTCAGCCACAGTCTCCAGTGTAGAAGAGTTACCGGTACTGTTAAGGGCACCTTTTCTAGCCTCCTCCCCATGTGGGGTGAGCAGAGTAGCTCCTCGAAAGTGCTGCTTAGCCGCACAGACAAGACCGGATTGCACTGCTGCCTGGATCCCAGTGCATAACCGACCATCTTATCTGTGCCGCCCATGTGCAGAATAGTGACTAGAGACTCCTGGCAGTCATCTCTGCCTGTCCCCGTCGCCACTCGTCCGTCGCCATAGGACTTTTAGGGGTGTACTGGTTTTGATGATGATGAGAGGTATTTTGAGCTGGATGATGGCTGCGCGTGAGTTGATTTATGTGGTGAGGCAGGAGCGCAGGCTGCAACCACACATATTGGCTCTCCCTTTTCCTGATTCAGTGATACAAGTGTTGCAACGACTGGGCAGAGGGAGAGTTGTAATGGACTGCAGATAGCCCAGCTTGTTGGGTTTCGCCTAAGTAGCCTGTCCATATGCATTGCCTTCATCCGCCGGTGTAGTCATTGGGTTCCCATGGTGGTCACCTCTTCATCCTATACTGCCGATGGGTCTTGTTAGATCTCTGTAAGCCTTATACCTACCAAGGTTAATCCGCAAGGCAGCGGAGCAATGGTTGGTAGGCGCCAGGACGTGTTCACATGCCAGTGTTTCTTTGCGCTGTCCCTCTGGGGCCCACTGCTACTCCGAGATCCCCTGCTGGTGTAGCCTGGGCCCACGAGGCACCCAGTTACCGTGTGTTGCCACAAGGAGGCACAGCAGGAGTCTTGATGGTGAAGAGGCTGTGTACTGGCAGGGGAAGACACACACACACACACACACATGTTAATCCTGTTAATAAGTTCTACACCTAGACTTTATAATGATTTTTCTGTACATGCTTCATTATATTTTATCAAACTTGTATGATGAATCACTTTGAAACTCCTAATACTACACGACCCAAGCTTGAAATTTATTAGTAACGTGATATGAGTGTTATTAAAAAAGATTGATCTACTGGTTCGGAGAAAGGAATATGTCTCATGAAGAATAAATACTGACACACCACACACGCCTCCGGAAACCATGAGAGCTTATCATTGAAAACACTTTCAATAAATTACCTGTTAAATATCTTGATAAAATCACACGGGAAAAGGGAAACGAACTTATTTTTATTTGGGGATGTGAAAATTTTTACTGAGTGTACTAGACATTAGTTTAAATTTTCGTTTCTTAAAAGATTTTGATAAAACAACGATATAAACGTATTTGTTATAGTTGAGACAGACACACAAACACCAAACGTTAGGCCTGTATACAGTAAACATAGTCCTGATCTACCAACGAGTGTTATTGTTTATACTTTGAAGCATTGTTGTAAATCTATACGACTATAGCCAGCTAACAGTGTGTCTATGTAACAACCTTCTATAAATTCTCCCTCTCACGTAACACTCTCAGGGATTGCAAGTCTAAAATCTCTTTGTTTGTTTTCTACCTGTGAGCTTGTTGCAGTGTTTGAGTACATTTTATATATCATCTTTCATATTTTGTTTTTCCTCTCTCACTCACCTTTTTTCTCTCTCACTCAGTTAAATTGTTTGTTTCTGCTGGTATGTCTGGATGAACGGGTGTATTATGTCTTAGGTGTTTTATTCTTTTCGTTTATTCCCTTCATATAAAAGTTTATTTCTGAATAACAATTATAAAATAACTCTCACAGCTGATGGTCATTGTAACTTTGTGAGCTTAAACCTTCACCTTTTGGCCTGGGGGGGGGGGGGGGGTGTTAGGATGACTATACATGACAAAAATGTACATAATAATAGGTATTTAAGTTTTATGTTCTAACCATACTTACTTACCCACTTACATAACAACTAATAACACTGACCCTCCCTATTCTTCCTCGACGCTAAAACAAATATCAGGTGATGAGTAAATTACAGGTATATATTAAATCTCTTTACAACATCTTCCTCATTAACAATATTACCTGAATCCTAGAATGCTAATAACGTCTTATCTAACTTATGTTAATTTAGTTTAAGATGATTATCCTCAAAAGTTAAACTAATGTAGAAGTTAAATTTGGAATAACTTACCTGTTATTTACTAACCTGTAACACTCACTTGTAACTCTCACCTGTAACTCTCACCTGTAACACTCACCTGTAAAACACACATCCTGCAACGTCTTTTCGGGGTTTATATAACTTTGTATTTTGTTTAAGAGTATTTAACTTATTTGTGACATTTTCCAATATTTTTCCTCTTTTAATTTTTTTTTTCATTGTCTAAACTTATGATATTATTTTTGGGTCTTTTTTTTCTTTCTCTGTTTATCGTCTCTTGTTTTTATACATAGGATTTTTTACTCTGTTTAGTGTTCTCTCTGTTTATTTTTTCTCTTTGTGTTATATATACTGTACAAATAATTGTATAAAGGAATAATTCATATTATTTCAGCAACAACTGTATTTATTTACTTTAAATGTTGATTGTTTATATGTAGACTCACTGTAAAGGGAGCAGGAAATAAACATGGGGTTTAGAAGACTGTGCCTTAATCTCTCCGACATAAATAGCCTTAAGAAATGTAGACACCACACTTTGGATGTAACTTATTTTCTCTGTTTTCATCGTTCCTCTTTCCTTTCCTAGTTGACATCTTTCGTTCTCACTCTCACTCTCTCTCTCTTTACCTCTTTCTCACTCTTTCTCTCTTTCTTTTCTCTTTCTCACACTCTATTGCCTTGCAGCCCAGGTCATTCATCTTACGTATTTTCTGGAGGTATTTTTCATTTGGTGACCACAAGAGGTAGTAAAACACACACACACACACACACACACACACAACATACACACACACACACACACACACACACACACAACACACACACACACACACACACACACACATGACCGACTGAATCTGCCAGAGTCAACCATCTCGAAGGATATATTAATGACATATGTCGCACACTAAATTGCCTCCACTTGTACGAAAGAGCCACTAAATCAGCACATTACCTCTGGCTCCTAAGTCAGCATAACAGACCGGGACACTAAATCAGCATAATAGTTCTGTCTGGCCCTCCCATCTTCCCATCCTTCCATCCCACACTCCTTCCATCCCATCCTTCTTCCATCCCTGCAGTAATGGGACAGACGACACGAAACGCCAGATGTTAGCTCCTTAGTAGTCATTAACTCCCGTGATTAGTAATTTTGGTGGTAATTATTGTGTTAATTGCCTGAAGGTGTCAACCCCGGTGCTGGGAAGAAATGGACTGACATGCACTAGAGTGGGTCCTTAACGATCAAGGCCGAGTCACGCGTCTCATTGCCAGGTGACAGATGACACACGGAGCACTATGTCTCAGGTAGAGCAACGAGACGAGAGAAGTAATTCGAGGATACGAACTCACTATGCTGCTGGCCAAGTACAGACACGTGAGAAACAGAATGAAGAAAAAAAAATATATTTTTGAGTTTATAAAATATGAAAGAGTCATACACCTACAAAAAGAGAGTAATATTGACAGACATACATTTATTCATACTATCATCCATACACTACATACTAAAACACCTGGGATCATTAACCTTCCCTCCATGTGTCTCAGTGATGTGTTTTGTAGACTTAAATGATCAGGTACAACACAGATTCCCACTAGAATATTTTTTTTTATACATGTGAATTATATATTATTTCCTATATAATCAATTGTTGTGTTCTTTTATATTGTTTTTTATATAATTTGAGTTTCATTAAATTTATTTGTCTTCATCATATCACACGCTAGACCAGGATATATTTGTCTAAAGAAATCCTCGAAATTACCTTTGAAGAACTGTGAATCGACCAAACAAGATTCTTCCAGTCCCTTTGTGTTCGGTAAAGCAATAAATCAGAAGGGTGACCTGTGACCTGTCGAACATCTCACCCCACACTGAATACTCAAACCTTTTGTATGAAAAGCCATGATAGCGCTTATCGGACTGAGGAGTGTCATGGACAATGGTTCCTCGTATGAATGTTGCACTCTTGTGGTCGTAATTGCATCGCCTTTTTTGCACCGTATATAATCATGAATGTAAACAACTCATTAATGACCTCTGTTCCTGAGAATGGTAATAGCTTTGGTCTGATTGGTTGGTGGCTCCAGTAGTTTAACGTTTTGTTTTGTGATTGGTAAATTGTAATTTGGTTGTCGCATTGTGTGGCATATTGGGCAGAAAGAACCATTTAGAAACGCTTTCCAATCTTATCTACTGTTGAACTCGTGTTACTATTGGTTCTGAAAGAGTTCATGGAGGGTCGAGGTGACTAGTGCAGGCTTCAGCAGATCTCACTGTACCAAGGCAGAAGGAGAAAGACCTCAGCAGGGAGAGGCAATAGGTGTAATGGCTGCGGGTTACGACAACATCCACAGAACTTCATAGGTGTTGGTCAGCCTCAGTTGTTAGCTGGTCCACAACTTCTCCCGCTCCACCCACCAAAAAAAAAAAAGTGCAGCTTGTGAGACAGTATTGAAGGTGATGTGTTGCTGGTCTCACAGAAGCTGAAGGTGGAGGCAACTATCACCACAAATGGCCGTCATTATGCAGGTACAGTACGTAGGATATATTATACTGAACACACGACCGTATCTACGTTTCTACCTGAATATTCGGCTTTGTGATTCTTCTCATTCATTAGTTTTCCAGACATTTCTTACAAAATATATAATTCCCTATTAACCTGCATGTAAGTCGCTACAAAAAGATAGGATTTTATATACGAATCAATTAACATTAGTGTGTGAACAGGAGAGGGTTGTAATAGTGGTATGGAAAAATTAACAGGAAATAAGGTAAAATCCAATTAATTTATTATAATCCTGAGTTTAATGTTGTTCCTTTGTGAAGATCGTTAAATTTTAATCTAATTTGTCACCAAGAGGCTGGACACACATAAGAGGAAACCAGTCACATTTGTTTTTTCTTCTACCGGATGGAGAGAGATGACCCTTGAGCGATAAACGTTAATACCTGCATTAATTAAACTAAAGTCAAGGTATACGACAGGTGTGGTGTATTGTTGTGGCAACGGTGGTGGCGGCTGCTGATGGGAATTTCAACACTCGTCTCTACAAAAGGATTTCCGAGACTCGAGCCATAGGGACTGTCGCTGTGCAGAGCCAGGTACACCACATCTTGCTTAACAGATATATTTTATGTGATTTCTGACTCTTTCACATAAGGCTACAGTAGGTATCAGTTATATCAGTAGGTGTCAGTTATATCAGTAGGTGTCAGTTATATCAGTAGATGTCAGTTATATCAGTAGGAGTCAGTTATATCAGTAGGAGTCAGTTATATCAGTAGGTGTCAGTTATATAAGGTACCCTGGTAACTGCAGGTACGGACACGGGTGAAGTGTGCGGTGATATGTTCCTCCCTTGAGTGTCAGGCCTTCGTCGTAAACAAGACAGACTCTGGCAGCCTCTGCACTGCCTTCCAGCTCGTCACCAGCATCGTTAGGGTATTTGACGTCCACAACTACAGCCTCTTCGCCCCACAGGAATATGGTATGACAACTCCTGTCTGGAATTTCCGAAGTTATATTGTTAAAATACTCAACTTGCAAGCTTGAAGGCCCAGTTATATTGGGAAACCAGTCCTAATGGGTATCAAATACTCAAGGGTAAGAATAGGACAAAGGCTCATATAATTTGTGAGATATTCTTTAGTCCCATCATACCGTGCACTCAGTTAGTCCTTTAGCCTCCGTCAGTCTCGCAAAGATTCACCACAAGAGAAACACAACTTGTATGGGATTAGATACTGAATGAGAGTTTTTTTCTTTATGTGTTTTATTGTCTTATACGCTTTGTCTTCTTCACAGTGTCCATTCTAGAGGCACTCACTACATCCACTACTGAAGCCCTCACTACACCTACTGCTGAAGCCCTCACTACATCCACTACTGAAGCCCTCACTACACCCACTACTGAAGCCCTCACTACACCTACTGCTGAAGCCCTCACTACATCCACTACTGAAGCCCTCACTACACCTACTGCTGAAGCCCTCACTACATCCACTACTGAAGCCCTCACTACACCCACTACTGAAGCCCTCACAACACCCACTGCTGAAGCCCTCACTACAACTACTGACGCACTCCCCATTACACTCACTACTGAAGCTTCCAACACATCCAATACTGAAGCCACTACTGAAGCCCTCACTTCAACCACTACTGAAGTCCCTACTACAACCACTACTGAAGTCCTTACTACAACCACTACTGAAGCCCTCACTTCAACCACTACTGAAGTCCCTACTACAACCACTACTGAAGCCCTCACTTCAACCACTACTGAAGTCCCTACTACAACCACTACTGAAGTCCCTACTACAACCGCTACTGAAGTCCCTACTACAACCACTACTGAAGCCCTCACTTCAACCACTACTGAAGTCCCTACTACAACCACTACTGAAGTCCCTACTACAACCGCGACTGTAGCTTCCACTACAACCACCCCATTGGACCGCGATACTAGTGTGTTGCTAGTGATTAGAAACAATTTATCTGGTGACAAAAACTGTCCAGCTGATCACGGTCTGGGTGCTATTGTCATGACGCCATCATTACCAGCCATTTCTTCCCTGGAGTACTTCGAGTGTCGGAAGCATTATTATAGCCAAGAGATGACATTCCTGAGCGACATCAAGACGGTACCGACAGGAATAAAGAGTGCTTCTAAGGCCTGCCCGAGGAACATGGCTTTGACTGGTTTTCAAGGTTTCAGAGACGATGTTGAAGATGATCGCTGGGATAACCTTCATGATTTGAAAGGGAAGTGCCAGGAGCTGCAGAACTACGTGATCGACGAGGAAGAGTGCAAGACCATGGGTGTGTCCAATGGGCCGTGGTTAGGACCGGACTATGAAAACATGAATACCTGGAACAAAATCTTCTACTGCCCTTTCTTCTTCATGGCTGTCCAAATGACTCGTGATACAGTAGGATCAGATTACAAGGTTATGAGTGTTCGTTGCTGTCTGGTGAAGCCTTCTGTCTAAACCTTTACCCGTCGTAAAGTAAGCCAAGACAGGCACGGGATGAAATTTTTCTCCTACTTGGTAAAATCTCTCATAAATATTGGATCACCTTAAGATTAGACACCGCAGTTTATATCACCTGAGGATTAAACACACCTAATGTTAACCCAACCTAACTTTACTCTGATTAGATACTTTAATCTCGTCCCTCACATACAGAGCTCGAGGGAATCTTCGAAATGGGATGCGTGAGCGTGTATGTAAACAAACACAAGTATAGTTGTAAAAATACCAAGGTGGGCGGTAGAAGAAGACAAAAACTGCTCAGAATTCAGGGAAATTATCTCATATTTACCATGAACGATCCTTAATTTCGATCTCTGAGGCGAAAGTCTCCTAAACACACCATCTACAAATAGACCTGTAGCCCCTATCTCACTATTCACTTCTTCCTTTTCTAAAACATGTACAAGTTATACGTATCAAGTATGACTGTTAATAGAGACGAAGTAAATAAAGTAACGGAATATCTGTCTGTTTCAGGTGACCAAAATGCTCCCCTAATGAAGCTCATTTTCTGTAGACAATAAATCTCTCTCAGGTTTTGTTCGCAGTAATTGCTTATCGTTCATCAGTTAGTTCCCTATTACTCTCTCACTGGGTAGGAATGCACACCAATTTCGTTCGCTTTATGATGTTTTTGCATAGATTAGTCTCCATTGTGCTATAGATCGCAGCTTTTATTAGTTTGGTTTGTGTGGTGTTAAGGCTATCTGATTTTGATGTGATATTTTGTTGTTCTAATGTATTTACTTATTGATGGAATATTTATGAAAATATCACTTTTGTTTACCTCACTTAGAAGTATGAAGCCTTTTAATTGACGGTAACATTGACGTATAAAAAGACGGATCCTTAATTATACTTCATAGAGCACTTTAGCATGACGCACCTAATCCTGTTTCATATAAGTAAATGAATCCAGACCAAGAGATTTGTTACGTGTACCGTTACTGTACGACAAAAATAAAGTATTCTGTTGACATTGTGTTTTATTAAGCCTTACTGATATATTTAGGAATGTGTTTTTATGACAATATTACTTTGAACTCTGATGGATGTAATGTGCTTTTTGATTATGTAGGTAATATGTGGATACTATGTATGGTTATCATGTGTGGTTTTCGCGTGAGTTGAAGATGTACTATGTCGGTGATATGTGGATACTATGTGTGGATATCATGTGTGGCAGTCGTGTGAGTTGAATATGTATGTAATATGTGGATGGATATCATGTGTGGATATCATGTGTGGCAGTCGTGTGAGTTGAATATGTAGGTAATATGTGGATGGATATCATGTGTGGATATCATGTGTGGCAGTCGTGTGAGTTGAATATGTAGATAATATGTGCTAATGTCACATGTGTGTATGTTAATAGTTGGTGGTATATGGAAGTTACCAGCTTAGACACCCAAAATGACATGACACCACATTCATCATCATCATCATCATCATCATCATCATAACTTGACTCTATCATCATCTTCCTCCACCATATTTTTGTTTTACTCTGAGCTAAGGAAAAAACCCCTTAGAGGACGATGATAAAACTGCATTTTTCAGAATAGCAAATCTCTTTAAGATTTGCTCGATGGAGGACCTATTACGTGAGAGCTGATGAGTTGTGGCTAAGTGGGAGGTGGTGGAGTGGGAAATGGCTGAGTGGGAGATGGTGAAGCGGGAAATGGCTGAGTGGGAGATGGTGGAGTGGGAAGTATCTTAGTGGAAGGTTATTGAGTGGGAAGTAGCTAAGTATGAGCTGTCGGAGTATGTGTGGGAAGTATATGAGTGGGAGGTGGTTGAGTGGGAAGTACATGAGTGGGATATGGTTGAGTGAGTGGGAATTGTAATATACCAATACCCTTTATACGGAGAATATAATATAACCCAAAATACCATACTAACACTTAGCACCGATTTAATCAAACCTCCTATCCTGGGAGAGAGAGAGAAAAAAAAAAGAGCCACCTAATTGGTCGATAACCTCGTGGAAAAAGATAGAAGCTGCCAATCACAACACAGAGGTGCCCATTACGCTTCCCACGGGGCCCTTTGTTATGGCCAGTCAAGTCAGCTGAGACCGATGGAGCTATTAAAGGTGTGTGTGTATGTGTGTGTGTGTGTTTAAGATTTTTTTCACCTGTATGTTTTTCCTTCTGTTTTATCATTATCCATCTTTATCTCTTTCTTCCTTTAACTCAAATACAGAAGTTAAGACTGAGGAACCTAACCTAACCTAACCTAAACAACCTTCGAGAGTAACTTTTCCTGGTTGGCTTCACAGTGAAAGAGGAACTCTGATTACTCTTCAAGATCTGCCAATTACCTGGTCACACCTATTGATCTAAAGACCGTACAGTCTCCCCTTTTCTTTCAGTAGGGGATCGAGAGGTGGAGGGATGGAGAGGAGGGAGAGAGGGATAGGTGGGAGAGAGGGATAGAAAGATGAAGGAAGGTTGGGATAGAGGAAGAGATGGAGGGATGACGTGATGGAAATATCGAGGGGGGTGAATGGATAGAGAAGGGGAGAGATGGAGGGGTGAGAGAGGGATGGAGGAAAGGACGGATGGAGGGATGAAAGGATGGAGGGAAGGGTAGGGAAGGTTAGTAAAAGATATAATACTTAGGAGATATAATTGGGTGGCTGGGAGGGGGTGTGGTGCTGGTAAACGCTCAGACGGGTGGCAGTAATATAATTTTAACGAGCAATAAACTTTTCAGCGTCGGCTTTATTAAATCTTACGAGAGTGGAGGTGATGAGAGTGTAGTGTCTGTGGTGAATGATAGTGACCCAGGCTGTGGTAGGTGGTGTTAGTGGTGATTTATAGTGACCCAGGCTGTGGTAGGTGGTGTTACTGGTGATTTATAGTGACCCAGGCTGTGGTAGGTGGTGTTACTGGTGATTTATAGTGATGCAGACTTTGGTGGTGAATGATAGTGACGCAGGCAGTGGTGGTAGTGGTGTTGGTGTAGGATAGTGACACAGCCCTTGGTGGTGAATGATAGTGACGCAGGCTGTGGTTATAATGAGACAAAACTCACCAGAAGAGGATATTACATATAGGTAGAATAATTATAGTAGGAGGATGTAAAGACAGGAAGTAGGTAGCGTGACTCGAGGGTGTGGGGGTGACCACGTATATTAACACAGGCTCAGTACAAGTGTAGTATATAAAACACTAATGCGTGTTACAGCTTTATTTTACTAATTGCATGGGGGGAATTAATGGGTGGGGGGAACTCGTACACAGGGTATGATAGACTATGATATGTTCGTTTAACTTCACAAGTCGAATGGGCACTTCACTAAGTCGATCGTTGGAAGGTTCGGGATCACTGCACTTTTACCGCCTACACAGCCAGCACTTACTGTTATACGTTGAATTGACAGCACTCTGTCGATGGACCCGGCTGAGACCTCGTTGCCTTCAGTGACGGACTTCTTTGATGAGCGGAACAGGGGACGTCGCTGCTGGCCCTCCTTGGTTATCAGACTCTCTCTGGCGAGAGGAGCTCCAGCCCCTATATATTGGAGGAGCCGGAGGATGACCTCTCCTACTGAACTGGGTGTGTCTTGACCGGGTTGTTAATAATAATAATAATAATAATAATAAACGGTTTATTAATAGAGTTGCAGCAGGTGGCTGAAAATATACAGACTTACATTTAATTTAGACATAATGATATAATATGCATTGAATACATTTACAGGGCTATGCAGTACATAAATCAGGAGTTGTTTATTATTTTAACAATAGATGGGATGGTGCTGTTCTTATATCTACCGGTGCGGGCTCTGATGGGCTGAATTTTGTTGTAGTGGCGGACTGCGCGAGTTGGGTGGGGGGGCTGCAGGTGGCAGGAGGTGGCGATGGCGAGGGTGGTGCAGTAGTCCACGGCCAAACCTTTCCAGTGTTTGTGGTGGAGGTCACTGAGGGATGGCATTGTCAGGGTGGAGAGAGCGTTGGTGTAGCCGGAGTATTCTGCGCCGAGCATGATTCTGCAGGCCCTTTTCTGTACCTTCTCTAGCTGACGTTGTTGGGTGGAGTTGAGAGAAGACGACCAGGCTGGTGACGCATACGTTAGTTTGGGGAGAATAAAGGCGTTGTAGATGGTCCTCAGCTCTGGCGTGGGTGTTCCAAGTGACCTAAGTCTTCGTAGCATGTGGAGACGGTACGAGGCTGCCTTGACTGTGTTATTTACATGGGCCTTCCAGTCAAGTTTGTTGTCTATAGTTACACCCAGGAGTTTGGCAGACTGCACCAGCTGGAGAGGATGGGCACCCACTGTGACTGCTGGGGCTTGCACTGGAGTGGTGGCGGTATTGATGTGCATGACTACGGTTTTGGTGTGGTTGATGGTGACCTTGTTCTCCGTGGTCCATGCCTGTAGCCTGTCCAGGGTGCCTTGGAGCGGTGAGTAGTCTGGTGCGGTGTTGTCCACTGAAACCCCCACAGTGCAGTCATCCACGTACTTCCACCTGAGAGGAGTGTCCGATAGAGCGTCGTTGATCAGGATGAGGAAGCACAGTGGTCCCATCTTGGTACCCTGGGGAACACCGCAGGTGAGGTGTTGGAATGTAGACCAAGCCCTGATACCTCACTGCTTGGCGACGTCCACTCATGAAATCAGTGAGCCAAGAGACCAGGTTGGTGGGCAGCCCTAGTGCAATAGCCTTGATGATAACAGTGCAGTGATCAACAAGGTCAAAGGCCTTCCTGAAGTCCACAAGCGCAACGGCCAGTGATGTGTTACGTTTCTGCAAGTTTTTGTGCAGAACATCCAGAAAGCTCACCAAGCAGTGTGATGTAGAGGAGGTCCTCATATTGCCAAATTGCTGTGGATCAATTGACTGATAGATTCTGGCAAATGCCCACTCAAAAACAAAGTCCTCACAAAGTAGACTGGGTATGGGGGTAATGGCAACTGGCCTGAGGTCGTTCAGGGACTGTGGGGTGGTGACCTTGGGGATGGGGGTGACAAATACGGTTTTCCATTTATTAGGGCATTTGCTTTGTCTGAGGGATGCATTAATAATAGAACAGAGGGGTGTGGCAAGTTCGACTGCAAACTCCTTGTATATTTTGATTGGGAGGTCAATTGGGGTCGTGGAGCGTTTGGATTTAAATTTCAGGAGTTTGTTGGCGATTTCATATGGTTGGACACTGGGAGGGGGGAGGGGGAAGGTAAGTAGGCCGGGAGGAGAGTGAGGTCAAGACTGGGTAAGGTATGACATATGGTAGCAAAGTGGTTATTAATTGTCTCAGCTGCCTCCTCACTAGGTAAATGTGAGATGAAAGGAAGTGTGGGAGACTGATGGTTGAGACCATGGAGATCTTTTACCTTGGAGTACTACTGACCGATGCCAACTTCCTTGAGGTCAACAGGGGTGCTGGCTGATTAGCGGGTCCTTGAATTAACAAGGTCATGATGCCTGGTTGAGCTAATCGAGTGGCGGTGAGAATTCTGGTTCCCTTGGGTCAGGTCTGGATAGCTGTTTGCCCAGGTGTGGTCATGTCGCAGGTCAGTAGTCCTTTGTAATTATTACAGCCCGGGTGTGTCTTGGCCAGGTGTGGTTTCCTTCACACGGTTATATCGTAGGGTTACTCAAGACTTGTACTTAGCTGCCGGGGTCAGGTCCCTTGGGTCCTGAGCCAGGGTGTGTCAACTTGGTACTAGCTGTTATATGTGTTGCAATTCTCTGAGCTGTAAGCTATGGTCTGATAATCAGTCATTACATGGTGGTGATAGTGTAGGATAGTGACGCAGGCTGTGGTGATGGTAGTGGTGGTGGTACTGGTGATTTATAGTGATGCAGGCTGTGGTGGTAGTGGTAGTGGTGATTTATGGTGATGCAGGTTTTGGTGGTGAATGATAGTGACGCAGACTTTGTAGGTGTCGGTAGTGGTGATAGTCGGCCATTTTTTTAAACACTCGGGACAGCAAGCCCGAATGTCGGGTTACTGTTTGGTAACCCGACAAATGGATTCGTCAAACTCGAATATCAATCCCGAACATCAGGTATCCCGAAGGCCGCAGCTCGAGAGGGTTGGTGAGCCTTATCCAAAATAAATGTAAATAAACAGGTTCAGCCGCGCGCCAAAATCAAAGCAGAACATGAGCCGTGAAGACGATAAAATAAAACAAAATCTAATATCTATCATCTATATTTTGAGGTTATTAGGACATTTAAATATTTGTATTGTATTTCAGAGACGTTTTCTACTCATATATAACTAGTTTAAGGGATACGTCTTTCGGGTGCCTACCCACACCCGAGGACTTATCCCGACCTTTCCAATAATATTGTCGGACTACCAAATGGTAACCCGACAAAATTTGGTTTAAAAAATGGATTACGGCTCGTAGGGATCTTTCGGGTTACTAGTAAGTAACCCGAATATAACCCGAATGTTTAAAAAAATGGTCGAATGACGTTGATAATGATAATACAGACTTAGAACAAGTTAAGGATATAATGTTATGTAATAAACTCTCCTACAACGTCTTAGATTTAATCAGTACGGAATATTGCCTTGAGGAGGTGAAGGGAGAGAGATAATACCCCCCTTCCAGGTAAGGTAGATTAACTTTAGATAGCCAGGGAGAATTAAGGGAGACAGCAGGTGCATCAAGTTATTCCCTGGCGCCTCTCAGTCTCGCCCCCAGCAGGAAGTTCCTTGCCTCTCTCCTCCTGTTCATAGCCGAGGAGACGCCACTGATGGAATATAGCGTCTTGCTGCTGCCACGCCCACTGTGTTATGAGAGAGAGAGAGAGAGAGAGAGAGAGAGAGAGAGAGAGAGAGAGAGAGAGAGAGAGAGAATTGTATCACCACTGCTATTCTTAAAGTTAGGGTTGTTGCTTCTAAAGAACCTCACCACCATCTCCACCCCACCATTACCATTATATCCCAACCCACGACTCCCAGCACCCCCTACACCTCGCTCTTCTCATACCTAACACAAATCTATATACTTCATTTTGTCAATAACCTTTCGTGTTACTTGTCTTTGAGGCGTCTCAACGTGATCTTAGGGCCATCAGAACACGTCTTTGTATTTCCATTTCACGGATGAAAAGTGCTCAGTAGGACGACGTAATTGTTTGGTGTTTCCCTGGAATTAAAGACTATTTTTTTTACATCTCAAAGGCAGCGAGTTTGTGTCCAGAAAGTCAAAGTTTGGTGATTTTCTGCCCAAATTGGCGTAGGAAAATGCTCTCTTTCTTATTTTTCCGTCAGTTAGTTTGATTTTCTGAATGTAAGTTTGTCTTTAAATGTCTGGCTGCTATCTGTCTCTCTTCTAACGAATGATAATAATGAGAATGTCTATTTAATATTGGACTTAAAACATCTTTAAGTGGTTCACACTCGTGCTTCTGTCAGACTTGTACACACACACACACACACACACACACACACACACACACACACACACACACTCTCAAAAAAGCCCAATCCGTAACACAACACGACTTTGGTTTTGGTTTCCCGTCGTGACTGTTTTTGTGTGAGTTCAGGGTAGTGGGTCGGTGAGTGTTGCCTGCCTCCCTAACCCTTGTCACAGCTGGCCTCTACTGTATATCGTATTGTTTTTGTTATATGAGTTCCATAATAAGTTACTGTAGAGACGTTACTACAGAAGGGGAGTAGAGGTAGACGGTGCTGAAGCCTTCGTTACTGTAGAGACGTTACTACAGAACGGGAGTAGAGGTAGACGGTGCTGAAGCCTTCGTTACTGTAGAGACGTTACTACAGAAGGGGAGTAGAGGTAGACGGTGCTGAAGCTTTCGTTACTCTAGAGACGTTACTACAGAAGGGGAGTAGAGGTAGACGGTGCTGAAGCTTTCGATACTGTAGAGACGTTACTACAGAAGGGGAGTAGAGGTAGACGGTGCTGAAGCTTTCGTTACTGTAGAGACGTTACTACAGAAGGGGAGTAGAGGTAGACGGTGTAGAAGCCTTCGTTACTCTAGAGACGTTACTACAGAAGGGGAGTAGAGGTAGACGGCGCTGAAGCCTTCGTTACTGTAGAGACGTATCGTAGGGGCGTTACTGTAGAGGAAAGTAGAGAGGATGAATATAGTAACGCGTAACCTCTATAATTATGTTATTGTGAGGTATAAACAGTATATATTTTATTTATAAGGACGTATAGGATTCTGAATTAACTCCTAGGTCTATTTACTGTTAGGAATAAGATTGATTTCTGAGGGTGAGGGAGGAGTCACTTGTTAATGTTGTTTAGCAGAAGAGATTATTAGGTGTTGGTGACTGTCATCCAATATCTCCTTCTCCTCCTCCTCCTCCCTGGGTCACTTAAACTCTCCCTGGTCATGCTATCCTCCGCTTTAATAGACTCCCACACTTCCTCCTCACCAAAGACATATAGAAGAGCAGTATTGTCTATAGTGAAAGAGACAACTATATAACGAGGGTTAGGTACACATAGTGACCTCTGGTAACTATGTGGGTTTGTCAGGGTAACCTCGCGCATCCGCCATGACCGAAGATAAATATACCAGAATTATTGGGATCTCATTGTAAATGTGGTCCGTCAAGTAGATTTATGATGCGATAAAACACAACAAATATGATTTTCATGTTTTCCACTGGATATGGATTGTAAATTGATTCATAAATACATCCCCCCCCCCCCTTGTATTTTAGAGTATCAGTGAAGGTTTTTGAAAAGTATTCTTATTGTGCGTGTATATATAACCCGAAAAGTATACTTATTTTGTGTATATATAACCGGAAAATTAACAATGATTAACACATATTTTAGAATTTTCATGAAAGAGTTTCTAGGTTTAATCTCTATGTCAACAAATGTCTTATAAACCTAAGATACAAACATTACGTAGTTAAAAGTAATGTGACTGTAGACGGCCACCAGTGACAGATATAAACACCAACTCCTCTACTCCAGACTTTCATCACAATCCCAACATGAAAGACAATACAATAACTTCCAGGTGACGAGGACCGGGATTCTCCCCATTACCAACGAGTAATCAACCTTCTTGGCTCTTAACTATTCCAGCTGATAGAGAGAGAGAGATAAGCATCATCTAATTTCTTGTTAACTCTCCATCTTTATTTTCCACATATAATGAAAGCTCGTAAAATGTCATTATATTTAAGCCTTACTGCCTTGGCTAATAAGAACTTTATTTCTCTAAGAGTATAACGTCGAACAAGAATACTCGAGGTAAAATTGCCTTATGTGAGTGAGAATTGCGATGTCTTAAAAGTGTGTATTGGTAAATGGTTCGTTAAATAACATCTTTGAGTTCGGTCCACTGACTCCTCCTCCCCTCCCACGTACCACCCTACCCCGCACGTCAACACCAGATGGAGTATTCTGTATTTTACATCATAAGGAAACTAATGATATATATATAGTCAATAACAAAAATTTCTTATTTATATTTTCCCGACGTGTATATCAATTTTATATTATATACCCGAAAAACTCTCAAATTTTGTCTCTCTTCTCAATATATCTTCCTCAGTCTCTCTTCCTCCCTCCGACTCACACACACACACACACACACACACTAAAACAAACTGGTCGCCTCTTCAACCCAGTAACCAACACTTCGCTCGCTCAGGCAACATAGTAAGTAGTTCCCTTAATAAACGCCAGACGCTGATTTGCCTACACACATAATAGGTGAAATGGCTCGTGAAAGTAGGCCTGTGTGAGTCAAGTCTTCCCACCTTCAATATCTGGCGGGATAAACGTCTGGCGGTGAAAGGATCGCTATTCTCTCTCGCTAGATTAAGTCTCAGATGATGATGATATATTATTTGGGTGGAAGACATCAGAGGCTGTTTATATCACGTGACAACTGGGGAGTTATACTCACTATATTATCCTTCTGTTATATTATTGATCTTATATTCATCCTTTGTTTGGTTTTATTCGTATTTTTATTATATTATAGGAATTATTTTACTTATTTTGCAGAGAATTTTATTTGTTTATGTTATTGTTGTTAATGTTTTGTTGTTGTTGTCGTTGGTGGTTATATTTTTGTTGCTATTTTTTGCTATTGTTGTTATTGTTTGCTGCAGTTGTTTTAATGTTGTTTTTGTGATCAAGAATGTTATCTTCATTACTGCTAGAATCTGTAAACATCACGGTCTCCTAAATCATCATCATCATCATCACCATCACCATCATCATCATCATCATCATCATCAATATCACCTCCTTCTACCTTCCTTAATAAGGTCCAATTAAAATTTTCACTTACCTTATGTTCCTTTAATTTTCATGACTTTTTGTTTTCCCCAATCACCTTAGAGGAACTTCATTGTTATTTACCTGTTTATTCTGTCCCTGCTGCCTCTCTCCCCTATATTCCAAATTGAAAACTATGTGAAATTACTAAATTGGCTTAACCTCACGTGGGTCAGTTTGAGTCACCCAACAACAACACCAGCCAAAACATCAACAAAAACATCTTACTGTGTCAGTGTGTTAGTCTCCGTCTCCATTGTCACAGCTTTGCCCTTCAAGGAGAGACAGATTGAATTATTTCGAGGAAGGAGCCGCCGCCGCCGCCTTCATAAAGACAAACACGTTACCTGGTGGCTTCCCTTAGTGATCTTTCCTTGTATACACTTATCATGGCTTCCCTAGACGCTCTAAACAACATCCACGTCGTCCAGGGTCCCTTTGGCGCCAATGACTTGTAAAGGAACTGGAACATCGTACGGCTTCCCACGATATTCATGGACTGAAAATAGAAAGCGTATCGTACAGTATTCTGTTGATGCCATGTGTTGCCGAGAATGTTTTGATGTTGACGTACACACACACACACATACCTAGCTTTAAATGGGCACATGAACTTACAGATTGGGGAAGAAAGGGCGATCGAGTGCAATGTAGGCTGGGCTGCATCCTTGTGCACCAAATGTTCCGTATATAAAATGCATCATCCATACTGTCCCGGAAGTGTCGTCTGGCCAATGGGAGCCACTCTTACTTAGGTGGATAAGGAGGTCTTTGGGGAGACGTTATTCATGGGGATGGGGAGGCTCTCGAGTGAGGTGGTTTGTATGGGAGAGATATATTAAGGGGTGTCTTTAAGAGAGAGAGAGAGAGAGAGAGAGAGAGAGAGAGAGAGAGAGCCAAACATATTGACTCCAGACCGCGAATAATAATGGATTCTGCCAAACTTACCGTAACAATATCCAAAGGAATATTTTTTACCCATTACTTTAACACACGAGTTACAAAATATTAATTCTCAAACTATTTTATTTACAGAATATGTGAGTTGTACTGATATTTTGTGACGTTTTAAATTGGTTATTTGTGTGAGCGTTGGTACAAGTAGCGAGCAATTGTTGATATGGAAACTAGGATAGATATATTTGTTTTATTAATTTTATTTTAAATGTGGATGGGATGAGTTAGATGTGCGTGAAATTATTTAATAGATGTTGATGTGTGTGTGTGTGTGTGTGTGTGTGTGTGTGTGTGTGTGTAAGATTTATTTTAATTTTCCTCTCATTATTTGTAAGTTTTTTCTTCAGGACTTGTTAGATACTTATGGTTATCGAACTTTTTGTTCATGGTTTGCTTTGTTAAATGGCAAATTAAAGGTCAAAGGTCAGGGGTCAAGTAATAAATTAAAGGCTCAAGGGTTGGTGTCGAGTAGTAAATTAGAGGTCAGGGGTCAAGTAGTAAGCTAAAGATCATGCTTCAGGGATCAAATTGTAAACTAAAGGTCATGGTTCAAGGGTCAAATAGTAAACCAAAGGTTAAAGGTCAGGGGTCAAATAGTAAACTAACGGTCACACCTCCCTCTACTCCTCACACCTCCCTCTACTCCTCACACTTCCCTCTACTCCTCACACCTCCCTCTACTCCTCACACCTCCCTCTACTCCTCACACTTCCCTCTACTCCTCACACTTCCCTCTACTCCTCACACCTCCCTCTACTCCTCACACCTCCCTCTACTCCTCACACCTCCCTCTCCTCACACCTCCCTCTACTCCTCACACTTCCCTCTACTCCTCACACCTCCCTCTACTCCTCACACTTCCCTCTACTCCTCACACCTCCCTCTACTCCTCACACCTCCCTCTACTCCTCACACCTCCCTCTCCTCACACCTCCCTCTACTCCTCACACTTCCCTCTACTCCACACACTTCCCTCTACCACCTCCTCTACTCCCACACTCCCCTCTACTTCCTCGACACTCCCTCTACCCTCACACTCCTCTACTCACCTCACACCTCCCCACTCCTCCCACACACCTCCTCTCTCCTACACTCCCTCTACTCCTCACACCTCCCTCTACTCCACATACCTCCCTCTACTCCTCACACTTCCCTCTACTCCTCACACCTCCCTCTACTCCTCACACCTCCCTCTACTCCTTACACCTCCCTCTACTCCTCACTTATCATCATATTCTCAGACTACACCAGAAGGATATCTGGATGTCACGCCTCACAACTCATCAGCCTTGAGCCAACATATTTCTTACTTGTAGTAATATTGCCTGTCTCTCGCCGGTCTATATATGTTTAGTGTTCTTCTTTACTTTGCTCAGGATGTTGTAGCTGACCCCAACATTATATTTTAGTTTTATATGTATTTTTTTTTAGTTATAATAATGATAACTTCTGTCCAGGACTTTTCACTATCATTTTCAAGGATATAATCAGATGTGGGAGGTTTGTATCACACTTAAAAGTATATTGATATAACTTTATCTTATTTTTTTTTTCGAGAATTATTTCACTTTTTTTATGAGGCAGCAATGATGACACTAAGATTTGAGTATTTTTATTTATTTTTTCTATTTGTTTATAAAAATTTGGTACACTATGGCTCTTTCCTGTCCTCTATGATGTAATAAAGTTGGTATCAGTCTTCAAACTACTCAGGTCGTGTTCTCTCTCCCTGCTGTCATCTTAATTGTTTTCCTCTTCTTGTATGTCAATTTAAACCACATTACAAATATACAACAATTGGTTTAACTTTTACAAATATTATCAACATCTAAATAAAGGTTTAACATAGAATCTTTGTTCACATTACATTCATTAATTTCTCTCCACCCTTTCTTCCATTCTCTCATTACAAAGTTTACCTCCCCTAATGTTAGAGCCAACCCTTCTCGCCCATAATGTTCCCTTCATCACCCTAATATTCTCTCCCTTGGCCCTTATATTAGCCTCCCTTATCCAGTTACTTTCCTCCCCTACCAGTATACTTTCCTTCCCTTATCCAGTTACTTTCCTCCCCCTACCAGCATACTTTCCTTCCCTTACGAGAGACTACAAAGTCATCCTTTGCGTGTTTACTCCCACACACAGCAAGGGAATCACCCCATCAATTAGTATTACTTTCAGGTAGGTAATTATTCTTCACCATCACACAACACATAAAGGTTTCTCTCAGTCAATGTTTTCATTAGTGTGTTAATTGTACGAGTAATGTGAAACGCAGATATATATCGTTGACAGGTTATGGGAGTGTATGTATGTATTTAGAATGATATTAATATTTATCACTTGTGTATATGATTTTTATTTTCTATCTATATGAATTTTAGGTTTGTATTTTGTTCAACTTACTTGTACAGCGATAGAAAAATAGTAATTATTAATATAAATGTGTAATAATACTTTTGTACATGTAGTTTTTAGAAGACCTGGTGCTGGTGATTGTAAAAGTATTGGAGAAATTTATGGTGTGTGTGTGTGTGTGTGTGTGTGTGCGTGTGTGTGTGTGTGTGTGTGCCTCCTCGTGGCAATACACGGTAACTGGAAGCCTCGTGGGGCCAGGCTAAACAAGCAGGGGATCTCGGAGTAGCAGTGGGCCCCAGAGGAACGGCTCATAGGCCCACTGGCATGTGGACACGTTCTGGCGCCTACCAACTATTGCCCCGCTGCCTTACAGATTAACTTTGGAATGTATAAGGCTACGAGAGTAAAACCCGAACGAAAAATCTGCGGTGGAGCCCTGGATCAGACAGACATGCTTACAGAGCTCCAACAAGACCCGAACGGCGGTGTAGGCGGAAGAGGTGACCACCATGGAAACCCAACGACTACACCGGCGGGCGAAGGCAGTGCCCGATGCACAGGCTACTGAGGCGGAACCCAACAAATTGGGCTATCAGCAGTCCATTGCAACTCTCCCTCTCCACAGTCGTTGCAACACTTGCACCACTGGATCAGGTAAAGGGAGAGCTAAGATGCGTGGTTGCAGCCTGCGCTTCTACCTCACCACATAAATCAACTCACGTTCAGCCATCATCCAACTCATCATACCTATCATCATCATCAAAAACCTATACCCCCAAGAATCCTATGGCGACGGACGAGTGGCAACGGGGACAGGCAGAGATGATTGCCGGGAGTCTCTAGTCACAACTCTGCATATGAGCGGCACAGATAAGATGGTCGTTTATGCACTAAAATCTAGGCAGCAGTGCAACCCGGTCCTGCCTGTGCGACGTGTTATTAAATCTGACGAGGACTCCGCAAAACTACAGGAAGATCTAAACAAATTTTTCGAATGGTCTGAAAAATGGCAGATGAAATTCAACGTGGACAAATGTAAAGTACTCAGTATAGGAGATGTAAACAGGGAAACCAGATACCAGATGAACAACGATGCCATAGAGAAATCCGACGGCGAGAGAGATTTAGGAGTAATGATAAGTAGGAACGTTATGCCAAGTAAACAATGTGTTTTTGCTCGTAACAAGGCTAATAAAGTACTTGGGTTCATACAAAGGTGTGTTAGTTACAACACTAACGAGGTCACCCTAAAACTATATCTTGCGCTTGTAAGACCTAACTTGAATTATCCAGTTCAATTCTGGTCACCATATTACAGAATGGATATAGAATCCGGAAAGAATTCAGAGGAGAATGACAAGACTAATCCCGGGCATTCGGAACCTTGAGTACAGAGACAGGTTAAAGCATCATAATTTGCACTCCCTCGAGAGACGAAGAGTGAGGGGCGATATGATAGAGGTGTTAAATGGAAGTCAGGGCTGAACAAAGGGGGCATTACAAAGGTACTCAATCTATCCAACCAGGAGCAAACTCGTAACAATGGTTTTAAATTAGCAAATTTAGATTTAGGCGCGAAATAGGCAAACATTGGTTTGGAAATAGAGTAGTGGACGAGTGGAATAAGTTACCAAATATTATCATAAACTCGAATATGCTGGATAGCCTCAAACATAGGTTAGATGGATTTATGAGCAATAGGGGTTGGGTGTAAACGGGACTGCCCAGTATGGGCCAATAGGCCCGCTGCAGTTTCCTCCATTCTTATGTTGTTCTTATGTTATGTTATGCTTCCTCGGCGTGATGTTAGGGGTTCGTCTAGGAATGCGGTGACCCCGTCTGCAGCCGCGGTTGTGAAAGATTCTCAGCGCCTTTAGTAGAGTGATGGTGTGGGGTAGAGGATAGCCAGCACCAGACTTCAGCCGAAACAGGTCGGTGCGACGATATCGTGGCACTGGAAAGCACATACTCACAAGTCTAGCACTCACAGTTACTGACACCTTGAAAATACTCACTGTTTTCCCGTAAAAGTACTGAACTGCCTTAAATTAGCTACAGGTCGACGTGATGACCTTGGCTGCTTGCGGAGCGCTAGGAGACACGTCCTCACTCAGTGAGGTCACGAGCGTGTGTTTGTGTCATTTCATATTAAGGTTGTCATGGAAAAATAATTTGCAGAGTGAGACCAAAATTATGTGTGACATTATTTTCCCGCTTTCCTGACCAGTCAGTTGTCGCTCTGAAGGGCTGCCTGTTGTTTATGTCGACAGTGGCTGCCCTGACTTCCTGTTCCCGTTCACTAAGACGCTTGGACATAGAGAAAGAGAGAGAGAGAGAGAGAGAGAGAGAGATTTATAGAATACGTTTAAGTTTCTCAAACGATCGCGAACACATATCAGTAGATATTAATAAAAAAATTATATACAATAAGCAGAAATCGATAACTCTAATGATGATACAAACCTTTACTTTCTCTGTATACTTCAATGTGTACGTCGATGATCATTTGATATTGTGTGAGTCTGAGGTGTGGAGAATGTTTTGCTCTCTCTCTCTCTCTCTCTCTCTCTCTCTCTCTCTCTCATTGTTATTTGATCTTTCTGTCAATCTCATTTTTTCTCAATCATTCCCTTCTGCCTCCCTTTATTCCTCAATTTGTTTTATTAGTTCACCCTCTATATCATTTCTCTTTTCTAAACCATATTCTTTCTTCTTCCTTCCATTTTTCTCTCTCTCCTCATCTCCCTCCTCCCACCCACCTATCGAACCACTATACCCGAAAATCACCAGACAACTGCGTCATTCGTAGTCACGTGATCGTTTAGTACACAACAATATTAACAATGTCAACACAACATTGGACGTAGGCAGGACACCAGGTATTACACACAAGATAACTCCGCCACCCGCCCGGTAATTACATCCAGGAATTTGGGTAAAAACACAGGTATTATGTCAGGTAATATCCCAGGTGTGTGTGTGGTGATATGGCGTGGTGCCTCGGGGTATTTGGCCGTGTTCACTCTGCCAGCCTGTAGTTTGGACTCTGAAATGAATTCGCTTGTGTAATGACAACACCCCCGTGATGGTGAGCCGCTGATGACTTGTGTGTATGTTGATGTGGTGAATAATAATCTTGTAATATCAGGTGGAAGGAATACGTGTTTTGGCCGCTGTAAATTAGAAAAAAATTATGGAAAATACGAAAAAATAATTAATTTAAAGTTAATATTCTTCGGGGGGTAAAAGGCATTTATTGTATCTATTTTTTATTAGAGTGCAGTGTGCAAGAGACTGATGTAGACACTATTGCATATTGCTAAAAGGAATAACAAAAAAATCAATAGACAGACAGACAGACACACCCGAATTTAAAAGCTTTCCCATTTAACGTGGCTAAAAACATCAATCCTTTTACTAAGCTGATATTTAACTACAGTAACTATGCTTCACGAAATATAAGCCCAAACACACTTTTTCATTTTTAATTCTGTGTGATCAACTCGACTTCTGATGACCACACCAACCATCCTTTATTACATAACAAAAGAATGTACTGCTCATTATACGCCCGCGTCTCTATTTTTCCAGGTAAATTACAACAATAAGTTTCATAATTAAAAAGTAGAGATGAGTGTGTACATATGTTTTGTTCCTCCAGCTTACTTTTAAATACAAAATATTATAAAAGCAGTGTTAGAGGTTGTATGATTCTTGTTCTTTATTGGTGTGTGTGTGTGTGTGTGTGTGTGTGTGTGTGTGTGTGTGTGTGTGTGTGTTTAAGGATGGTAAATATGGCGACTGACACAGTTTTAAAGGAGGAAAAATTCTGGTTAGGAGTTTTTTTAAGAAATTGAAAGTGTGAAAAGTTTAGAGACTGACATTCGATCATAACAGTGACCCAGAGAGAGTGAAAACACATGGATTTACTTCTCCTCTAAACCACGAAAACATAAAACATTAGGTTATAACAGTGACAGACGAAATAAGACTTGGGTCACATCTCCGACACACAAGTTGGGTACACAGTAACAGTCACGTGAAGGGTGTTGTTAACCAGGTCACGAGAACATCAACATTGTGACAGAGGATCGTCACTCCTCGGTCACATCACCTACCTGTGTGTTTCTTAATCCAGAATTCTTGTCTAATGTAAACACATGAGTCAGTGAGGTGCTGTTACAACAACAATATCGTTCTTACGCTGGGACGTGTCCTTCACGCCGTGTTCATAGTGCCACTCCTGTCTCTAATTGCCCCATTTACCTGGGAACTACATGCTTTAATGACCTGGTTCTCAGTTACCTCACATTAGGAAGGATTAAGGGACCCAAACTGTATCGTGTTGATTATATAACATAGAGTAAACCTAATAATCCAGTTACCTGTCAACTGCCAGCCGTCTGTCACAGGTGTTAGGTGCTCAACATGGAGGACACAGGCGATAGCCCCGTGGAGATATACATATATATATATATATATATATATTTTTGTATTTATCCTTAATAAAATACATTACTTCATGTGTTTCAGTATTCATGAAGTCTAAAATATTCTGTGACTGATTTCAGCACAAATTTCGTGCTCATTACTATGCAAATTACAGATAATATTTGGTCTTCAAACACCTGCAGCTCACATCATTCGCTTCACAGAATAATCCACAAACTAGTTTTTCCCCGAAAGTATATATGATAATACGAATATTTCGATAATTGACGGCACAAATTAAATATCAGCAAAATGTTTAAAAATATTAATTTAGGCACAAAAAAGGTAATATTTTCGTCTTTCATTGGTATAAAAACTATGTTTAACAATTAATAATATATTGTTTTCTTATTTATGTTTGTATGTGATATTCCCCGTTGATATACTGGACTTGCTCTCTGAAACAGATATATCACACACTGCCACTGGGAGTAAATTAGCCCATAGCTTTTACCTTTCTGCCAAAGTCTGTTTCTTAAAATAAAAGAATCAGGAAAATGCAGAACACGACCACTTGATGACGTGCCTATAAGAAGATCATTAGCTCCGTTATATTTAATAACATCAAATTGTACAGTTAAGTGGGAAGGTCAAAAGTCATAACAATAAAGACGTGAAAGTGAAATTGTTATCTGTCATTATCTGTTTACCGTCATTTATGTTTTTCCTCTTTATTTACCTCTAATTTTCCTTCTGTCATCTTCTTCTTATCTCAGTGTCTCTTTCCTCAATTATTTTCCTCTTTAATCCCTCTTTTCTATCCTTCACGCCTCCTCTTTCCCTACAGTTTCCCTCCCTCTTCTTCCCCTCCCCTTTTTCTACTAATTCTTTCCTCCTCCCCTCTTCTACTTCATCACTCCCCTCCTCTTCTCTTCCTTCCCTCCCTTCCCCTCCCTGCTCTCCCCAAAGCTGGCAATGTTACACAAGTTTCATGAAGATAAACTAACAGATATGTCCACCTAACAACAGGATTCTACCGACTGTCTTAATGGTCTCTCTCTCTCTCTCTCTCTCTCTCTCTCTCTCTCTCTCTGTATTTAGAGAGAGAGAGAGAGAGAGCACAGGGGGTGTCATCTGTCCTTCGTGTTAATAGACTCTAAAAGGACCACAAACAGCCCCTAGGGTGAGAGGTTTAACACTCCCAGGGGGATAAGGACCATGTACGCTGTCATCGTAAACTGTGACTGTCGACCTTAGAGCCACCTGGGTTGTAGCACTGTGTTGGCACCAAGACGTGGGTTTTATAGCTAGGGAGGTTGACGTGTGGGGCAACAACTCAAAGAATTATCATTTTAATCAAGAATTATTGGATTTTGTCAGTTAATGTACAATTGTTATCACAGATATTAGTAGAATTTATCAGATATTTTTATATAATATCCGCACACACACACTTACACACTCGTACAGACACACACTCACACACACGTACACACATACCGTACTGTACATACACGCATACATCTATACTCTCCATGTATGATAAAACACAGCTAATAATAATCAAGAAAATATTTGTCAGCATAAAATAGTCAAAGTTGATCCAGCGTCAATTTGTTTCTTCCAGCTTGGTGTTGATATAGTTCTCACCCTCAATAAATGTCATCCCAAATAAACAAACACTCAAAGACATCAAAACTCACAGTCTCAAAGCATCGTGAATTCATTGTCCTCCTCTTTTGAAGGCAGAGAGCATTTTACCAACTCACTTCACGGTAACACAAGGAGGACGGAACTGAAATAGTGTCGGAATAGCAATGAAAATCTGGTTAGATAGAAGGAATGACTCGTCCTCTGTTACAAGGGAATAACAGATGAAGCAAGGTGAAGGTCGAGTGCAGCTGGTGACAATAACTGAAAAATATAAAGGATGTTTAGTTATTGTTTTGAGATAATGTTGCGAAGGTCTATGTGTAGAGAAGACTAAAGGTTGAGTGTGGTGTATTGGTGAGAGAGAGAGAGAGAGAGAGAGAGAGAGAGAGAGAGAGAGAGAGAGAGAGAGATAAAAGCAATAAAAATGTTAATGAAGAATTACTATAACAAACACAAATAAATAAATAATAAAAAAAATAGCAGCGTCATCCCTCAATTCCCCCCCTCCCCCTTACCCCCCCGAACCCACCACCCTCCCCCCCACACACCCCCCCAATCCACCACCCACCCCCACACCCCCCAACCCACCACCCCCCACACCCCCCACTCCCTTGCCTGTAGTATTGCTGTCGTCTCCCCGGTTATAAATATTGGAACACCCGAGTCCGCTCCTATCTCATTCCACATCATAAACTCTTCAACACCTTGGCTCATTCTACCCCTATAACATGCCCGGGGGAGTCTCAAATAATCTTATCTTTATATATTATTTATTTTATCTTGATATAAAAGAACATTTAAAATTGTCTTAAGTTAAAACCAAATTATAGACGCCTGAATACATTGATACTTTATTCTTATACTTAATTACGAGAAAAAAAATCATTACGAATCTCTCAGAAAAAAAGTTAAGGAATTTCCCTTTTTTTTTAAAGATATATCTCCGGAAGCTACATGAATCAAGCTCTAATTTCCACATTATTTCTCACGTTAGCTTTGATGTTGTTGGGCTGGGGAGGTCATTTATTATCCCCAACGCTATGGAAGTTTGTCAACGCTATCTCTCCTCTGTGTTCACACTGTTGACTTTTATGGTGATATTTAACACGTTTCACGACAAGAGATAAGAGTGAACACTTTTTTTTAGTCTGTTTGTTATTTATTTATTTGTTTGTATGTTTGTTTGTTTGTTTGTTTGTTTGTATGTTTGTTTGTTTGTTTGTTTGTATGTTTATTTGTGTATGTTTGTTTTTGTTTTACAGCTAAAGTAGGTGTCATGTAGCTTCTGTTAGCTTGTTATCTTTCTTCTCTCTCCTCCACTTCCTCCTTTGATCCTTCCTTCTCATCCTCCTCCTCTTAGTCTTCCTCCTCCTCCTCCTCCGACATCTCCTCTTAGTCTTCCTCCTCCGACATCTCCTCCTCCTCTTCCTCCTCCGACATCTCCTCTTAGTCTTCCTCCTCCTCCGACATCTCCTCTTAGTCTTCCTCCTCCGACATCTCCTCCTCCTCTTCCTCCTCCGACATCTCCTCTTAGTCTTCCTCCTCCGACATCTCCTCCTCTTAGTCTTCCTCCTCCTCCGACATCTCCTCTTAGTCTTCCTCCTCCGACATCTCCTCCTCCTCTTCCTCCTCCGACATCTCCTCCTCCTCTTCCTCCTCCGACATCTCCTCCTCCTCTTCCTCCTCCGACCCCTCCAACCTTCCTCCTACTCCTCCTGCCCCCCCACCCCTCCAATGCTGAGAAAATACAACAGGAAATCATGATTTTTTTTATTTGCCTCAAAGTTGACTCTGTTAAAGTTGATGATAAATTGTTCCCTTGTGCCCATCTTTGTTTTCTTTTTAAGCCTCCAATTTGATTACCAGAGGTCAGAGGTAAGAGCTGCTAACCTCCAAATTCTCCATACCTGCTGTCCCCCATACCTTCCCGCCCTCCTACCTCTCCATATGTGTTACCAACCCTCCATACCTTTTACTATCCACACCTGTCCCCTCTTAATCTTTCTGTCCCCACATCTGCTTTCATAAACCTCTGCTCTCTCAGTTCGCCATACCTGTCCTTTCATTTGTTCACACCTGTTACCTTCCAAACCTCACCTTCCAACTCTCAAGAAACAGCATTTGACACCCACCCCTCTCAGCTGACTGTCCACAACAAAGGGCCCGGTAAGAAGCGTAAAGACCACCTGTGTGTTATGACTGGCATCTCCCATCTTTCTTGTAAGATTACTAACCAATTAGGTGGGATTTTGCCGGGGATTACAGTTTTGATTGGTGTTTCCAGGTGTTTGTAGAAAGTTTTAGGATATTTTACGTGATATTTTATTTATGGTTCATACCCTTGTATTTTTTTTTCGTAATAGTTGACTCTTATTTATGTTTTGCCAATTATGAAATAAATTATGTACAGTCAGCGGAATATTCTGTTAGATAATTATTGGAGATCTAATTTCGTGTGAATTGGAGAACACACACACACACACACACACACACACACAAACACACACTCACAAACACACACTCACAAACACACACTACTACTTACTACTACTTTGCTGTCTCTCGGAATCGAGTATGACGATCATCCAGCAATGATACAATGATGTGAGGTGACTAAAGAGGCTGATACGGGACCGGCAGGGTCGATCACAGAAGTTTCACTTGTGGGGGGCTACATCTATTGCGGGAGGGGCGGCGGCAGCGTCCTTTCGGTGTTAGTGCTTGTCTGCCTCGTTATGCAGTTGGGCTAACTCGAAAGTATTGACTCCTTCTTATGTGGTGCTCCTCCAAGCGTGAGGGGATCGATTTGGCACTTTTTCAGATTTGTCTTAAGACTATCCTTATACCTTTTCAGTTGCCCGCCAGCGTTACTTTTACTATTCGTTAGGTGACTGTAAAATAGCTGCTTTGGCAGTCTACTGTCGTCCACGCAGGTAACATGGCCAGTCCATAGTAGTTGTTCATGGATAATGGTAGCCTCGATGTTTCTACAGTTGGTGTCAGCGAACTCGGAAGATGGAACACACACACACACACACACACACACACACACACACACACACACACACACACACACACACACACACACACCATCTTCCAAGAAAGATTTTGTGAGGTGAAATGTAGGAAAATTAGGAGGAAGATGATGGAGTGGTAGTGAAGATGATAATGATGATAACACCAGCTTCAGGGGAGTCTCTGAGAGGAATCACTTGAGGGTAGACTCCTGGGGGCCACAAAAGCTCAAGACTTCAGGGTAGGTCACTTACCCTCAACGGGACCTTAATGGCCATATAACTAGAACTTAAAAGACTCCCAAAAATCAACAATGAAAAAAAAAAATAAGTAAAGCTCCCAGCCCTTAAATAGAGCCTCTGACCCAAGTAAGGTTGTGGAGTATTTGAAGGAGGCATCGAGGTCTTGAAGGGGAGTGTCAGGGCCACGAGAGTCTCCAGGAGTCATTATAACGAGGGGAGAGGAAGGCGAGCAGCTTTACCTTGTTACTAATTAAGTGACACTTAATTATGTTCCTCGCCTTTGACTGTCTGTGTTTGTGTGGGGGGGGGGGGAGGGGTACTTAAGGTAGTCATGATATATCGAAACACAATACTTAAGTAACAACTAACTGGGTCATAACATATCCACACACAACACTTGAGGGCTACACTTGAGGGATACATAACACAGTACTCACCTAAAGGAGACATGACGCATTCACACACAAGGGCGAGACACCTGAAGGGCATCGCACGACCAAACACAGTACTCGATCATTCAAAGCTGGGGTGATCTCATTGGCTGAATGGTTCCGGTTCAACCAATTACGAGCGACGTGGGGAAGATCACTTAATTGATATCGGAAGTGATGTGTGGTGTGTGATGGTGTAGGTGTGTGATGGTGTAGGTGTGTGATGCTGTAGGTGTGTGATGCTGTAGGTGTGTGATGGTGTAGGTGTGTGATGGTGTAGGTGTGTGATGGTGTAGGTGTGTGATGCTGTAGGTGTGTGATAGTGTATGGCTTTGTAGATAAAGAAGCTAATTTTCTCTGGCTCACCTTCTCTCTCAGGAAATCTTAACAAACTCATATACATTGATGTAATCTACACTGACTCTAAAACACAAGAAACTAAACTGTCCAGCACTAGTAAACACACACACACACACACACACACACACACACACACACATACACACACACACACACACACACACACACCTAATAATAACAGAAATGCGGTGGTCGAATGGGTTATAGCACTCGTTACCTCCCGTTGGTTCGCATCCAGTCTATTCTCAGTCTACCCTATGTTAATGTCTGTGTTGATGTATAGGTGAGAAGATGATGAAGGTTGAATGCAGTTATGGCTACACTGCCCACGTCTATGTAAAGAAATGAATATTGTTACGGTATACTTGCACGACCTGGGAGACACATTTTTACTTGAAGAATCTGAGTTAATAAATGATTTCTTGTAATATTGAAAAACTCACAAACAGATTATAGGATATCTCTCTCTCTCTCTCTCTCTCTCTCTCTCTCTCTCTCTCTCTCTCTCTCTCTCTCTCTCCCTGGAGCAGATTGTCTTACCTAACGTCTTTAGGTGACACTTAGCACTGTCAAGGGAGTGAGTGACACGTGAGTCTGAATTGATCATTAAGGATCTGTCTGGAACAAGCTTCGTCCATCCCTACCTGGCGCCAAGGTTAACAGCGCCAGGCAATTAACACGATAATTACACCCGTAATAACTAATACCGGGATATAATGGTTACTGAAGAGAAGACCGCCTGGGTAGGGAAGGGGGGGCAGACACCTGGCACCTGCACCGTCTGTGACCCTGCAGAGGTGGCGGCCGGGGCTGTTATGCTAACTTACGGTCCGGCTCTTTCCTACAAGTGAAGGCAATTTGTCCTGAGACGTATGTCATTATATATCCTTGGAGAGGTTGACTGTGAGTGAGGAAGCTTCAGTAAGGTCTATGAGTATAGTCCTTCATGCTGTAAAATGGATAAACAGCTTCGTGTTTCATCTGTATGGCTGTCAGGTCTTACACGTTACATCAAACTCATGTTACAGAAATATCTCGTTTTTTCTCCCATGTTAAACCAATATCTAAACTCAAAGGCTACCTTAACACATATGTCTAGGCTGAGAATCCACGTTAAAATGAGAGTACAGCTTACACTACTGCTGAACAAATGCCACTTCAATCATTAAAACATTTACTGAACAACTCTCATCTTCAACTAAACAATAACAGAGTGAGAAAGCAGTTTACGCCTCTCCTACACTGTCTTAGGTGAGGCAAGAGCTCCACACACTCACTACACTTGTTACAAATGTCAGGTATCATGGAGAAGAAAAACGTAATGTTAATTAATTGGTATAAGGCGCTTTTGGAGCGGAAACACTGAGAAACAAGACATGGAAATTACTTTTACTGACGAGAAGTAGGTGTGTGTGTGTGTGTGTGTGTGTGTGTGTGTGTGCTCTGTGTTTAAGGTTCATTAAGGCTGTCATACTTAGTTAGTGGTATGGTATATAACTATTGTTGTGAAGGAGGAGTATTGCATTATGTAACAGAAGCCAAGTGATTATTCTTTGTTCCTTTCTTTCGTCTCTCTACAGTATTTCCTTATATGCTGCTCAATGTCACACTATTTCTTCCTCTCCCTTTCCGTACCTCCCTTGCTCTCTCTCTCTCTCTCTCTCTCTCTCTCTCTCTCTCTCTCTCTCTCTAGTACCTCGTTGTACAGTTCATTCGTCTTACGTATTTTCAGGAGGTATTTTTCATTTGGTGACCACAGGAAGAAATAACACACACACACACACACACACACACACACACACACACACACACACACACACACACACACACACACACACACACACACACAAACACTAATAATAATTATGCATATATTAATTTAGAGAATATTTGAGCCAATATTTGCATTCCCACACATTTTATCAAAGCGGGTATTGTCCAGTACATGAACACACACAAGGCTGTCACCCTCGGAGACACCAGCAACACAACTCACCAAACTTGTGTGAGGTTCAGGTATAATCCAAGTATAAAACACGAAACTGATGTAATCAAACTTTTTTGTTCCTGATCAATTTCCCAATAGTGTAATGGATGTAAGGCCTGGCTGATGCATATGACAGGCCAAGATGCCGAGTGAAATACATCACCCACAAAGTGCAATATTGGAAACTAATATATTGTAACCTCTGGGGCAACTACCTCGATACTCAACAGCTTGGAGAAGACGTCCGGGGGAAGAATGTTTTGTTTAGGTTAGGTTAGGTTATGTTAGGTTAGGTTAGAATAATTATATACAGGTCATAGAGTTAAGGTCATAAACGCAAAACAGCACATCATTGTAAGAAAAATATGCATCACTGCGCCATAATGCATTTCTTGTATCAGTGTCGACCAGGACCTTATCTACTGCACTACAATACAACTGATTTATACGAGTAAAAGGCTAAAATGCTTATAAAGTCTTACGTTTGTATACGATAAGTGATAGAGAAGTCTGAACAAGTCGCAATAACTTAAGAACAAAATCCTCTTTACGTCTATCAGAATAACATCCCTTTGTTATGTTCTTAGTGGCTAACTACACATACAGTTCTTGAGATATTTATTAACAAAACTAATATTACGACACACACACACACACACACACACACACACACACACACACACACACACACACACACACACACACACACACACACAGCTAGTAGCAGGATGTGTTCCATTGAATTTGAATGTCTAAATTTCTAATGTAAATTTATTCAGTAAATAATGCCTAGATATATTACATCTGGGTGGAGGAGAGGAGGCTGTCACAGAGATGGATATAGTAAGGTAGTGATCTCTCTCTCTCTCTCTCTCTCTCCATGCTTATCAGCACATAGGTAAAAAAAAAATAATATCTCATTACACATTCAGGATTCCTGCACAAAGACCCTTGACTAATCACAATATCAGCGGTAACTTTTCTCACAGACATATAATGTCCCTATAATTCCATTCCATATATTTTTAATTCATTCCTGTACTGATAAAGCGGATTATAGGTTAGATATTGACTGTTTGAGTGGTAGACATAGGATGTATTTATATAGTTGAGAACGCTATAATCGATTGAGGTAAAAACTAGAGGAGATTCATAGTTTCATTAAAATGGGGTATTGTGAACGCTTAGCCTGGTGACTTACTGGTTAATATGAGTTGATCGAGGGACAGACAGACAGACAGAGAACACCACATTATAGCCAATATTCTGGATAAAATAAAAATGCTCTCTCTCTCTCTCTCTCTCTCTCTCTCTCTCTCTCTCTCTCTCTCTCTCTCTCTCTCTCTCTCTTGGGTACACGAAGAAAGCCACCGAGTTTCATTCCTCAGTTGACTTAAGTAATTTGATCCTTCTCTCAAGACCATGTGGAGTATTTGCATCATATTTTCTTTGCTGTTCAAGATCTTTGGAAACCTTTCTAAATATGAGAAGAATATTATATGCGTGTATCAATGTTGGGAGCCTTAATATAGCCTCATGGTAAAAGAAATAGATGAAATCAGAAGAAATTTTTTGTGAAAGGATAAATTTTATAACTAGTGTAAGAATAAGAGCATAAGAATGGAGGAAACTGCAGCGGGCCTATTGGCCCATACTGGGCAATCCCATTTACACCCAACCCCTATTGCTCATGTATCCATCTATGTTTGAGGCTATCCAGCGTATTCGAGTTAATGATGATATTTGGTAACTTATTCCACTAGTCCACTACTCTATTTCCAAACCAGTGTTTGCCTATTTCGCGCCTAAATCTAAATTTGCTAATTTAAAACCATTGTTACGAATTCGCTCCTGGTTGGATAGTTTGAGTACCTTTGTAATGCCCCCTTTGTTCAGCCATGACTTCCATTTATACACCTCTATCATATCGCCCCTCACTCTACGTCTCTCTAGGGAGTGCAAATTAAGATACTTTAACCTGTTTCTGTACTCAAGGTTCCTAATGCCCGGGATTAGTCTTGTCATTCTCCTCTGAATTCTTTCCAAGGATTCTATATCCATTCTGTAATATGGTGACCAGAATTGAACTGCGTAGTCCAAGTGAGGTCTCACAAGCGCAAGATATAGTTTTAGGGTGACCTCATTAGTGTTGTAACTAACACTCCTTTGTATGAACCCAAGTACTTTATTAGCCTTGTTACGAGCAAATACACATTGTTTACTTGGCTTAAGATTCCTACTTATCATTACTGCTAAATCTTTCTCGCAATCGGATTTCTCAATAACACCGTTGTTCATTTGGTATCTAGTTTCCCTGTTTACATCTCCTATAATGAGTACTTTACATTTGTCCACGTTGAATTTCGTCTGCCATTTTTCAGACCATTCGAAATATTTGTTTAGGTCTTCCTGTAGTTTTGCGGAGTCCTCGTCAGATTAAATTACACGCCCTATTTTAGTGCCATCAGCAAATTTACTTATGTTGCTGTCTACGCTGATATCTATGTCGTTTATGTATAAAACAAATAACAATGGTCCAAGGACTAAGCCTTGGGGAACTCCACAAGTGACGTTGCTCCAATCGGATTTAGTGCCGTTAATGCTCACTCGCTGTTTCCTGTACTGTAACCACGCCCTAATCCATTTTAGAATATCTCCTTTAATGCCATGATCCTCCACTTTTCTTATAAGACTTTCGTGGGGACTCTGTCGAAGGCTTTGTTAAAGTCGAGATTTACCACATCATAATTGTGCCCCTCGTCCACTGAGTCGAAAACATATGAAAAGAATATTAATAGATTAGTTAGACATGAACGCCTGCTTGTGAAGCCATGTTGGGAATCTTTGATCAACTTGTGCTTGTCCAGGTGGTTTCGAATAGAGTTTGAAATGATTGCTTCCAGTTATTTGCCTACAATTGATTTTAGACTGAGTGGACGGTAGTTAGAGGATAGTGATCTATCTCCCATCTTGAAAATCGGTATTACATTCGCTATCCTCCAGGATTCTGGTACTACACCCGTTTTTAAGGATATGTTAAGCAACTTTGCTAAGGGTATACTAAGCTCTTCCTTACATTCCTTAATACTCTGGCAAGTATCTCATCGGGACCTGGTGACCTATTAGGCTTCAGTTTATCTATTTGCTTTCTAACATCGTTACTAGTCACTACTATCTCGCTTAATATATTTTCTTCATTACCTCTGTATAGAGCCTGTGCATCGGGTATCAGGTTTAAATTTTCGGTGGTGAAAACTGTTGAAAAATTTTTATTCAGATTATTGCTCATTTCTCCGTCGTTATCAGTTAGCTCGCCGGTATCCGACTGTATTGGCCCAATCTTTTCTCGTGTTTTAGTTTGATACATTTGATAGAATACCTTGAGGTTTGACTTCGCCTCCCTTACTACCTTCAGTTCATTATTCCTCTTTGCTTTTCTTATCTCGGTCTTAACCCTACCGGCCAATACCTTATAATAATCTCGGAGGTACACTTCACCACGATTTATTCTCCTACCTATAGAATTAGAAACGCATTGAAAGAGAAGCAGATAAAAGCTGGGACAGGCAGAGTAAGAAACAAGCAGAAGAATATATAGAAAGAAAGACAGACAGGAAATAATACAGAAACAGATTGAAACAAAGAAGGACAGACAATGTGACAGACAAAAACAGAAAAAGCTACACGAAAAGACGACGAGAAGTAAATAGGAAAATGCCACCTGGGCGAAAGTCAGCTCCCTAATTCACGAGACAACACGAATGGCGAATGGCAGGGAAGCCGCTGGAGAATTAAGCTTATAACACAGTTCCTCACTCTGCCAGGGAAGCCGCTGGAGAACAAAGCTTCACTCTACACACAACAAACCTCCTCAGTCTGCCAAGGAAGCCACTGGAGAACTAAGCTTCACTCAACATATACAACACAGCTCGTCACTCTGCTAGGGAAGCCACTGGAGAACTAAGCTTCACTCAACACAGCTCGTCACTCTGCCAGGGAAGCCACTGGAGAACAAAGCTTCACTCAACACAGCTCGTCACTCTGGCAGGGGAGCCACTGGAGAACTAAGCTTCACTCAACACAGCTCCTCACTCTAGCAGGGAAGCCACTGGAGAACTAAGCTTCGCTCAACACAGCTCGTCACTCTGGCAGGGGAGCCACTGGAGAACTAAGCTTCACTCAACACAGCTCGCCACTCTAGCAGGGAAGCCACTGGAGAACTAAGCTTCACTCAACACAGCTCGTCACTCCCTCCACAATGTCGGCCGTCTCTGAGTCTTAATACTGGCAGCGGTAGTCAATCCCTCGACCGTGTAGGGCAGACAATGCTTGTGGTTAACAATGGTTCATCACACCACACAGTAAGCGCCCCACCAACACCCCAGATTGAGTTCCATGAAATAAGGGAATATTTGTCAGATATCCAAACAGTAATTTTTACATTAAGAGAGTTTTCGTTATTAATGGATGATTGCAGAAGACCTTTTGTGGAGTTTAAGTCAGTAATTACAACAAGTGATTACGGTGATTACGTTAAAGGAGCCGTGCCAGTTATGAAAGTCAGAGGACCCAGATTATACACTCATGACTCAAAGCATTTCCCGTTTAGTAATCAGAGGAGAGTCCAGGATTGCGTTGATTAAATAAAGGATTAACTGTTTGAAATCACGGAATGAAATAAATAATTAAATGGTTAAATACATATCATTATAAACGTCCTCAATTACTACTGAATGAAAAAAAAAATCATCGTTAACCATATTTCTGGGGGAATGATTAATTTATGTTGTTCTTAATTACCTCTCGGGAACTTCCCAGACACACACTAATTGCTAATAAATCTTGCGCCAGTATTTAGACTGTAGTAATGTAGTAATTAAGTAAAGGATTTTCTGTGATAACTCAGTTGGCTGTGGTTGGCCAGAGGAACACAGGACAGGTGAGAGAAAACACTTCAACGTCACCTGTGTGTTCACCCATATCATGAAAACTACGAACACCCTGAAAAAAAAATACTTGCGTGTGTGTATGTGCTGATTCGAGGCCTTGTGTGTTCATATGACTGATTTATTTATGTAAGTTGTGTAAATATTATAAGTTATGTAAGGGAAAGAAGTGGTTATAGTACAGGAGATTTATTTTGAAGCCAAAATAACGAAGGTTTTAATAAAGGTCACATAGATTGAGGGTTGTTGACCGGAATCATTTTTTCCATAGATGTCAGAGTTGGTAAGACAAAGCACGACACCACACAGTCAGTTTACGCTCATCCTCAGACAGTGTAAGATCCTCATGATAGGAATGGTGAACGAGTCCAGCACTGACGGTAAAGTAGCCTATGTTTTGAGTGTGTTATTTCATTCTCGATCTTATATGTGAGGTTTTCCTTCCTCCTGTCTCATCCTTCATCCTCCCTTTATATTTTGGGGTAGTGTAACGAAGTGTAGGAGTAACGAAGTGTAGGAGTAACGAAGTGTAGGTATAAGTTAAGCAGAAGCAACTCCAGTGGTCAAGATCATTAGAAATTGGAGGAGACCTTGAGACAATTAAACATATAAAATGACTTTTCCCCAGATCCTATTTCCATTCATAAACACTTAGCTCAGGTTAATGGGATTTCATAAAGCTGGTATAATATTTTCTCTCGTTTTTGTACCCAGATTATAAAGCTCTTAGTCTTTTGCACACAATAACTCTTAAGTATTTTTTAGTTATGGAAGAAGGGTGAATTTGATATATATTTTTATTCCTCAAATTTACTTTTAAAAGCCCTCTCATTCCGGGACATTGCTTGAGTATAAGACTTAACCAACACTGGTGGACTGGAACACGTAATGAGGTGACTATGAAGGCCAGTGAAGCAGTCTAAGGCTTTTACTTCATAAGGTAAAGACATCTATATCTACATAGCACTGTCGATACCTAAGTCAGTCTACTATCTCGCTTCAGTAGTCTTTCTTTAGGCAACAGTATATTGTTTTCTCAACGTTTATTGTATTGAAATATATTTTAAATAATCAACCATGTAATCTTGTGCAGATCTACAACCAAAAATAACAAATACGCTATGACGGTACACGACAAAACAAGGACATAACAAAGAAAAAACAACGACAAACACCGAGCAATAAATAAAATAATGATAAAAAAGTAAAAACTATTTATAAGCAGATATTTCCAGAATACGTAAATGAAAATATGGTTGACACCCGGGAATTAAAACACCGAGAACAAATGATGAAATAGTAATGACAACAAACACGGATCTGCACCGGTAGATATATCACGTCTGACATGAGTGTAAGTCCGTGGATCATGTGTGTGTGTGTAGGTGTGTAGGTCATTTGTGTGTGTGTGTGTAGGGGTGTAGGTGATGTGTGCGTGAGTGTGTAGGTGTGTATGATATGTAAATTTCTGTGTGTAGGTATGTAGGTCATGGGTGTGTGTGTGTGTGTGTGTATGTCGATGTGCAGGTGTGTAGGTCATGTGTGTGTGTGGGGGGGGTTGGTGTGTAGGTCATGTGTGAGTGTGTGTGTGTGTGTGTGTGTGTGTGCATGTGTGTGGGTTGGTGTCTAGGTGTGTAGGTCATGTGTATGGGTGTGTGGGTCGATGTGTAGTTGTTAGATCATGTATGTGGATATGATGGGTCACATGTGTACAGGTATGAGGAGCGTGTGTCTGTAAGTTTGTATATGTACAGGATAAATAATTAATCCCACCGAGCGATGCGTGGGGAGGGGGGTGGGTGTGTTCTTCGTTACTTTATAGCGATATAACTGAGGTTGGCTCTTGATTGGAGGTGAGTGGGAGGGAGCGAGTGGGAGGGAAGCAGAGGGAGGGGTTGCGAGTGGGAAGGAGGCAGAGGGAAGGGGCGAGTTCGAAGGAGGCGGAGGGAAAGGGCGAATGAGAGGGAGGCTGAGGGAGGGGGCAAGTGGGAAAGAAGGGAGTGGATAGGGACAGAATTGCGGAGTATTGAATAGGGAAAGACAAGGTGTACATGGGTGTTAGCGAATGTGTGATGAAGGTGGGGGTAGGTAGGAGGGAAATATATACTGAGGGAGGTACTGTGGTTAGGGAGAAAGAGGGAGGTAGGAGGAATACAGAAAAAAAGACAATATGCGGGAAAGGAATGAGAGAGTAAGGTCTAATGATGAAGGACATGATGGGAAGGCGATGTTGGGAAGGGGTGACAGAAGGTTAGGAAGAAGAGAAGGGTGTATGGTATGGTAGAGAAGGGAAAAGGAGAGAGGTAAGGGAAGGGAGAGTAGTAGAGAATATAAGGCATGCTAGGATGGAGTGAAAGAGTGAAGGAAAGAGATATGAGAAGGTAGAGTCAGTAGAAGCAAATACCTAGCACAGGTAGGTAAACTTACACACATACACTGGTGATAATTAAGACAGGTAGATACATGTACACATGTAACTTTCCTATAACTTCACTGTAACTTATTCTGAAGACTTACACTTAATTAGGGAATTGCCAGATACTGTTCACAAAACCACATATGTTCTAGCCGGTTAACTGCTGATTCTATCTAGGTTAATGAGGCCGGAACATTTACAGTATATTATATTGTGTTTTAGTAGCGAAGTCCAAATGTCTGTTATCCATCTATTGTGGAACTATTTAGAATAGAGTTCCAATGTGTAGATCACCGTAACTTATCACTGTATGAGTGTTAAGAGCAGGACGGAGGCTATTTGAAATAGACCTATTATACGTCCCATCTGTGTGAGGCGTTGAGTAACAATGCTAATGAGTAGTGACCCATCGAGGGAGAACGGGATAAGAACGTCGTCATCCCTCGACGGAAGACGGAACCATCCACGATGGCTCTCAAATAACGTCTTCCTCTAGTCAAGGATATCAAATTACTGCCCTCTTTAGGTGGCCAGGGAGCCGGCTACTTAACACCTTAACTCAGCACAATATGACGCGGCTTCCCGTGGGCACACCTTATCACGTGCTCTGAACATGTCACCTCATAGCCAGTGGAAAGTTACAGGGGATGATAGAGTATATAAATCAAATGTAATTAACCCATTTATACAATGCTTCTGTTTATGAGACGGGAGCTATTACACATATCTTAGTTCACTTCTCTGAGATGGGTGGACGGTTACAAGTACACTCACGCACCATAGTTTCGACGCACCCTCTACCACTACTCCTGGCTAGAGGGAAGTCGTAGTCAGGTCCCTCTTTTATAGTGATGTTAACTATAGTGATGGCAAATAAAGTGTTGTGAAGTCACAAAAAAAATGCTTCGTGCATATATTAAGATGAGGGGGAGAGCGTGGTGACTGAATGAAGCGAGGTCAAGGGGACTGGTGAGAGGTCAAGGGGACTGGTGAGAGGAGAAGGGATTGAGAGACTGGAGTGTGTGTTGTGGCCTGCGGCAGGTCTACTGACGGGGGTAGACAGACACAAGGCGAGGAAGAGTGCCACTTTATTTATGTGAAGTATTTAACTACAGGAGATTTAAACACACCGTAAAGTTAGGAACGAGACTGAGAGGTGAAACAGTTAAGACGGACATGTAGTATTATATATCCTACATGCTTAAATAATCAGAATTAAAGATGATGTAACGGAGGAAATAAATTCTATATTCAGAGGCTAGTATATTGCGGTGCAGGCAAACCATTCATCGTGTATTTGAAAAAGAAGCCGCTGCCATTGACATTTTTAAGGCTCATGGTATTCTGCCAGCCTCTGTGAAGTGCTACAGGAGTTCATTGTGGAAGAATATCAAGAGTTGGTGCTTCGTGCCGGCAATAAGAAGGAACATTACCCACAATATTTCACTCGGTACATGTTCCAAGCCGAATACAACGATCACAAGACTATACTCCACCACTTCCTCCTACATGTACCATCACTGTATCCTCAAGCATTTGTTAATTAATTTTATTTACACAACGGGGAGTCCAGGAGGTTAGGACTGGTCCTTCTGGTTTCTAAGGTTAGAAGGTTTCGTACGTTAGGTTTCGTTACGTCAGTGTTTTGCGTGTCTTTGCTTCATAATTTCCCCCTACTTTAAAGTCCTGCCCACTTTGTGTAATAAATAAATTAATTAATTGCGGGGGGGGGGGGGGAGGGGGTATAAATCCATAACGGCTCATCTGCGACAAAAATAAAGGTCAGATTCGTTTGAAACACCACAAAATACAACATAAATACATATTTCTGTAAGTAATTTCCGTGGTTGACCTTTACTGAATCGTTACCTATATTGATACAAAATTATCTTAGAATCATTATGCACTTGTTCTTGTATTTAAAATAACTAAGATAACTATTGTTAGTAGCATTATACAAGAACCGTTTTTGCTCGATGCATTGATGTAACATTGTATGACTCACAAGAGCTACCTAAACAAAATATTTGTTCAAGTTTACAATGAAAAATAAATCTGTACAAGGTCTGGGAATTACCCAAGACATCTCTCCACAATAATTGGGAAATGCTTTTGGAGACAAACTAAAATACTAATTTTTATTTCTACCAAACGAGGCTCAACAACTGTTAGTGCAAATGAACCCAAATATTGTTCAGTAGAGTTGGAATGCAAACTGAGAAAAATAAATAAATGAGAATGAGTTTGGGCAGAGGTTATCATCAAAGACTGAAATAATGTAATGCTGAATAAACTCTTAAATGATACTGATATGTAAATAATTATACCAGGTGAATATTATCCAGTCCATTGAGCAATTAATGAAACAAAGTGCAATGCAAATGAGGTGAGACAACACTACTGCCGGTCTTCATAATATACCACTATACCAACTTTAAGTATAAACAACTGTTGTGTTGTATGTATAAATTATGAATTTTCTGCGATATTACAGCGAGGACTCATTCATGTATTATAATTTTCAACATTTATAAAGACAGAACACATTCCTGTCTTTATAAGAATTTCATTACGTGTGAATTTCAGTGTCCGTCCCATGGTATTGCATTTCGGATGGACTCATAACAATTTAGACTATTTGTGCAGTTAATAGAGCAGACGAAGCGTGTGTGTAATAATAATAATAATAATAATAATAATAATAATAATAATAATAATAATAATTAACGGTTTATTGAAAGAAAATGGCAACCGGAAGGCTGAAAATATACAGTTACATAATTGGGAATGGGCCTCTTGGTTGACAAATAATATACAAATAACATATGTGATACAAATATGATGTATAATAACTAGGTGGGGAGAAGGTCATACTACAGGTCATTTCAACATATTGACAGTGCAAAAAGGTAAGATTGACTGGGAGTGAACACACTGGTTGATTACAAGTTATTGATAATTTTTACGATGGTGGGGACTGGGCTGGTCTTACAGCTCGTATGGACTGGATGCGGTTGTGGTGTCGAACAGCAATTCGCAGACGAGGGGTCTCGGGTGGTAGTAGGAGCCGGTTTCGAAGGTGGTGCAGAAGCTTCTCACCAAATTTGCAGATGAGGCCGTGGTGACGATAAGAGAGAGCCGAGAGAGTCAGCGTGTTGAGCACTTCTTGATATGTGGAGTAGGAATGGGAGAGAATAATCTTGCATGCCCTCTTTTGCACTTTTTCTAGGTGTTTACGTTGTGTGGCATTTAGGGAGGAAGACCAGGCATGGGAGGCATAGGTGAGCTCGGGAAGTATGAATGTTGAGTAAACACTGAGGAGCTCGGGCGCAGGAACTCCGAGGGACTTGAGTCGGCGGAGGAGGTGGAGACGGAAACTGGAGGATTTGACAACTTCACTGACGTGCGGTTTCCAATTTAGTTTGTTGTCTATGGTGACGCCGAGGAGCTTAGTGGAATCTATAACCTTGAGTGTGTTGGGGCTTGAAGTAATGAAAGGGGGTTGGGACAACGTCGGAAGAGAGGTTGATTTGCATAACCATGGTCTTGGTATGGTTTATGGTGACATGGTTGTTGGTGGCCCAATTTTTGTGACTGTTCAATAAATCCTGGAGGGTGGTATAGTCGGGAGCGGGGTTGTTGACACTGATCCCAAAGGTGGAGTCGTCGACATATTTCCAGCGAACAGGGGTTTCTCTTAGGGCATCATTGATGAGCATAAGGAAGCAGAGTGGTCCCATCTTGGTGCCTTGGGGGACGCCACAAGTGAGTAACTGAAAAGTGGAGACAGCCCCTCGGAAGCGTACGGCTTGGTGTCGGTTACTGAGGAAGTCTGTAAGCCATGGTATAAGACTTCTTCGAAGCCCGAGGTTGATAGCTTTGTTGATGAGTAAATTGTGGTTGACTAGGTCAAATGCTTTGGTGAGGTCAATGAAGGCGACAGCTACAGACTTTTTTCGTTTTTTCAAATGGCGGTATATGTAGTCGAGAAAGCTGCCAAGACAGTGAGTAGTGGAGGAAGTTTTCATATTGCACCAACACCATGATCATTACCAACACAGCAGCAACACAACTCTAACACCCCGAGTTTCACCAACACAGCAGCAACACAATTCCAACACCCCGAGTTTCACCAACACAGCACCAACACCCCGAGTTTCACCAACACAGCAGCAACACAACTCTAACACCCCGAGTTTCACCAACACAGTAGCAACACCCCGAGTTTCACCAACACAGCACCAACACCCCGAGTTTCACCAACACAGCAGCAACACAACTCTAACACCCCGAGTTTCACCAACACAGCACCAACACCCCGAGTTTCACCAACACAACAGCAACACAACTCCCCAACACCACGAGTTTCACCAACAGAGGACCAGCACAGTACCAACACCTCGACTGTCAGCTGCATAATACATAAATTAGACACAACCTGGCTCTCCACAATGGTAAATTCAACTTGACTGTTTTAAAGATGCGGAATGAATAACAATGTTGCCAAGATTACTAACCTAGGACTCAGAGTAATTGAATGAATTTACATATAATGGAAGCCTTTAACCGCGAGACTGGCTAATCAGTGTTTGTTAATTAAATGTGAGAGAAAAGATTAAGAAGAGTTTATTGTCTTGACTCAGGTATATTCCGAGAAGTTAATTGACAGTGAAGAATCATCAGAGAACATCTTACTTTGTTTCTTGCCTTGGTAAGTGTTAGGTTTGGGTGGTTGGGAAGGTGAATGATAAGCTGACTATGGCAAAGTATCTCAAGATGTGTTATGATTTCTACTTGTTACTGTGTTATGGAGATTAGTTGATTGTTTTTGTGATTTTGTTTTGTTTGTGCGTGATTACCGGTGTATTGGTGTATTTGTATGTGGATAGTTGTTTGCATGGGGAGGCGTGTATATTATGAATGTGTATGTGTGTGTCGTAATAAATCTAAACTAAAGTCAGAGAGCATATACATTTATCATCACCAGCGTGTATCATGTGATATATATATATTGTTCTCTGGTAACTGTTGCCACCTGGACCTTCACACACTAAACAGAAGTGTCTTAGATGTTTAGAATGACAGCAGGAGACTGAAGTAAAGGGAAGGTGTAATAAACAATGGAAGACTTAAAGCTGTTAAACTGTGAAGATGGTATAAATCTTTAGCTTACTAATGCATAGCCACTTGTTATAAACTTATTCTTTCACATGCCAAATAAACAGGGAGGTACTACCGCCTGGGAAGATATCGGAAGTAAATGTGATGTCTAATAGTTGACCCTGCTGCTATATGGCGTCACGGAAGATTTATACCATCTTCACACTTTAACAGCTGTAAATCTTCCATTCTTTATTACACCTTCCGTTTACTTCCAATATCTTCCCAGGCGGTAGTACCTCCCTGTTTGGTAGCTGCCTACTACCGACTACCTACTAATAATTGCAGGGTTTCAATTGTTTCTCTTACTTTGACAACACTACATACATACTGTATATCATTTCTCACTCATAATTTAAAATTTTTGTATTTATTTATGGTTATTTATTTATTTTTTATTATAATGTTTATTTCTTATCATTGTCTTATGATTACTATTAGTCTGCTGTTGAAACAATAAATTCGCTGTTCATTTGTCCTTAAAATCTCAAGACTTAACAAGAAATTGCTATAGAAACTTTGGTCACTCAAAGTCAGCGAATCAGATATCGTAAAGTGAAAGATAGAAATACAATCGACGTCTTCTCACAGTAATGGGTCAAGTTCATTCAGTCCCATGAAGCTTCCATACCTGCTCTGAGGTGTTTTATGAATCAGTGTCATGAACCGCGACGGTCATTCTCTTCGCCGTTGTTGTCCAGTCAACAAGTGTCAGAGTGCAGTGTTAGAAATGATACAGTTAAGTCATAAGCGTTATCGTTGAGGTTAATGTGTTAAATACGACTAAATATAGTGAGGATGTAGTTGTTGTGGACCGAAGCCGACTCGTCCCATAACACAACCGACTGCTAAACCTATATTCCTTATTCCACTGAAAACTCTTACCAATCACTCCACGAAAATAGTTACAAATAACAGTTCTCAAGGCCTTACTTGGCGGAGTACATAGACATGTTAATATACTGCAGTTAAATGAGAAAAATGCAAGTTTGCAGCCAGTGTTTTTACATTATGGCGTCTCTTTCCACCAGCTGACATTGAAAACATTAGATATAACTGTAGATGTTTCCTTACAATAGGTCCAATTGTTTTAAATACGATTCTTTAGGAATAATAATACATCAAGTGAGTGTTTTAACTTAACTTAACCTAACCTAACTTTTGTCTTGGCAAATGGTTAAGAATCGGTAGAGTACAACCTTGGAACTCTATGTTGATTTTTACATAGGGAGAAAGAGCAGAAAAAATCCATTACAGTACATTTGTCTCAAAATTTAGTATTTTTCTAGCCACAGGTATGCCTAAGTACTGTACAGTACATGAACGTTCGTTCTGTGAATATTTGCTAATACAGCTATTCTATTCTTACACCTCTTTCTCCCTATACAAAAGCTATGGTCCCTATAGGTAATGTACTAAATTTATATTCCATTACCCTTTCAATAGGGTAGGCGCTAAATTACAATAAATACATACAAATTTACAGTAGTTGAATAGGTTTTCTGTTGCTAGTGAATTGATTTATTTTTTTTACGTATACATTGGAGGTTTTAATCTCATAGTTGGTTACTAAACTACAGTGGTTTGGTACTAAGTTACAGTAGTTAGGTAGGTTTTATGTTTCTTGTGAACCTCAGATTTAAATCACCTTTATATACATTTACATAATATTATAGACTCACTTTGTATTCGGTGATTAATAAACTACTAAGCACAATATAAGATGTGAAAAAGTGGTGTCACTGCTCGCTGTTACCAGCTTGTAAATACTGTGATGTTTTTTTATGTAACTAATAAAATTATAGTCTTTTAAAAAACATGCAATAAAGCGCATTGGTAAGCACTTTACAATATTTTTTTTTCATATTAATTGATGTAGAAGAACCGATGGGAATAAGTGATATCCCCGTTAGCCAGGACATTTGATGCAGACTTTTTTCCGGGATGAGAGTGATCCAGTTCACGAAATGATTCTCTCAAACCTGGAAAAAAAAAAACACCACATACCCAGAATTTTTCCGGGTACTGGGAAAAGTCCTTAGAATTTTCCGGAATTTGCTCAAAAACACGTTCATAAATCCAGCATCAGATATGAGCCGTTTAACACGTATGAAGAGTTTGGAATGGCACCTTACATATTTTTCCCACTGAACCAAGGAAGCCTAACCTAACAAAATAGCTTTTCTATGAATTTTAGTTAGCACTGGAAAATTGTCAGTGTAGGTTTGTGAATGAGTTATTCTTTGGGGTTCCGACCATTATGACTTCTTGTATTTCTCTGTGTTAAGTTATATGGAAGAGCTGTACTGATCTTTATTAAGGGATGGAAGTATCCACCATCTCTTGTATTACTGTTTGTATAATTTTGGTTTAAATGTTGTTACGACCGTGTCGTATTTTTTCTATTTTTTTTTCATATAACATGCTTCCATGTTGTTCCATATTATTCCTGTAATGATGTGTTAAATTTACTATTATATATTCTAGTCACCTTACCCTTTGCTGTTAAGGTTTTAACTGTCATTATTTGTTCAAGCCCATCTTATTTCTTTATTTAGTATTGCAACACACATTCTTTGTTCTCTAACGACTATCTGCATCGTTAAACGACCCACCGGCGGGTCGCCTGGCGGGAGCCGACCTTATATATAGGACCCACCAACTGACGGAGTTAGTTCAGTCCTCTTGTCATACAGTTCACATCCTTTGAGTGACACTCGTCACCCGTTTTTTATACTTAATTTATTTGTGTTGTTCCTGTCGCCACCGTTGTGGTATATCTATGTGAGTACCTATTTATGTCTCTATTTATGTCCATCAGTATTTGCTTCGTTACATTTAAGTAATTCAGTGTTGTTTCACGTTAGTTAGTTTCAGTGTTAGTTTTTATATGTTTATGCAGTGTTGACGTAATTCAATGCTTTATTTTTATTCTTTTAATGTTTCGATGTTTAGTATAATTTGTCTTAAAAGTTTCGATGGTGAATCAATTTGATGTGACAGCCTACGAGGCTCTTTATTGTGTTAATATTTAATTAATTAAATTCTTAAAGGTTTACTTCACATTTTTGTTTGGTTACGCCTAGAACCTGGATATTTAAGTAAATTAAGAGACGGCATAACAATATCAACAAAGTAGTATATAATTAGTTTAACAAAAGCAAAACTATGTCCATATTCGTGAATATTGTTTCAGGCATGATGGTACCTGGCCCAAGACTTGACTGGTGATTCAAAGGCTTCTTCTACCACCAGGGCAAGGTGAGAGGTCATCACCAATTTTTTGGCGGGGTGATAGAATCTTTTTGAACGTGTTTGCTGTTATGCATAGATGCTTATCTAATAGAAGAGAAAGAAAATGTTAGGAATGTGAAATATATACAGTTTTCAGTCAAAAAACTTTATGATCTTATCATCAAACTCCCTCAGGAAGGTTGAATGTCTAAACCACTAATGATTATAGACAACACGAACCAACTAAACTTAATGATCATACATATCTAATGTTTTGGTTAGGTTTGGTTAATTTTCACCAATTTCCGTAGCCCTACAAACTGCTGCCGTATTGTAAAAACACTTCTATTGGTACTACTGAAGGTTCATAATCATAGTCAGCATTTTTCTTTTAAAAGACACATTCTTAAGATCTTTCCAACATATATCATGTTATAAGTGGCAACTATCTCCTTAACCTTTAAGAATTTTTTGTAGAAGTAAAGCTGGATGGAAGTAATTTGATTTTTTTTTTTTTTCCAGGGAGGCGAAAGTTAACAGCTCCTCGAGGGACCGTATCACACTTCTTAAATGTCAGGTATTTAAAGTCATCTTTGTCAGTTATCAATGTCTTTGTACCTGCTCGGGAGTCTTATGTCTCCGCTGAGTAAGTCAGACGCTGTTACCTTCCATGTTGAAGATCGGAATCATCCTTACATGTTAAGGACCAACACCTGGTATTGGTGGTATGGGTCGTTAGTCTGGTCAATTTACCGCCGCAGTAACTTCACGCTCGGCAGCTAATCTTCACCAGAGATTCCTGAAGACGCCACTTTGCCTCCCCTGAATAATTCAACCAAATTACTTAACTCCTAAAGGTTTTCTCCCACAGTTGCCTCAACTTTTGTAGTATTACTGACAGGGAGGAAATTGTTTAGGTTTTTTCATATTAGATTTTACTTTCTATTTTAGTGGGGGACATTATTTTAAATCTATTTGTTTTCGTGTCCATTGTTTTTGTGTTCCAGTATTGTTTGCTCTCACATTTCATACATTATTGGCATTATTTTTGCCTTTTGAAATTTTAGGAATCTCTTCGATAATTAATATTTTTATTTACTTTGTTCTCGAGAATTGCTCCTTCAGAAACATACAAGTCAATATCATCGTAAATATCCTTGTCCTTACGTGTTTTGTATTACATTCTGTACAAAATATCTAGCGGATATTTTTCAGGTTAGGTGTGAGAGTATTACATGGAGTAGGCAGGTCATGACTTATTTGATGTTAAGCTGGACGGGGAGGAGAAGCCCTTTGATAATTTTTTGGTGTTAACCTGTCTGTTTTCTTGTCGCTTTGTTACATTTAAACTTTTGTCCTTTTCTTGCCATTCAGGACAATTTTTCTTTTTTATGAGTCATTGATGGTTTCCCCCTCTACTGCTATCTGGTTCTTATCAACGTTAGTTTCCAAGTTCTTTAATTCCATTTTTTTTCATTAATTGCCTTTGATCAAAATGATATCTGGTCTCGTGTTCCAGATACAGTGGTCAAGATACATGTCTCATTCTGGGATAACTATTGTATATTCTAGGTCAGTATGATATATGTCGTGTATCGTGAACCACCCACCGTAACTAATAGTAATTAAGAGGTCACACACGGCGGGTTAATTCAGTTGTCACCTCGTAACCTCTTTCTTACATACTTGATATTTCTCCAATATTCGCGTAAACATGGCAGTTGATGAGGGTCAATAAAACCTCACACACAAATACACACACTGTGAAGCACTCGGCGAGACATTTAAACCTCACTCAAATATTTATACACACTTACATAAATAGAGATCGATATACAACTGGATAGGTTAGCCGGTGTAAATAAGTACTGGTTGATAAAGACCGGGAGAGAGAGAAGGAAGGGGAAGAGAAGGAAGACTGATTGATAGAGACCGGGAGAGAGAGAAACAAGGAGACAAAGAGAAGAAAAATGGAAGAATGAGAAGAAAGTGAGCTTGTGTTGTGGTCAGTGTGTTGGGTGGTGTCTGTTTTTGTCTGGTAAATATTAGCCGAAGAGGACCTGGTGAGTTTGGTCATACTCACCTCCGCTACCTGCATAAACCCAAGACCATTTACAAACACAAACCTTTTAAAGAACACTGTGTGGGTGCTACCAATGTTACACCGAGACTCTCAACGTTAAAGGGAAAAGAACTTTTATAAACACAGAGCCATTAAACGACAACTTGCTGTATACATTCACCCAAATACTCCAAGGCGACGGTAAATACGACACACAGACTTGTCTAAATACATCGTGCAGTGTGAGAGGATAGTTGTGAAAGTTAACGTTAAATAGAAGTAGATTAGGTAATAAGCCAACTGTTATCAACCGATTAATCTGAGGAACTGTGAGATTTTGTTACCTTTTTTATTATTATGATCTTATACTTAATCATCCTCAGAGCAGCCATTTTCTACGATTACAATAAGTGTGAATATTTCCCACGCCTTATCTTGTGGTCTACCACAGCCATATGACTTTTTTTGTAGAGAAAGGAGGAGGTGAAGGAAGATTAGAGGTAGAAGAAGGAAGTTATAGTTCGGAAATTGAATAAGTTTAGAAGGAGGTAGCAGAGGGCGGGCTGACCGGTTTGCCATGGGTTAGTTGAACTAATCGTGTGTTAGGGTTGTCATGGGTTAGTTATTGTCTGTCGGTACAGGCACTAGACAGTCTACCCTCTCCTATATGGGAGTTTTGAGGGCCTTATTTCATATTCCGCCGACCCTACTGGCGGATAGTGTCTCGGGAGATTGTCTATTGCCTGGCCGTATAGATCGGGGGTGGTAAGGGACCTTTTGAGAATTGATAACTCTTTGGGAACCATGTATGGTTGTTGTCGTTGTCTGGTGGGAGTTTTTGAAGGAGTTCTTGCTCTGACCGTTCTATCTTTTACCTGACTCTACTGGCCAGGGTGTGTAGCTGCTGGATGCTGGGTTTTATTCTCAGGTGTCAATGTATCTCGGCTGTGGTTCGGGTGAAGGGGTATCTTTCACCTGTGACGAATCCCATGACTATACTGTAGATTCCTCCTTGCCCTACCCTACACCCTCCCTACCCTACACCCACCCAACCCAACCCCCGCCCTACCCTTTACCCGCCCTACTCGCTACCCGCCCTATCCGCCACCCACCCTACCCTATAGACACCCCTCCAGTACACCAACTCCCTCACTTGTCCGCCTGTCTGGGGTTTTTTTATCTCTCTGCGTCCACGTTCGTTCATACCGAGTTCACACACTTCATTCTTGTCTGTTCCATGCCAAAAATACTCGCACATACTTCCATAATCTCACACTAATTGTTTTCACACTCTCGAACGATTTGCTTCTATATATATATATATACCGGTAGTAAAGAAAAAGAAAATCTCTCGCACTCACATTTAAGTTCTCACTCTACCTAGACCTATCATACACTAACCCTAACACACTCTCATACACACTCTCACACCACTCCCCCAGGCAACCACGTCCACACAAGTCCACCCACTGTTTGCTTACTTCCCATGACTTCAAATCCAATCACGTTGACTCTCTTTCTCCCTCTCTTTACCACACTACACATTTCCTCCTTCCCTTCCTCGCTCTCTTCCACTCTCCTTCCTTCCCCAAACCCTCACCATGACCCTCTTGATTCTGGCATCTCTCTCTAGTCATATATTTCTATAGCCAAGCCCTATAGTTTGTCCTTAGGTTAGTAAATTGATACTATATAGACAGACTACGGTAATTGTTAAATAGATAAATGGGATGACTGAAAGAGAGAGAGAGAGAGAGAGAGAGAGTATGGTGGTAAATATTTTTTTTTCTCTCTCTCTCTCTCTCTCTCTCTCTCTGCCAGACTCAATAACACCCCTTTACTCTCATCGCCTCTCAAGTTTCACCACACCCAAACAGTTCACATTCTGCTCTCCTACCTCATCTGTCTCTCAATTTATACCTATTTCTTTTTAAGTCTCATTTTGTTACTCTCTTTTTTTCCGTTTCCGTCTGTCTGATTCTCTCTCTCTTTCTAAAATATATCCCTGATCTCTCTCTCTCTCTCTCTCTCTCTCTCTCTCTCTCTTTCTTTCTAGTCCATTTAAAGATTACAAAATAAATTAAACTATTCGCTTGCTATAACAATCTCAAAATTACCTTCTTTTTTTCTTTGTAACTAACCCCCTTACGAGATATCCAACCTCTTGAATTCACATACACAAATAATTACTACAGGTGTGTTATGAAATTGAACTTAAAATTCTCGCATCCTAAATCCATTAAAAAAATCCTTACATCTTAAACCCATAAAAATAAACTCACACCCATAAGTCGATTTTAAAATGATTCACCAACTTAAATTCACCTCAAAAAAAAAAATCATACACACATTAAATTCGACTATGGAAGTTTGACATCTTAAGTTCATATAAAATTTTGTCCTCATTAAGGCTCGACGCATCGTTCAAGACGGTTCAATACGTCTCATGCCATCCATCCTCCACCCCGAGATTTATCACCTCGTAAATTAATTCCTTTACTCCCGTACATTAGGTCTTGATTTTTGTTTTGTTATTTTTTGGGGGTATGTGGTGTTAGGGGGGAGGTGATTGTATGGATAAATAAGGGGTAGGGCACCTGGGGTATGTGGTGTTAGGAGGGGGGTGATTGTATGGATAAATAAGGGGGGGGGACACTTGGGGTATGTGGTGTTAGGAGGGGGGTGATTGTATGGATAAAGGAGGGGGGGTAGAACACTTGGGGTATGTGGTGTTAGGAGGGGGGTGATTGTATGGATAAATAAGGGGGGAGGGACACTTGGGGTATGTGGTGTTAGGAGGGGGGTGATTGTATGGATAAATAAGGGGGGGGGACACTTGGGGTATGTGGTGTTAGGAGGGGGGTGATTGTATGGATAAATAAGGGGGGTAGGACACTTGGGGTATGTGGTGTTAGGAGGGAGGTGATTGTATGGATAAAGAAGGGGGGGAGGACACTTGGGGTATGTGGTGTTAGGAGGGGGGTGATTGTATGGATAAAGAAGGGGGGGAGGACACTTGGGGTATGTGGTGTTAGGAGGGGGGTGATTGTATGGATAAATAAGGGGGGGGGGTAGGACATTTGGGTGGAGGAATGAGAAGGGTCAAGTTTTGTTAGTTCCTGTTTGAATCTCTCTCTCTCTCCCTTCACTCACCACCCCCCTTCCTCTCTGGCGTGGGATAATTACCATAAAGTAATATAAAAACAAAGTTTGAGAGCAGAACAGCGAGGATCATTAATATTCCCGGGAACAACAGTGAGTATAACATTGCTGCCGCGTGATACATATTAAACTGAACCACAAACTATATATACGTCACCCTCTACCTCGACTTGTACTAATACTACTATTACTTTTTTTATGGCCTCCATCCTCCCCTTATAGCCACACCTTTGCCACCATTTTATTACTTTAAAATTAAATATCCTAATACAGAAGTAGCTATCCTAGCTGTGTTGAGTTAGTTGAGCCGCAGATCTGTGCGGCATTCAGTGACTGTAGTCTCATAGTCAATATCAGCAACTGTTGTCGGCTTTTAGGCCAATGCCTTCGTTCCCCTGAGGCAGAGCAAAGCAGACCTAAGGAGAGTGAAGGGCAGTCGACATCTCATCCAGGCTGTAACATAACTTCTGGGCTGCTGCTTCTGTTCGGGTAGCACCTCCGCTAGTCTGGCGTAGAAACATCTTGCACATAGTCCCATCCCACCAAAGGTTGTGAACACTAGAGGAGTGAAGCTGCCTTGATCAACGTTCTGAATTCTCTCCCCATATGCCCTTATCTTGTCGTTCTCGTTCCTCCTGTGTGCAGAGCTAAGTTACGGTGACATGCGGCCATGGGATCAAAAACCCTGATGTCGAAGAAGGCTCGTTGTCCCTGCGTCCAGAATCCTCGAGAACTGACGTCAACACTGGCTTCGTTGGATGTGTTTGAAGTACTATTACTACTACTACTACTATTGCTGCTGCTACTATTACTACTAGTGCTACCACCACCACCACCACTACCACCACTACCACTACCACTACTACCATAACTTCTATACCCTTACTACTACTACTGCCCCATTAATAAACATTAACGATATAGCCTGAGGTTATTAGTTTACACTTCCTCTTCTACTGCATTCATCACCATTACTGTTAGCCATTATTTCCATTATTTATACTTATCAGCTGTCAATTCTTCTTATCGTGTTCTTTATCTTTCTGTTTCTTCACCCTATCAGTCACTCGCCTTCCTGCCCTCGCCCCACAAAACATATTTCAGTGCCAGCTCTTCAATAACCCTGACAGAGAACCATTCCCCTGACCGTCAATGTCATGTAAGGACAAATTACGTTCTTACTGGTGATTGATTCAGGGTAAATGGTCAATAAGAGTCATTGTACCACCACCTAAATCCTGGCGAGGGAAGGAGTAATGTCTCCAGCAGTTGGCTAACTCAGGCACTCACTCATTTGTCTTGTGATGAACCGCTGGTGGTGTTGACTGGTTGTCATGTGCTTCTTTTAGCTGGCTATGTCATGTGGTGGTAGTGTCATGTATTAATGCTTGACACTCCGTGCTACTGAAATAAAAGTCAGACACTCCAGCAAGCGGTGAGTGAGGTTTTGTTTCGCGTATATTCCGTAATTATTTCATCCTGGGGAGGAGATGAGCATCGAGACTCGTGTTATAATCCAACCTAACCACCACCTTGAAAAAAAAATGCGTTAAATTGTTGTTCGAAGCTGCCTTATCGACAGGGAACTTCTCTATGGAATTCCTCTTACGTCGCGGAATTCCCGAGAACTATCTGCGGGTCTGCCAGCTGATCAAACCCACTTCCTTGAATCTCACACCCGAGCGGACATCAATCATAACATAAACACTTGAGTGGCCGAGTGTTGAGGCGGGCAAGTTGGATGACGAGGACAATATTGGGTTTCTATAGCCTGAATACACACGTTCGAATCCTTCCCGGAACATGTGGGGATAGAGTACCTTAGGGGAAGTATTTTGAGGCTGCTTTGAACGCCGAGTCGAAGGTGCTCAGTGAGACAGATTGTTTTTCCCGAGTTAATCTTAATGTTATGTCTGACTCATGTGAATATGATACACGTAACATGGCATGTCAGTGTGTCTGTCTGGTGCATGTCCAAGAGGCTGTCTGTCTTTCATGATACACTCTTATATACAGAAGATATGTCCTGCATGTATGTATTGTATAAGAAGATAAACCAAGGCATCTATGTCATTTTGTCTGTTGTTACTGTCTATTTCTATGACATAATTGGTTTACAGTTAACAGTTGGCAGTGACGTCAGCTCAGATCAATGTGTGAGGTAACTTGGTGAATAATATAAAATTCTTTCGGGAATTTTACTCCGTTCATATACTCCTGAGGAAATCAATAACCAGGTAGAGCACAGGTGTCTCATATACCAGGTAGAGCACAGGTGTCTCATATACCAGGTAGAGCACAGGTGTCTCATATACCAGGTGTACTAGATGTGCTTGTGCACGTTTTTTGTCTTGACTATATACTTCAATGTATTTCACCAAGATATTTCCCACACTACTTGGTGTCAGAAATAAAAGAAAACTGCCATCAATAGAAATGTCTACAGAGTTTTTCCTCAGTAAAGAAACACTGTGCAATGTTTAAGTCTGTCCAGGATGCTACCGGGGTAACATAATGGTTGTGTTCGTGACGAATGATACGAGTAAGGTTAGGTACTCAGGTGGAGTAATGTGATATCAATACAACTTCAAGTAAATATATCAACTCTATCATCCGTGGAATATCACAAGTGAGCGAGTACCAGCGGCATTTACAATGAGCCGTCACTTAAATCTCTCATTCTGTCGAGGAATCTTATTGGATGTTGTCGTTGTCTGCCACAACTAATCGCCTTGCTGCAACGATTTATGCTGAGGGCAAGAGGCGGAGGTGATGGAGGGCGGAGAGGATGTATTTACCCTTGTAAATCACCTCCAGCGACGCCAACTTTTGCTCGTAAACTCCTGCCGTGTATCAACATGTGTAAAAAATAGTTCTAACCTTCGCAAAAATTAGAGTTTTGTAATGTCGTTTTTTCATTTCGTCATAAAGTCTATGATGTTCTGTTACAGTTTGATGTTGACAGTAGTTTATTTAATACAACGTCTGTGATCTGATGACGTTTAATGATTCACTAAAGTATGTCTTGACATTACTTAATAGTCAACTTATTACATAGTCGGTATACTGTGACTCTGAGCTGATAGTAAACAATACTGTACAGTCGCAGTCAAAAGTTCGCTCCCGGCCAAACTGAAGCAGCATCGACCCCAGAAGAGATGAAACAGTCTGGCTAAGTCAGTTCGGAGACTCATTCCCGTGCCTCAGTTTCACCACGGGGAGCGAACTCTTGTCCTCGACTGTACAAGCCAAGCTAAAGATTACTGACAATGTGAAACCTTAATTTAATATAACATTGTGGATGACATGAGGGACAGAACATGTAAACAATCTTACAATCAGAGTGTGGGTTGCCTGACAATGTGTAGCGGAGGTATAACTCTGTAAGTCACTAGCAATATACTCCACATACACACATACGTTATTCATGTATTCACTTTCATATAATGTCAATATGCAGTCCATGAAATTGACATACGTTCACATATACATTCCAAACAGGTGTGTATGTTTGGATTGTTTTTATGAGGTTGCTTGACTATACATTAGTTTTAGCATACAAGCAGTGTGTATACATGACTGTTTAATTCTTGGGTTATTTTTGTATAATGGTTTACAGTTGGTAATTTGTTATTCTTAAATTTGCCCTCGTGTTCATTTTATTGTTAAGTGTAAGTATATTCTATAAGTTAATGTTTGCTCTATTATAAGTCAAGAGCTTTTGTAAATACCAACCTATTAACCCTTATGTATAATTTAGTTAATTTCTCTTTGAATACGTGACTTTGGATAGGAATTCTTACGTCTCGCGTGTGAAAATCAACCATGAGGAGCGCTGTTTCCACACCTGGACTTGGTTAATACTAAACACACCTTACCAACATTTCCCATAACATGCATCGCACATATGCTCAGAGCACACCCATACTGGGGAGATAAACTGTCTCTAAGTACCCACTAGACTCCTGGTCTGTATGTGACCGTTCATTCACTAAGGCTGCCTCAGTTTACACTCGGTACATCCATGAACCGGAAGAGAGTGACTGCCAGCCGATGAAACTCTGTCCAGCTGAGGGAAAGGTTCTACTTCTCCGTCCTGTAACGAAATTTTCTGACTGACCGAAGACACTTGGTATTGTGAACCAAAGAGGGAAGAACTGATCAACCAATGCTGGTGCTGGTCCCACGTAGTTAGTTGTCAGGGGCCCTCTTTCACTTCGGGAAGTCCCAGCTAAAACTCGCTCACCGGTGACAAAACTGCTTCGATCGTTCCAATCGTGTCAATCGCCAATCATCACTCAGCAGTCATCAAATCAAGTGGGTTCTGCTGAAGCCCTGCAATAAACTCTCTGTTACCTATCTAAACCCTGTCTGAGATCGAATGAACTTGCTTGCAAAACTGATGAAACTGTGCACGCAGGAGACCAGACCACGTGATCGTTTTTCCTGGATTCGCAGACGTCCTGTCTGTCCGATTGCTTCCGCGTGACTGAGGCCTGTGAGGCTCGTGGTCGTCCAAGGCGTACTCTTGGGCCTAGTGACATATTTACCCGCATAACTAATAGCTTTATTGGGACACACGTAACATATTTATACTGAGAAACGATCTATAATAATTTTAAATTTAATAAATATCATTTAATTTCATCATTCGCGTCCATGTTAATTCGCTAGAGTACTTTAATATCGTATAGGCCTAATTCCAAAAGCTCTCACTACGTGTGGGTAAGTGCCACCCTCGCTCAGTCAACCTGTCACGTAGGTTTTGATGACTCATCATATCCGCACATTGGTTATTTCCGTACTAACGTCTCTAAATATCACACCGAAATTTCTGAATATTGCATTTATATCATCCTATTGTACTTATTTTGTAATATATATACAGTATATATTTTTTACATGTATTTTTTTTTCTCGTTTTTATAGTTCCATATTTTCTTCTCTTTTTTTCCTTGTGAAATATGTAGGCTGGGTGTGTGTAGTGTAGGTGTGTGGTGGGATGGGCACTTTTTTTATCACTTGACTATATATCTCCATGTGTTAATGTAGCCTCGTTTGACCTAGATCGTGGTGGGCAGTAACAAGGTGATATATTTCTCTCCTATATTATCTGTGATATATATATATATATATATATATATTATATATATATATATATATATATATATATATATATATATATATATATATATATATATATATATATATCTCTTACTCACGCTATACGAATATCTATTTATATTTGTACTTTTATCAACCATATATGTATACAATATGACTATAGCTAGTTACTCCTATAAGAATCTAGGTTTCAGTAAGACCAATTCACTGATGAAACCCAAAATATATAGCCTACTTGAATAAATTCCTTATATGAGACTCAGTTTAGCTCCGTTATATAAATCATTTTTTGTTTGTCTATTCGAGGAAGTAGAGAAAAAGTATAATATAACTGTATAATATTTATGCTTGAGGTTTGGTGGATGGGCCTCATAGGTCTTAATGGTGTAAGAATCAAGAGGTAGGAGGGATTCTTGCCACTTAGGAGTCTAATGCATCATCTTATGCCGTCACTGGCTGACATTTATTGCTGAAAACTTCCACGTGTCCGAGGTATTAAGACAGATGGCCCTACATGAAGTGCATCTTGTGTCTTCCTCTTCCTCCGCTACTTCTTTCTTCCTTCTTCCCTTATTATTCTTTCTTCTTTCCTTATTATTCTTTCTTCTTCCTCCTTCATCGCTCCTTATTCTCCCTTCCTCTTCCTCCTCCATTGCTCCTTATTCTTCCTTCCTCTTCCTCCTCCATTGCTCCTTATTCTTCCTTCCTCTTCCTCCTCCATCGCTCCTTATTCTCCCTTCCTCTTCCTCCTCCATTGCTCCTTATTCTCCCTTCCTCTTCCTCCTCCATTGCTCCTTATTCTCCTTCCTCTTCCTCCTCCATTGCTCCTTATTCTTCCTCCTCTTCCTCCTCCATTGCTCCTTATTCTTCCTTCCTCTTCCTTCTCCATTGCTCCTTATTCTTCCTTCCTCTTCCTGCAACCTTTCTTCTATGATTATCTCTTATTTTTTGTTGCTTTGGCCTTTTATTTTAATTCATCTTTCATATTATTCACACTTTCTCTCCCTCTCATCCTTTCTCCTCAGAGGACTCCTTCTCCTCCTCCGTCTCCCCCTTATCCTCATCTTTCTACCCCTACCCCCCCCCCCCTTTGTCCTCCTCTTTCACTTTTTTTCCTTGACGTGTCCACCCTTACACCCCCTCCCCCCTTCCTAAATGCCCATCTCTTTTTAATCATCGTCTTCTCTCTCTACTCCTCTTTCTCCTTTCTCATTTCCTTTTCCTCCTTTTTTATCTTCCATCCGCCTTTCCACTCATTCACCATCCCTCTACCTCTTCAAATTCTCATTTCTCGTAAGTAAAGAATACAGTAAAAATTCCTCCTATAAAAATTTGTATAGTACGAATTCTATATATATCACAAAACATTTATACGGTTGATCATTTACCAAAATATTGGATTAATTTTGTAAAACATCAAATATTTTCACTTTATCACCAAAAGTATTAAAATAAACTTAATATAGACATCATAAATCAAAATATTAAAAACAGCTTATATTTTCATGTTATCATTTTCGCATCAAACACAAACACTGAAAGATGAACGACACACGCAATCAATCGGGTAATTAGTGGGGTGATATAGAAAGTGTTTCATTAAAGTAATCACGCAGAGACACAGTAGAGACAGGTGAGTTAAATAGTGTTTTTTTTATTAATAGAAATCACAAACTAAACACAAAGTTGAAAGTAAAGTTATAAATGAATAGAAAGTCGTCAATTAATTTTTACTTCAGAGAGTTTATCAAGACACTATAATAACCACCAGAGTAAGGCTGTTGTACACACTATAAGCTAAGTCTAATAGTGTGAATCGTCATACTCAATGTTATAGTGAAATACTTATAAGTTCTGCTCTAAAGTAAAGTTAAAAGAGGAAAACTTCGAAATCTAAACATCATTGTAAAAAATATTATTATATTTTGGTCATAGTTTTTATATAAAAATACCTTGCCAGAAGTCAGTATTAACGAGCATTATAGATACAAGAGAACTGTAGGTTATGTATACAAGCTACTGTGCCGAGTAGCAACCCTGTATGTACGCTACTGTGCCGAGTAGAAATTATATATATCATCACGTGGCAACACTGCACGTGTTATGTGGCAACATTGCCCCGAGGCTGCCATATGGCAAGGCAGCCTCAGTCTGACTGTGTGAGCCGCGCATGGCACACGCTAGTCACCACTTGTATTTCTCTCATCCATAATAAACGGACTTCAGTGTTACCTGGTGTTTCCCTACCCATCACTGCATTCTTCAGGGAACACTTGTAACCATCATGGCGCAGTGACTGGGATCTGTGGACTTACAAGTGTGTAGACGGTGCCGAGACAGATGCGTTTGCCGTGGATGCGCGTCAACTCATTGTGTGTTGTGTTATATTGCGCTGTGTTTCGCCGCGATGTGCAGTGTTGGGCCGTCACAGTGCGTTTTAGTGACGGTGGCAGTGTTAGTGTCAGTGTATTAGTGTGTGTCTAGAGCTGAGAGTTGAGCATTGGCCTGTTTTTTTGTGGTACCCACGGAGCACGCAGGCGTACACCCTTCTCGTGTGACATCCGGGAAGACACTGACGGTCTCACCCCCCCCCCCCCACCCGCCGCGTCTCTAGCCACCGGCATTAAGGCCACCACGAAGTGTATCTGCTGTCTCACACACACACACGCACTCGCTCACGGACAGAACAGTGGTCTCTGCGTTATTTCTGCGCTATTTATGTCATATATATGTGGTTCGAGCTGTTGAGGCGCCACTTTATATACTAAACAGTGCAGTCCACGCACACACAAAGATGGGCGGTAAGAAGGGACAACGTCAAGATGGGAGACATGACTCCCCACCAACTTCCCCTCCACCGGGCGCAGACTCTCATCCTCCACCTCCAGTGATGGACATTGCCACAATTCTGAGGTGGATGGACGACCTGGACGAGCGACGTAGAGAGATGGAACTTCAGAGGGAGGAGACCCGAAGAGAGGAGGAAAAGTTGCGTTTTGAGGCACTATTGGCGACCCTGGCGCTAACCCACCCTCCCTCACTCGCAGGTAGCGTGCTTCAAGGCGCCAGTACACTCCCTCCTCCACCACACCAGCGTCCTCCAGGTACTCTTGCCTCCAAACAAACTGCTCCCAAGGCATCTGTTCAACCCCCACCCGCCCTCTCACCAGACGTCACGTTTCAGATTTTTCGTGAGTGGAGGCGGCGTTGGACAGATTACTCCACGATGGTGGACCTTGACAGCATGCCTCCAAACAAACAGCTCATCCAACTGCGGATGTGTTTGTCGCTGGAGACCAAGAGAGTTTTGGAGCACACGTTGCAAGTGCCTCCCGATTCCACATCTTCAGTGACGGATGTGCTCGACCTTTTGCAGGAGCACGTTAAAGGTCGGAATAACGAGGCTTTGCGTCGCCGCGCCTTCACCAGCTGCAAGCAGGCGGAGAACGAATCCAATGACGACTTTTTTGTACGTTTGAAGAGTTTATCAGAGGAGATCGACGTCTGCAAGGCGCACAGCCGGGAATGTGAGGAAGCCTGGATCAAGCACAGGATCTTGGCAGATGTCAGGCACGAAGAGTTGATGCAGCGACTCATCCCCCTGGACGCTTCCCCCACACTCCAGGTGGTAGTGACTGAATGTCGGTCATACGAGGCCACCAAGTCCGCCACCTCTGCCTTATGGGCCCCTCCTGCTGTGAGAGCAATCTCTCAGTACAAGAAGGGTAAGAAGGCGGCCAACAACGCGAAGGCTGCCACACGTTCTTCCACGCCTCCGCCTAGTGCTTCCTGTGGCAGCTGTGGAAAGCAGCACAGTCCCCAAGACTTGCCCGGCCGCCGACGCACTGTGTCGTGGATGTGACCGTAAGGGCCACTGGTCTAACACAGACAGGTGCCCTGTACGAGGCCGCAAGTGTCAGGCCTGCGGTCGCTATGGACACTACGACAAAAGCCCAAAAGCCCGAGACGAGGAAGAAAGCAGCGCACTTCCCTCGGGGTGGTTCGCACGCAGCCCCCTCCAGATGGCCCACGCAGCCCCAAGCAGCAGCAGAGTCACATCAGGAGGGTGGAATCGACCACTCGCCCCAGGGCTACCCCTTCCCCTACCATCCACGTCGCCGTCACACACGGTGATGTGTCGGGTCACATGGAGGTGATACCGGACACCTGCGCTGATACTACAGTGATTGGGTTGAAGCACCTCCAGAAACTGGGCCTCATCAAACGTGACCTGGGACCACCGCCGCAGCTGCAGTACTACAATGCGGACGGTTCCCAGATGCCGGACGCTGTGGGCTCCTTTCAAGCGGAGATCACTTATGGTAACAGGTCGTGTCACGGATGGATCGACGTGCAGTCTACTATCGCGACACCCTTGTTGTCGTGGGAGCACCTCAAGGAGTTATGCGTGGTGCCCAGAGACTTTCCCGGGCAGATCCCAGCTGCTCGTTACACCACCAGCAGGGTGCGTGAGTCGACGAGCGACGCACCTGGCGCTGCCGCACGGAGCTGCCCAGAACCGGCGTCCACTCCCACCCACACAGGACGCTCCCCTGCCCAGATCCTGTATGGTCACCCTCTCCGCTCTTGCGTTCCTGCACACGCCAAGGCCTTTGCGAAGGACTGGCAGACCAGAGCCGAAAGCTGCGATCGCCGCGCCGCTTCACGTGCCCAGGACGCCAAGGCTCGCTATGGCGACCGTGCCCGCCCTCTTCAGCCACTGGAGATTGGTGCCCTTGCCCGCGTCCAGGACCCGACGACGACAAGTTGGGACAAGGTGGGCATAGTGATGGGCGTCGGCCGGTCGCGGGACTACAAGGTCAGGATGCCGAGCGGCCGTGTCTGGTGGAGGAACAGCCGCTTCCTCCTGCCAGTCCCACCCCCTGCTGCTGGCCCCCTGACCGAGGACGAGTCACCTACACCTCACGAGGATCCGCCCCACAGTGCACCTCGACGCAAAGAGCGACTTGGGACTAAGAAGTCCGCTCAAGACAAAGACTATGAGCGTGAGGGGGGAGGGAGATGTAGGTTATGTATATATGCTACTGTGCCGAGTAGCAACCCTGTATATAAGCTACTATGCCGAGTAGCATTTATATATATCACGTGGCAACACTGCACGTGTTATGTGGCAACATTGCCCCGAGGCTGCCATATGGCAAGGCAGCCTCAGTCTGACTGTGTGAGCCGTGCATGGCACACGCTAGTCACCACTAGTATTTCTCTCATCCATAATAAACGGACTTCAGTGTTACCTGGTGTTTCCCTACCCATCACTGCATTCTTCGGGGAACACTTGCAACCATCAAGAACCAATCAGTTTGTGGTGTAATGGAAGTAAAAATAACGGGGGCGTTCAGTTTGCAGCGCGGCCTTGTTAATGAAGACTTGTTTCGCCAGTGCCCAGACACGCGTCGCTGTTTTAAAACGACTCAGATTAATTTCTGAAAGAATGCCTTTAACGTTACCACGATGCTGTGGCCACTATGAGGCAGCTTTAGTGTGCTTGCGTGTGTACATGTAATAATAATAAATAATAATAATAATAATAATAATAATAATAAACAGTTTATTAATAGAGTTGCAGCCCGTGGCTGAAAATATACAAACTTACATGTGATTTAGACATAATGAAATACGAGATATTCAAGTCATTTACAGGGACGTACAGTACATAAATCAGGAGTTGTTTATTATTTTACCAATAGATGGGATTCTGCTGTTCTTATATCTATCAATGCAGGCTCTTATGGGCTGAATTTTCTTGTAGTGGCGGACTGCACGACGGAGGCGAGGGACTGCCGGTGTCAGTAGATGGCGATGACGAGTATGGTGCAGTAGTCTACTGCCAAACCCTGCTAGTGCGTGGTGGAGGTCACTGAGGGATGGCATTTCCAGGATGGAGAGAGCGTTGTTGTAGTCGGAGTAGTCTGCGCCGAGCATGATTCTGCAGGCCCTCTTCTGTACCTTCTCCAGCTGACGTAGTTGGGTAGAGTTGAGAGAAGACGACCAGGCTGGTGATGCATACGTTAATTTTGGAAGAATATATGCGTTGTAGATAGTCCTCAGCTCTGGCGTGGGTGCCCGAAGTGACCTAAGTCGTCGTAGCATGTAGAGTTGATACGAGGCTGCCTTGATTGTGTTGTTTACATGGGCCTTTCAGTCCATTTTGCGGTCTATAGTTACACCCAGGAGTTTGGAAGACTGCACTAACTGGAGATGATGGGCACCCACTGTAACTGCTGGACCTTGCACTGGAGTGGTGACGGTATTGATGTGCATGACTACGGTTTTGGTGTGGTTGATGGTGACCTTGTTCTCCGTAGTCCATGCTTGTAGCCTGTCCAGGGTGCCTTGTAGCGATGAGTAGTCCGGTGAAGTGTTGTCCACTGTAACCCACACAGTGCAGTCATCCACGTACTTCCACCTGTGAGGAGTGTCCGATAGAGCGTCGTTGATCAGGATTAGAAAGCACAGTGGTCCCATCATGGTCTCCTGGGAACACCGCAGGTGAGGTGTTGGAATGTGGAGAGAGATCCCTGGTATCTCACTGCCTGACGATGCTCACTCAAGAAATCAGTGAGCCATAATAATAATAAAATAATAATAATAATAATTAACGGTTTATTAGAAGAGCATAGCAGCCAGAAGGCTGAAAATATACAGTTACATAATTGGGGAATGGGTTTCGATTTACAAATAATATACAAATTACATAAGTAATACAAATAAGATATATAATAACTAGATGGGGAAAAGCTCAAACTACAGGGCATTTCAACAGTGACAGTGCAAGAAATAGGATTTACTGGGAGTGAATACACTGGTTTATTACAAGTTATTGATAATGTTTACAATGGTTGGGACTCGGCTGTTCTTATAGCGATCAGTTCGTGGGCTGGATGCGGTTGTGGTGTCGAACAGCAATTTTCGTGCTAGGGATCTCGGGTGGTAGTAGGAACCGGTGTCGAGGATGGTGCAGAAGCTTCTTACCAAATTTGCAGATGAGGTCGTGGTGATGGTCAGTGAGAGTCGAAAGGGTCAGTGTGTTGAGCGCTTCTTGATATGTGGAGTAGGAAGGGGAGAGAATGATCTTGCATGCCCTCTTTTGCACTTTTTCTAGGTGTTTACGTTGTGTAGCATTTAGGGAGGAAGACCAGGTAGGGGAGGCATAGGTGAGCTTGGGAAGTATGAATGTTGAGTAAACACTGAGGAGCTCGGGTGCAGGAACTCCGAGGGACTTGAGTCGGCGGAGGAGGTGGAGACGGAAACTGGAGGATTTGACAACTTCACTGACATTTGGTTTCCAATTTAGTTTGTTTTCTATGATGACGCCGAGGAACTTTGTGGAATCTACAACCTGGAGTGTGTTGGGACCTAAAGTATGGAAGGGGGTGGGACAATTTCGGAAGAGAGGTTGTGCATAACCATGATCTTGGTATGGTTGATGGTGACGTGGTTGTTGGTGGCCCAGTTTTGGAGACTGTTCAATAAATCCTGAAGGGCGGTATAGTCGGGAGCAGAATTGTTGACGCTGATCCCAATGGTGGAGCCGTCGACATATTTCCAGCGAGCAGGGGTTTCTCTTAGGGCATCATTGATAAGTTTGAGGAAGCAGTGTGGTCCCATCTTGGTGCCTTGGGGGACGCCATAGGTGAGTAACTGGAAGGTGGAGACAGTCCCTCAGAAGCGTACAGCTTGGCGTCGGTCATTGAGGAAGTCGTAAGCCATGGTATAAGACTTCTCCGAAGCCCGAGGTTAATAGCTTTGTTGATGATTAAATTATGGTCGACTAGGTCGAATGCCTTAGTGAAATCAATGAAGGCGACAGCTACAGACTTTTTCTTTTCTCGAGAAGGCGGTATATGTAATCGAGAAAGCTGACAAGACAGTGAGTGGTGGAGGAAGTTTTCATATTGCCAAATTGCTGAGGGTCTATGACTCCTGCAATATCAGCATAAGCCCAGTCGAACACAAAACTTTCACAGATTAGGCTGGGTATTGGGGTGATTGCAATACATCGTAGCTGATTTAAGGATTGTGGTCTGGTTGACTTGGGCACTGGTGATACATAAGAGGTCTTCCAGTCATGAGACCAGGTTGGTGGGCAGCCCTAGTGGTCCTTGTTGATAACAGTGCAGTGATCAACAAGGTCAAAAGCCTTCCTGAAGTCAACAAGGGCAACGGCTAGTGATGCCTTATGTTTCTCTTGGTTTTTGTGCAGAAAATCCAGGTATCTAACTAAGCAATGTGATTTATAGGTATTGCAAAATTGCTGTGGATCAATTGACTGATAAATACTAGTAAATTCCCATTCAAAAACAAAGGCTTCACAAAGTAGACTGGGTATGGGGGTAATGGCAGCTGGCCTGAAGTCACTAAGGGACTGTGGGGTGGGGACCTTGGGGATAGGGGTGACAAATACGGTTTTCCATTCATTAGGGCATTTGCTTTGTCTGAGGGATGCATTAATAATGGAACAGAGGGGGTGGCAAGTTCGACTGCAAACACCTTGTAAATTTTGATTGGGAGGTCAATTTGGGTTGTAGAGCGTTTGGATTTAAATTTGAGGAGTTAATTGGCAATTTCAAATGGTTGAACACTGGGAGGGGAGGAGGGGGGAGGTAAGTAGGCCGGGAGGAGAGTGAGGTCAAGACTGGGTAATGTATGACATATGGTAGCAAAGTGGTTATTGTCTCAGCTGCCTCCTCACTCGGTAAATGTGAGATAAAAGGAAATGCGGGAGACTGGCGGTTAAGACCACAGAGATATTTTACTTTAGAGTATTACTGACCGATGCTGACTCCCTTGAGGCCGTGCACTTTCCTGGGACAATAAGAATTCTTGGCTCATTTGATTTCCCTGATGACCTGGTTACGTAGAATTTTGTACAGGCGGCTGTTAGTGTAGTATGTCTTGTTGCGCTGCTGGATCAGTCTTTTGATACAGGGTGTAATCCACGGGACATCATCGGGGTGGATCCTCAGTGTCTTGGCTGGAAAGAAGTGGTGGTAGGCTTTGGTGATAGTGTCCAGGTAATTATCCCACTTGTTCTGCGCATCGTCTACTGTGATCACTTCAGTCCAGGGATACCGGGTCACCCATTGTCCGAAACGCCGCATGGCAGAGTCAGGGGTAGGTCGGTAAGTCCTGGTGATAACTGGCTGTCGTGACATGGTAGGTGTAGGTGACCCCAGTAGAGACAGGTGGGTGCTGCGCCCCATGGGAGGCAGGGGCTGGGGGGGGGGGGGAGGTAGTGGTTGCCGAGATCAGTCATGATGAGGTCCAGGGTGGCATTCCCATGTGTGGGAAAGTCCACTATCTGTGTAAGGTGGAGGTGTTGGGTGATGTTGCTGATGTCTAACTCATTAAAGTCACAGCATATCACTAGTTTAACACATGGAAATCTGGATCTCAGGGAGTCAGCAGTGTCTATTATATGAGTAATTAATACATTGGATGTTGGTGCCGGGGGGGGGGGGGTGATAACAAACACAAACAATGAGGGAGGCAAGCTGGGGGAGGTGGGAGTGACCTGAACCCACAAAGTTTCCACATCTTCAGGTACATTAACACCTAGGGGTGATGGTTTGAGGTCACTGGGACAGTACAGAACTACACCCCCACCTCTCCTGTCCTTTCTTAGGTGGTGAAATAACTCATAGTTTTCTATGGCACAGATCTCAGGAACAATTTGCCACGCCTCGGTAATCGCCACAATACCTGCACCAACTGACTTCACTGTGACACTGACCTCCTCTACCTTGTTGCATAAACATGTGACAATGGATAGCAATAGGGATGGTAGGCTGTACCATAGTCACGGCACTTCATAGCGAGCACACTGTCTTACTGGCGCTCGCTTAACTTTCTTATGCTTGCTCGGCGTGATGACAAGGATTCGTCTGGGAATGCGGCGACCTCATCTGCAGCCGCGGTTGTGAAAGATTCTCAGCGCCTTTTGTAGAGTGATGGTGTGGGGTGGAGGATAGCCAGCACCAGATTTCAGCTGGAACTGGTCAGTGTGTGTGTGTGCGTGGTCGCTAGGGTTTACTTGTGCCCTCTTAATCGTTTTTCAGATCACTGGTGCTCAAGTCTCTCATAGACTACAATATGAGTGTTGTGGTCTCAAGAGTTTTTGTTTATATTTTAGTTTGTTTTTCTTGTTTCTTATGATGCGGTGAAAGTTGTGTGTTGTGGGAGCCTCCGTTAGTGTTGTGGGAGCCACCGTTAGTGTTGTGGGAGCCTCCGTTAGTGTTGTGGGAGCCTCCATCAGGGTTGTGGGAGCCTCCGTTAGGGTTGTGGGAGCCTCCGTCAGGGTTGTGGGAGCCTCCGTTAGTGTTGTGGGAGCCACCGTTAGTGTTGTGGGAGCCTCCATCAGGGTTGTGGGAGCCTCCGTTAGGGTTGTGGGAGCCTCCATCAGGGTTGTGGGAGCCTCCGTTAGTGTTGTGGGAGCCACCGTTAGTGTTGTGGGAGCCTCCGTTAGTGTTGTGGGAGCCTCCGTCAGTGTTGTGGGAGCCTCCATCAGGGTTGTGGGAGCCTCCGTTAGTGTTGTGGGAGCCACCGTTAGTGTTGTGGGAGCCTCCGTTAGTGTTGTGGGAGCCTCCATCAGGGTTGTGGGAGCCTCCGTCAGGGTTGTGGGAGCCTCCGTCAGGGTTGTGGGAGCCTCCGTCAGTGTTGTGGGAGCCTCCGTCAGTGTTGTGGGAGCCTCCGTCAGTGTTGTGGGAGCCTCCGTCAGTGTTGTGGGAGCCTCCGTCAGTGTTGTGGGAGCCTCCGTCAGTGTTGTAGGAGCCTCCGTCAGTGTTGTGGGAGCCTCCGTCAGTGTTGTAGGAGCCTCCGTCAGGGTTGTGTTCACCTCATGGCTGCCTGGTTGTGGTTAATATTTCCTGTGGTTCGTCTATCTTCTTCGTGTTTTGTGTGGCATTTATCTGTGGAGGTTATGGTTGTTTTTTCTGATGACTGTGTGTGTGTGTGTAAGTGTTGCCTGACTCTAGGAAGATATTTTGTTTTGTATTTAAGTCCTAATTAAGTTCTGATGTTTTCTGGTCAACACAGAACTAATCAACACCTGTCACGATTTTCTTTCCGACCAGGTAATATTTGCATTATACGATTATACAGGATTGTACGGTACATATTACACATTTGTCCGGTGTTGTACGTAGTGTGTTGTACGTAGTGTGTTGTACGTAGTGCGTTGTACGTAGTGCGTTGTGCGTAGTGTGTTGTACGTAGTGTGTTGTGCGGAGTGTGTTGTACGTAGTGCGTTGTACGAAGTGCGTTGTACGTAGTGTGTATGTTTTAAGTACCAGGGAAGCATTCTAAAAATTTTCATTGTATAGTTAGTTATTAAGTGTATTTTTTTTTTAGGGTAAATTAGAAGTTATGTTTTGGGGTTTGGGTCATTATTTTTGGTTTATGATCATTTTAAAAGTTTTTAGTCCACGTGTCTACATCATGTATGTCTTCAATCTAGTAAATTCCCTGTTATTTCTGTGTGTCTGTGTCTGTGTGCGTGTGTGTGTGTCCGTCCACATTTTACCAATTTATGGGTGTGTTAATTTATAAGAAACAAATAAAAAGCTACACTTCAATTTTTATGTATTTGTTCACACGTAAAAAAAAATCACACATTAACTTAAATTTTCCTTCATAAGTTTTATAAATGTATTAGATATAATTCATGTTCGTGTGATATAGAGCAACTGACTCTATTATTTTGTGCCTTATAGAGTTCACAACCTTTTATATTATGATTATGTATGAGAGTGAACTTAGGTGATCTGGGAGTACACTAAGGTCGAACCAGAGACTGTTTAATAGAAGGCGAGGGGTGTATCCACCTAACCTAACCTAACCAAAAGTGAAATTAAAGCTTTCGTTACAGTTGATGAAGTCAGAGCTGGAATTTATATTCTGAGAATATTCACCAGGGAAATTGTGGAGAGATTTGTAAAGAAAATTCTCTGATGAAAAACTGTATCCAATTTCGAAAGGAAATTGGACTTTACAGGAGAGAGAGAGAGAGAGAGAGAGAGAGAGAGAGGTAGACAGGAGGTGATGGATTTATTTCTGGATAAATTGTCTGGAAAATAACTAGACAGAAGAATAGGAACGAAAGGAGATAAATACACACACACACACACATACAGGAAGAGAAACAGAGAAACAAAAAACTGAACGTAATTCACAGAGAAAGTGGAAGATAATGAGTGACTGGCATACACCTGACTACATTACCTGTTCACGTGGAGGGTAAGAGAGGAGCTCTATTCACACCTATAAATACTGCACCTGCATAAAGGTGTCCCTGATAGCTTCCTAATTAAAGACCTTTTGAGAGCGACGGCGACACATACTGCTACTAAAATCACCAGGAGCTTTTGATCTTATAATGGTGAAGCTTAATGTAATCATGGTAGCTGTTTAATACATCGTCACACCTAATATAAATATCTTCAGCAACACATAAAGTTCCTCTGGTTCTGGGTATGTATACATCTAAGTCTATGTATGTTTGAAAGAAATTTAATTGGCTTATGTATACGTATAGACAGTAATTAGTTCGCATCAATAACATGTTATATGAAACTAACATCTCGGGTTAAAGTGATTAGCTAAGTAGAGTTCAGGGAAAGAGAGTTAATGTTCCCCAGGTTTGATCCCCGCTATGAGTAAAACAGTGAGCTATAAACACAAGGGCGAGTTATTTATTGGTCAGGTTATTTACCAAAACTCCGGGGTTAAACTCGTGGGCCGGTGATAATTTATGAAGTAACTGTGAACATTCTACCACACACAGACACACACACACACACACACACACACACTGTAAAGAGAGAATTGAATTTGGAAAGACAAATAAGATTCAAGGGAGAAGATAAATACTGGCGAAAGAGTAAAGTTCCACAACACAATTAAAGTCTTTTAATGACAATCTTCATTTAAAAACACTAATGTCACTTTGATCTCCTGCGAGGCATTCTATTCTGTCCTGTTTCTCTGTCAAAATTTGTTGTTTCTTTTTCCTCATATCACATTCTCTTCTCCTCCTCCACATTTTATCATTGTATTGTATATTTTCTTTTCGTGTTTACTTCTGTCTGTTTTCTTTAATTTTCTTATTTATTTGGTTATCGAGGAATTCTTAAGTTTCTCTTAGTATCTTCGTTTCTGTATCTCCTTCCTTTCTTTCTTTATTAATTTATTTTTTCCTATTTTTTCCTATTTTTTTCCTCGTATTTTCTCTTATTATCATACCAAAATATTTTCCAGTTCTGTTTTATCTCTTCTTACGTATTTTTCTTGGTGTCTCTTTATTTTTCCTATCTCGAATTCCTCCTTCTAATTCTCACTGTTGAACAAATAATGTTTTTCTTTTCGCTGTCACCCAACATCTGCTTCCTCTCTCCCACCTGTTCAGGAAGTTTCAATCTTATGTATTTTGACTATATAACTGTGACTGTATAAATGTATAACTGTATAATTGTGACTGTATAACTGTAACGTATATGTATTTATATTAGTTATTTGTAGTACTGTCTCGGCACTTTGGTCTATAATGAGTGTTAGTGCTATATCATAATTATACCTGACGTACCTTTAAGGTGGTGGAGGCGAGGGTGATGATGGAACTACAGATTGCATGTGGGTTAACCTGAGACAACATAGGTGGAGTATAGGTGTTTTATCATACCTCTATACTTGTTAGTCCATATAGTAACAAGAGTACAAATGTTTTATGAGCCATATATGAAGTATAGGGTGTGATACAGTATACAATATGTAGAGTATAATATAATTACTTGTTAAATAATGGAATAAATTCATAACCGCTAACTCGGTAAAATTGACTGAACCAAATATGACTGGTATACAAAATTCTGAATAATTTTTTTGTATCTTTCAATAAACAAAAAAAAAATATTTATAGCAAAGCGCAAAAAAGAAAAACCAGTTCACCAAAACATTTAAACTATGTAAACTTTCAATAATATATCTTAAACTTTGTGGAGCTGTGTACATATAGTAAGTGGTTTAAACATTCCTCGATACTTGGTGAAAAGAACCTACAGTTACCAATACTCGTGGGGAAGAATGTGAATAAGAGTGACGGTAATGATAACTGATATCTATAATAGTGTGTAGAAACTGCAATAACATTAATGGTAATGTTAAGGGAAAAATATTTATATTGATATCACGACAAATACTACTGCTGCTTCTAATAATAATAATATAACCTAGAAAATCAGTTCAGTTAAAGATAAAAACATTTCTTCAAACCTCATGCATTTCTCTAACCTATATTTAAATGTATAATGTACACTTCATTATAATACACTCTTATTATTCATAAATTTTCTAATGAAAGCTAAATCATGTATTTCACTGATGAAGTTATTGGAAGAACATAGATCATGAGTAATGTGAAGCACCGTCTTGATCTAAAGTCAATATGTTACCAAGAATCATCTAAGGCTAAGAAAACAGATTAATCGCCCGTGATATTTAGGTTATAATCACAACATCACAGGTTTTAATGTACTTATGCTTCGGGCTGCTTCAACATGTTTTCAAAGTGTAAAAAAAAAAAATAATAATAAACCTATGATTAGAATAAGTTCATTAAATCCTCATATGATACACGTTGAGTTGGTAAGGAGTGACGGTAACATTAATAAGGGCGATGAGAGAGAGAGAGTGAGTGTATTATCTCCCCTCCCTGATGGAAGTTTGAGAAAATACCACGAAATATTGCCAAAAAAATGTTGTCTTCTATGTCACTGAGCTTATCGGTAAGTCAATAAGATATTGTAAAAGACCTTTCAATTGATTTATAGTAAAGCGACACATGAATGGTCTTGTTCGCCTACTTGCACAGTACCAACACGAGCAACCAACAGCGTCTGGCGAACAACCTTTCCACGCAATTATGACACGTTTATGAATATTGCATCAAACGTATGATCTCCAGCCTTCGGACAGGCGTAGTACTCTTTGATGGCAGCAACTTTAATTACCTCCGGGCGAATATTGATTACCTTGATCTTCAGGTGCGAGGTGTGGGGAGGAGGGGGTGTTGGGGGTGAGGTTAGGGTATGTACTATCGTGCACCAAAGTCGTGTCCACTACCCAGCCACAGTGAGGGTTCGAATTGCCTTGAGTTTGAAGTTTCGAAACAGCTGGGCGAAATGCTATGGTCGGCCAACAGATGTCGCCCACTGTAGTGTGTGTGTGTAAGGGGGGGGGGGGTAGAGGAGGTGGGGGTTAGTCTACTTACAGGCTGTGTGTAGGTGAAGCATAACATCGTGAATTCTGCAATCACTGATAACAATAACAATGTCATGAAGATAGTCAATATTATTAAGCATGGTGAGAGATGTGTAACAGGTAAATTAAAGCACTACAACGACCACATCTCTGCCGTTCATGGCTACGACGGTGAGACTGTTGAGCACACCAGTAATTAATTTTCCGTGACTACCAGTAATGGTAGTCACGGAGAATACACAAGTTGTTACCAGGGTTGGCGCCACCCACACTAGGGGAAGGAGGTGATGTCGAACACTGAAACATGCCGAGGTCTCATTCCTATCATCGTCGTCACCAACAGTTATGTCACATTAATTTATCAGCCTAACCCATGTCGTCCTTATTCTATTGCAGGGTGTCCCATGAGTGACAGCAGATATTTGTAGAGGTGAAAGAATATGTAATATGGAGATGAAAATCTTCTATACACATAAGCATTTTTCGGTTTACTTTAGGCGTGAGGTGGGTTGTAAAAATTACGCAGGGCAAAAATTTTGCCATGTTATATTTTATTTTTCTTTCCAATTGCAGCCATACTGTGTGCTGTTGTAATCCTTATTGGTGGATTACATAATGCCTATTAATAGCGTGAAAACCCGTTTGAAGATACTGTAATGTTCCATAACTTGCATTAAACAACATCATACGTTCAGGAGTTCCAACTCCGCTCCTAGCCCCCCCCCCCCCCCCGCCTATACCCACCCAACTATTAAACCTCATAATTTCAGCATCGTGGGTTACCACACCTGAACACTATTTGACTACTTATTCTCTCCCCACACTCCCCCTCCACCCTCCCCCCACTCCACTCCTCCCTCCCCCACCTCTTCCCTTCATCCCATCCCACAAGACTAACATCAATCGAACATTCCATCCCATCACATTACCTTCCCCTGCATTCCCCAACCCCCCTCCCCCTATTCTACCCATGGCGATGATTTGAACTACTGTAATGAACAGTCACAAAACCGACGACGTGGCTCCTCCCCCTTGTATTTAGAGTTAAAACCTTTGCAACAAAGGTCAATCCCACGTAACTTGAGCCGGATTAAGATATGTGGAAAAGCAAGCAACACCCATGGCCAACCCCCTACCCCAACCTAAAATAATAACCACCACGTCTCTATCTCCATCCGTTTCCCTCTATCTATAATAAAAAATGTAACCCTACTCAGAAAAAATAATGAATGGGCCCTCTATTTCCTTTGCCTTCTTTTTTCCACATCCTTTACCCCCTCCCATCGTCCCAGTCACCCCAACCTACCACCCAATACCATGCAGTGGGCAGAAGGCCACACACTTTCTCTCCCCCTAAAAGTCTGTTCCGTTTAACCCACATTCTTTCACTACTAAACCTTCTTCCCCCTTTCCTATATTTCGCTATCTGTATCTCCTGCCTCGACTCCGCCATTTGTAATGGTTGCCTTGCGTAATTTGTAAAATCCACCTCAAGGCTAAACGTAAACCGAAAAATCCATATATGTATAGAAGTTTTATACTCAGAATCACATTTTTTCACCTCTACAAATATCTGATATAAATAGTGGGACACCCTATTATAATTCTATGACAGTTGCTATATGAGCTCCTTAGTTAACTTCACCATAAAAATATGGTGTTTGATGTGCTATGCGTTTGGTGGTCATATTTGCCGCACATTACCTTATTCGGTTATGTTACACCCCCAGTTGCAACCTGGGAGTTTGGGTTGGGTAATGTAGTATTTTGAACAGAAATGGAATTCAGAACGACTCGATGAACATGAAGAAAAACGTTTTTATATAACGAACCCTAACGTAATGTAACCTATTACAGTTATATGTAATCTGGGACTAACATGTCATCGCTGAAAATTGTCAAAGAAATATGTAAAGCAGTGGAAAACCATATATTTTGATTATCGGCGAGGCTAACTACCTATAAACAATTAATATTTGACGATTGGCAAAAGTCCTGGGAAAATGAACCAACAAGTCATAAGCTAAAATTATCAAATCATCAGTTTATCCTTGGTCATCATCAAAACAATCCTCTCAACATCACGAAACTATTCTGAATCGTCTAAGAATTGGGCATACGCAATTGACGCATGGCCCACTCATGTCTTCCCCTAATGGAGCCCCACCTATATGCTACAACTGCCGAGCACAAATAACAGTCCAACATATTCTCATCGAATGCCCTATTTATAATGGGTATCGAACAATGTGCTTCACTAACCCTGCAATGTAAGATATTTTAGCAGAGACCCCAAAATTTTCCCTAAGTTCAGTTTTGACCTTTTCGAAACTCTGTAATCTCCTCCAAACAATATAACGCTAAATTATAGAAACACAAATATATGTTAACTAATCCCTCTGGCCAACCCTAAGAGACTCAAATGGGTGTCAGTGGTCTGGTTAAACTAAATCTTGATGATGATTATCGGCGAATGTTCACTCTACAGTCGCAGTGGTGGTGGTGGTGGAGGTTTGGGGGTGGGGGAGGGGGGGGGGATCCACTTGCAGTTCACTATGAATACATGAAATAGGAAGAGTTTTTTGGGCAGTTGATCCAAAAAGATTTCCCAAAACGTTATGTCAGAGTAATAATACTTAACCTAGGTGTTACTAATACCATTAATTTACTCTAGTATATAAAAGCCTGCATCAGTTACCACAACATAATATTACTCTGCCATTTCAGATATGCCTGCAGGACGAGCAAATTCGTCGGCAGTGATTGCTGAGCGAGGCCAAGTCATCGGGATGTGGAGCGCCGGGGCAACTGTGCCGAACATTGCTCTCGAAGTGGGGAGGAGCACCAAGACTATTAGGAGGTGGATCCGCCTGTGGGAGGAAGAGGGCTCAGTGGAGACGAAACCTCGAAGCGGGAGGCTACGAGTAACGTCGGCAAGGATGGACGCCATGATCGTGGCAGCTGCAACAGCATATCCAATGCGAACATTAGTGGAGCATACAAGAAATCTGGGCCTCAACTGCCATCACATGACGACGAGACGCCGACTTCACGAAGCCGAAGCAAGGCAGTGCTGGCGGCTCCCCAACACACACTACCATGAGAAACACATTCAACATCGCGCAGTGAGTGGTAGGGTGTCATTGTCCTTCTGAGTTCTGAGGGTGGATGTGGGCACATGGGCCAGGTGAACTGGTCAAGATCAATGGCCGTTTCACTGGTGAGCAGTATGTAGACATCCTGGAGCAAGTGCTAATTCCTATGGCAGTTCCAGCCCCCACACTATCAGGCTGGTTCATGAATACCGTCCCATTCATACCAGCATCATAGTGAAGGACTACCTCCAGGATCACCCTGAAATTGAGATTATCGACTGGCCAATACTAGGATGTGATATTAATACGATTGAACATATTTGGGCCATGATGAAACGTAATTGGGATATTGGGGAGCAGCGAACCTGTGCAGCAATAGAGGCCAAAGCTTACGACGTGTGGGAGAGTATACGTCGACGGCCAGGGGTGTGCCTGAAGCTGGTCCACTCCATCCCTAATCGCCTTGATGAAGTCCTGAATGCAAAGGATGGCTGGACCAAATACTAAGATGTGTGTATTGGTGTATTGTTTGGATTCTAGTATTGTTTGTAAATGCAATTAATATATATTAACTCGCCTACAGTGTTATCTTAAGTCCATGTCCTTAATGATGTCATAAACTATATTGCATGAAAATTCATAACAAAGTAACTTTACAGCCACAAATTATGTATTGTGTGGTATACAATGATCTGTATGACACGTCGTGGAATGTGTTGTCTTATAACACAACATAATTATATAGTTACAATTGCTACCATCATTGAAATGTTCATGATGTTCAGCACACAATATTAACTGTAACTGAGCACACTCCAAAATATATGAAGCTTGCATATTGTGGTGGGGTGTTTAAACACTGGAACTTGGAAGAATTGGAACAGTCACCTAGATTAAGTCTGAATACTATTTTACAGTACTGATAACTTTTTCACTCCACTCTTTTTAACATAAGTATATAATTATATAATATTGCATATTATCACATTTATTAAGCAAGGGATGGGTGGAATATAAATAAATATTACCATAATCTCTCTGTCGGAATAACAACAAAATTGTGACGTGGTCGCTGAGTAAAACTAGCTGACCAAGGCCCTTCACCCTGATCCTTGAATATTTCACTTTTATCCTTAATATATTCCATTCTTTAAAGTATCATTGTGACCTGAGCGGCAATAAGCACCCAGGGCACTGCACCTGTTCCATGAATTCGTAACCATAAAGAAACATCTGTAAGCCAAAACGTAGTTAAAAAGGCAGCATGAAATTCTGGTGGTATAAATAAAAAATAAACCTGCCTCTCATCCAGTCCCCACCTCCTCTATACCCCCCCCCCCCCCCCACACACACACATTACAGTGGGCGACATCTGTTGGCCGACCATAGCATTTCCCCCAGCTGTTTCGAAACTTCAGACTCAAGGCAATTCGAACCCTCACTGTGGCTGGGTAGTGGACACGACTTTGGTGCACGATAGTACAGTACAAGTACACACAGTACTTGTTCATATTCTCAGTTTACACGCACAGTATACCAGGTGAATCTTTAATCTCCACATACAATACACTCCTAGTGCTTCATATTTGTTTGTTTTTTATCAAACTCTTAAGTGGGGCAAATTTTATATCCCTCTCCCTACAGGAATTGCCTAGCTTATACTACAGGTAGTTAAGGGGCGATTTAATTGAAGTTTATTAACAACTCAGAGGGCATTACTCAGTCGAGGGCTCATACCTGGAGCTGGTGGACATGCCCAATATCCTAGCGGAGCTGGTGGTCACATCTTATGGTTGAAGAAGCCACAAGTTCGGAAAATTGTCAAGGCAAACTTTTTCTGAGTTTGTAAACTTTTTCTGAGTGTGTAAACTCTTGGCACACTCTGCCAGAGTGTGTGACAGCACCGAGAGTGAGCTCCTTCAAGACCAGACTTCACCAACACTGGCGCAGGTGCAGATACATTCTTGAGCCAGTTCTTGCCCAGTACTTGCCAATGACGACATGCAGCCTGTCTTGCATTGAGGATCTGTTTGGTGGGGTTCTTGGCCAGCCAGATATTTGCCGCAGCCCAGCCACCCATTCACCTCAGCCAGCTAGCCATTCACCTAAGCCAGCCAGCCGTTCACTTCAGCTAGTCAGCCGTAAACCTCAAGCCAGCCTCAGAAAGCCACACAATCTAAAAGATATAACAAACCCTTACCCATATCCACACACTCTCCCTCCCATCCAACCACCCTTCATTCCACCCACCCACCCCTCCCATCCACACACTCTCCCTCCCATCCAACCACCCTTCATCCCACCCACCCACCCCTCCCATCCACACACACTCCCTCCCATCCAACCACCCTTCCTCCCACCCACCCACCCCTCCCATCCACACACCCTACCTCCCATCCACACACCCTACCTCCCATCCACACTGAATCGACTGCTTGTGCAATTAACCAGGCCGTTCACATATATTTATTATTTGGGTTTAAGTAACGAAACCCAAACGGTAGTTCCTTGTTTTATTATAAAAAGGTTGTATATATAATTCCTGAGTGTAGATCGACCGTAAGTTCCACTGTTTAGGAGTGAATGAGAAAGGGACGGCGTTTATGCATTATAAACGTTAGGTCACGTCCTTACGATATTACTTTCTGTGAGCGACTCATGAGTAGTGACCCATCGAGGGAGAACGGTAAGGGTATGTCGTTCCCCCTCGAGGGAAGACGGAGCCATCTACTGCAGCTCTCAAATAACGTCTTCCTCTAGTCAAGGATATCAAACTACTGCTCGCTTCAGGTGGCCAGAGAGCCGGCTACTTATGCCTTTACGCAGCATAGTATGACGCAGCTTCCCGTGGGCACACCTTATCACATGCATTGAACATGTTACCTCATAGCCAGTGGAAAGTTACAGGGTGGTGAATCTGAATATAATATCAGATGTATTGACCCATTTATATAATATGTTCTGTTGATGAGACAGGGGCCCATTACAGCACACCCTTCCTCCCATCCACATACCCTACCTCCAATCCACACACGCTTCCTCCCATCCACATACCCTACCTCCAATCCACACACCCTTCCTATCCTTTTACACACCCTAAAAGAAAAATAAATTAATATTTGATGATTTTGATATTCTTCATGAGCAAAGAGCGAGTCATCAGTCGAACATTGGGCCGTATTGATAGTCATTACGACGATAATGACGATCACGATCATCTCGATGATCGTGTGTCGGGATGCAACCACCCAACGCTGAGTGCCATATTCCTAGACCCTTACATGAGCGTGTCATCACGGCAGCTCGTGTCGGATGGCAAAATGTTTTTGGGCCATGCGCGTGTGCCAAATGTATTATTTCACATAATTAGAAAGACGATTTAGAGAGATATTTAGTTGTTATTTTATACCTGCACAATTATATATTGTAAAATATATTTTTTTTATAAAATTGAACTTTATTATCTGTTCGAAGCAAAACAGATAATTTTTTCATCTGAGTACTTGGCACAATGTTTGCGCGCGTGTTATCAAACATGGAGGTAGTAAGAGAACGTTCAGCAGCTCTGTCTGAAACCCAACACTTGGCACTTAAGAGCAAAGGCCGATCAGTGAAGACAGGTCTACAAGCAACACCATAAATGATAGGAAAAGAAAGGCCTGAAAATATCAATTGTAAAAATTAAAAGTAAATAGATTTTTTTAGCCAAAGAGTGGTGTTGTGTGTATCATTAAGACTGTGATGTAGCCGAGTACTGCAGAAGTTTAGAGCAAGTTATTGGTATTGATAGTAAGCTGTACTTAGTCTTTATTTTATTAGTGACAGTAAATATTTAAGTTAAAGAATAAAGAAAATGAAATCTAATGCTTACTTATGTCGTCATATTTCTGCCTGACACACACAAGACATTGTAGATCGTCAGCCTTAGCTTATATCTTGTTGAAAATGAATATTAACGTTAATACTAAACTATATTACTGGACCAAAAACTGTGATATTTTCCTTGCTAACTCAAGATAGAGTGAGCTCAATTGGCTTCTTTTTTTTAATGGGATTAGCCCACCTGGGCACAGGTCAATGACCCACATCGGGGCCTGGGGGGACGAAAATTTAATAATAATAATAGTAATTCATAGTAAATAAAATTTATAATTAAAAGTAAAATAAAATAATAATAACAATAATAATAATAATAACAACACTGTAATAATGATAATAAAGAAAAAATAATAATAATCAATAGGTAGAAACGCTATATGTACAGTATGTTGTCTTGTCAATAGTAAGAGAAACAATTGAGACCCTGCAGTTGTGTGTAAATGAGGCAGAAAGTCAGATCATCAACCTGGGACTTGGTCACATATGGCAGCAGGGTCTACCATCAGACAACACATGATGCTTCCAATATCTTCCTAGGCGGTAGTACCTCCCTGTTTGGTAGCTGCCTACTACTTACTTGCCTCATTCCGGAAAACATAAGTGAATTTCGTGGTTCAGATGGTTGAAATTTTATTACTACTACGACAAAAATATTGTATGAATGAATAAAGATAAGAAACATACCTTAAATGATAACAGAAGTAATTGTTAATTGAAGATGAGGCTCACAGCACAGACAGCAGTCGTCATCGAAGTCGGAGCTGTGATGTCAACATTCCAATAATGTTTCAAGTTCATATCAGTGTTGTGAAAGTTCATTTATCCGTATTAACACTTCTTTTAATTGGTCTTATCAAAAAAAATAATATAATTCGACGTAGACATCTGTAATATAAAGTACTGGAAGAACTTTCATAAAATATAATGATGATTATTATTTGTCGTAAGGCAGCTATCGGGTGGGGGAAGCCACCAGATGTTGTTTTCAACATTTCAGGGATATGCGTATGGTTCCCTTCCGATACCTCGTTTATCGGGATGACTATTAATAGACCAGCACGAACACTATCAATTGGCATTGTGCTTCGTAATGACTATCAATCCGGCCTATTAACTCACGTCTCACGGCCTAAAATCCAAATAATAATAATAATAATAATAATAATAATAATAATAATAGTAATAATAATAAAATTAGTAATGGAGTATTACGCTTATGCTAACCGTGGAAGCCAACTGCTTGTTTGGTTGTGGACTAGTTTAGTGAGGTAAGAGCGGATCGTTGAAGCTTCGAAACTCATGACTAACTATGGTTAATAATTCAGTTTTATTTTAGCTATTGGTGGATAGAAGTGATTTAAGAAAATTAATGAGATTATAGATGACGGACCAATCGTGTATGGTGTTCTTTCCGCCGTCCAGTCGATTATTTTCATACGAATCAGTAAAGCGAACCAATGAATTAAGGAATCGAAGCACCTTGGGCTCGCCACTCACCGGTGATCATTAGAGGTACGGCAGTGGTGGTGGCAACATGTGTGTGTGTGCGGTCATACAGTATTTGATCGCTATTTCCATGTTTTACGTTTGCTGTTTGTGGATTCCCTCGTGTTTGTGGCGTCGTGAGGACTTCCAGGACTCGACGTTGTGGTTATTAGCAGTTGAGTGAAGGTAAGGTGATAAGTTGTGTTGTTGTACTGTGGGGTCCAGGGAGGAGGGGGCGGTAGTGTAGCTTTCCGCCGTGTGAACAGGAGTTGTGGACGCCGTGGCGCGGACAGAAAATACTGCTATTAAGAAGGCTATTAACCTAAGTTAGCCTGTGGATAGACAGATAATACTGCTATTAAGATGGCTATTAACCAAAGTTAGCATGTGAATAGATAGATAATACTGCTATTAAGATGGCTATTAACCAAAGTTATCATGTGGATAGACATAAAATACTGCTATTAAAATGGCAATTAACCTAAGCTAATATGTGGATATTTGAATAAAATCCTAGAATTAGTATCGATGCATTGTTGTTGCATTGCGGGGTACTTATCCACCTGTACTGGGACCTTGATTTTGTATGAATTTATTGAGTAAAAATCGTACATACATACATGAGGGTTATCGGCCTGGTTATGTCATGTTTAACACCTTGTTCAGTTGAAGTTTTTGTTTGGGTAAGAGTGGTAGGTATCGTCACCGGGGCCCATATGCTGCAATTGCTGAAGTAAATTATGTAATGGGATCACTAACCAACATTTCCAATATAATTATTTGCCCTTAATAGTGTAAATACCTAGCGTTTCACCTGGATCAATTCAATTCAATTTCAATTGTTTATTCCTTGATAGAGGAAGCTGGATCCTAGTGCTGTCATTAAGTATACCTGCACAATAACACCAAAAGCAATAATGTAAGGACGACATGGGTTATGCTGACAAATTAATGTGACTTAATTGTTGGTGACGACGATGGATAGGAATGAGACCTCGGCATGTTTCAGTGGTCGACATCACCTCCTTCCCCTGATATGGGTGGCGCCAACCTTGGTAGCAACTTGTGTATTCTCCGTGACTCCCAGTAATGGTAGTCACGGAGAATTAATTACTGGTGTGCCCATCAGTCTCACCGTCGTAGCCATGAACGGCAGAGATGTGGTCGTTGTAGTGCTTTTATTTACCCGTTACACATCTCTCACCATGCTTAATAATATTGACTATCTTCATGACATTCTTATTGTTATTAGTGATTGGGGATTTCACGATGTTATGCTCCACCTACACACAGCCTGTAAGTAGACTAACCCCCACCTCCTCTACCCCCCCCCCCCTTACACACACACACAGACACACATACACGCTATCCCAAACACTCACCCACTTTCCCATCACATCTCCCACGCTAGAACAAGGAAGTGTGACCCCCACATAACCAGGTCAACAGTGGAGCAGGACGGTTCTGGTACTTGTTTAGAGGAAGGTCGTGACAAGAAAAAGTAAATTTTCTTTTGTTTTGGGGGAATAGATTGGTTGGGAAGAATGCTAGAAATGCGTTAGGATGTGTGGGAAAATACTGTATTGGTAATCAACATAAGAACATAAGAAAGTGGGATACTGCAGGAGGCCGACTGGCCCATACAGGGCAGATCCCTTTCACACTTCCATGTGCCTATCCAACTTCGTCTTGAAGCTCCCTAGCGTCCCCGTTCCTACTATAGCACTCGGTAGCCTATTCCACATATCCACAACTCTATTACCAAACCAGTGCTTGCCTATATCCTTTCTGAATCGGAATTTATCTAATTTAAAGCCATTTGTTCTAGTTATTTCGTTATTACTGAGCTTCAGAACATCTTCCATTTTACCCTTGTTAATCCCACTCACCCACTTGTTGTACACCTCTATCATATCTCCCCTAACTCTACGCCTCTCTAATGAATGCAAGCCTAAGCTTTTCAATCTTTCTTCATATGGAAGGTTTCTAATATTATGGATCATTTTTGTCATTCTTCTTTGTACTCTCTCCAAAGAATCTATGTCCATTCTATAATAAGGACACCAGAACTGAACCGCATAATCCATGTGTGGCCTCACTAATGCTAGGTAAAGTTTCAAGATAACGTCAGCAGTTCTGTTACTCACAGACCTAGATATGAACTCTAGAATCCTGTTTGCCTTGTTGCGAACGCTAATACATTGTTTTCTAGGTTTCAAGTCGTTGCTAACAAATACACCTAGATCTTTTTCACAAACTGAGTTTTCTATTTCCGTGTTACCTAGTTTATACTTAACGTTTGTATTCGTCTTCCCTATCTGTAGTACCTTGCATTTATCAGTATTAAAATTCATTTGCCAGTCTACTGACAACTCATGTAAGGTATCTAGATCTCTTTGAAGGTGTTCAAAGTCACTCTCTGAATTTATCACTCTCCCCATTTTGGTATCATCTGCAAATTTACTAATCCTACTAGTTATGTCTAAATCAAGATTATTAATGAATATAACAAACAGCAGAGGGCCCAATACAGATCCCTGGGGAACTCCGCTTTTGACCGCACCCCAGTCTGACTTTAATCCATTTATGCTGACTCTTTGTTTCCTACCGTTAACCATGACCTAATCCATTTTAATAATGATCCACCTATTCCATGTGCTTCTACCTTCCTTATCAATCTCTCATGAGGGACTCTATCGAATGCTTTACTGAAATCTAAATAAATTATATCATATGACTTATCATTATCTACCGCTTCATATACTTCTGAGAAAAAGCTAAGCAAATTTGTGAGACAAGAACGTTCCTGGGTGAACCCGTGCTGAGAAGAATGAATTAAGTTGAATGTTTCAAGGTGGCTTCTGATTTTTGTAGCAATAATTGACTCTAGCAACTTGCCTATGATTGACGTGAGACTAATGGGACGGTAATTTGATGCAATTGATTTATCACCCTTTTTGAAAATCGGAACTACATTTGCAAGTTTCCAAGCTTCTGGCACTAGGCCCGATTCTAATGACTTATTAAATAAAACTACTAATGGATTACTCAACTCATCTCTACATTCTTTTAATATTCTAGCATATACCTCGTCTGGACCAGGCGATTTATGAGGCTTCAGTTTGTTAATTACTTTAAGCACATCGTTACTAGTAATATTGATATTCATCAACATATTTTCTATACTGTCGTTATATACCTTATGAACTTCTGGAAACTGTGCTAGGTTTTCATTTGTGAATACGGAGCGAAAATGACTATTTAACGTACTGCACATTTCTAACTCATCATCAGTCATTTCTCCTGTCGTAGTTTTAAGGGGACCTATTGTATCTCTAACCTTTGATTTATACAGTTGATAAAAAGCTTTGGGGTTATTTTTCGATTCGTTTGCTATCTTGATTTCATAATTTCTCTTTGCTTTCCTAATTTTTGTTTTTACCTGTCTTGTTGGGTTCTGATAGTAACCAAGTAAGTGATTTTTGCCTTTCTTAACTTTTCTATATACTCCTTTCTTTTTCCCTAGAAGATCTAAGAGTCTATTATTCATCCATTTTGGTTGGTTCCGTATCGATCTGAATTTTCTTTTAGGGATGTGTTTATTTTGAACATTATTGATTGTCGCAATAAATTGTTCATAAGAAGCTGCTAAATTAAATTCGGGGTGAATACATAGTGGATAGATAAGTTGTAGAGACAGACAGACAGACAAAAACAACAGGATAGTTATACAGAAAAGAACAGAGAAGCGAGAAGAACAACAACAACACATTTCACCAAACAAAACACAGGAAATATCTACCCAACACAGTGTACAGGTAGAGTACAGTACTACCAATTCCGGCCGGGTACTCATGCGTGTGGGAACTGAACACAGCTGCAAATTTAGTTACCGAGACTTTCATGTTGGTGTACAATGTTTACCTAATGGACTATCCCCAGTGAGGTCCTTGTTACTTTTTTGAGACCTTCACCGCCTACTGCATTTAGTGTTTTGTTTTTTTAGCAAAAAATTCCTATCGTGCCTGAAAACAGCTTTGAAACACCAGGTATATGATCGTGGCGACCTGTGGCGTAATGGTCAGCATGCTCGCCTCACAAGCGAGCGGACCCGGGTTAGGTCCGAGGGCAGGGTGAAGCTATGGGCAAGTTTATTTACGCCATTTGCCTCTGTCTACCCGGCAGTAATTGGAAACCTGGATGTTAATCGATTTGCGGATCGTGTTACGGGGTAATGGTTAGCCAGTGTAGTTGGCGATTTGTCCGGTCTTCTCGGACTTTTCCTTGACACTGGGTCATGCAGCTCGTTAACTTGGGGTGTGGTTGTTGTGTTGGCGACAGCTTCTTCACATTAAACAAATTCACACCTAGGAGGCCCTTGGGCTGGCCATTCTCGTTATACGAGAGGCAACCATTATTATAACTATTACAGTATATAATTAAACCAATAAATTATACCCAAAAATAAACTAGATTATAGAAACAAATATATTGCGCTTTTATGTCAACTCGTCATTAATGGTTGCGAGGGCAGAAATTATTGTGTGATAAGAATCAATCACATAAATGGCCGGAATAATTTATTTCATATTGAGACGGTGATTGATTACAGCTCGTATGAATGATGGTAGTACTTGATATACCTGCTGGCTGTGTGGGCGGCCAGGTGTACCCCCCCCCCCCCCCTCCGTGGACAGGTTAAATACTAAACAGAACTACTATAATGATAGAGTGTTTCTTATTCTGTCTTCTTCTCTATATCTGTTTCTTAGTTACTCTTTTTCCTTTATCTCTCTTCTTTCACCTAATGAAACCTAACCTAGCCTAACCTAACACATAACAATGAATCTCTTAGATAGGTCAAATGAGTTAGGTTAGGTTAAGATTATGTTAGGTTAGGTAAGGTTAGGTAAGGTTAGGTAAGGTTAGGTTAGGTTAGGTTAGGTAAGGTTAGGTTAAGGTAAGGTAAGGTTAGGTTAAGGTAAGGTAAGGTTAGGTTAAGGTTAGGTTAAGTTAAGTTAAGGTTAAGGTAAGGTTAGGTTAAGGTAAGGTTAGGTTAGATTTGAGGTGAGGCGCTGTCTTTCCTCCACTTACTCTTTCCGGCAGTCAAAGATAGCACACACACACACTGCAGAGATATGAGTGAACTTGTCTCTCTTATAAGTCTCGGTAACTTGTGTTGTTGAGTATGTGTGAAATGGTTGTTAGTTCTTTCTCACTTACTATATCGTTTCCATCTCTCTCTCTCTCTCTCTCTCTCTCTCTCTCTCTCTCTCTCTCTCTCTCTCTCTTCCCGTTTCTCAAATGACAAGACCTTTCCTCATTACCTGTTGAGATGTTCTCCTTATCTTCCTCTAGTCAAGGCGTCTTCCTTCTCCTCATCTTCCTCCTTCAAGTTAAGACGTTCTCTCCTCCTCCTCGCTATCACTCTCAACTTCACAAACTTTAATACAACTTCACCTCCACCAAAATGCTCCTCCAACTTTGGCGGAGAAAAATAAACTGAGAATAAAAGTGTGACGGTAGGAAATAACACCGATATTTTTGTGTCACCAACCTCTCCGTTTTCTCTCTACCTCCCTGGTTTATGATTTTTTTTTTTTTGGTTTTGCAGTGCTTTTACCATCTATCTGTCTGTCTGTCTGTCTCTTTGGCTGTTTCTCTTGCGTTGTCTGTCTGTCTCTTTCTCCAAAACAATAACAAACACAATCTCACCTTTCCAACGAGAGAGAGAATCAACTCCCTCGTGTCATATTATTCTTGCCAACACAAGACTTATCATTATCTACTAATTACACAGTGGTGAGGTTAATAGCTTATTATCTCAACAACAATAGATCTCGTTAACAACTTTTGCTCAATAAGTTACACCGTGTATCAGAAGTTGTTCCCGAGATGTAAATTTGGGGCATAATTTGGCGGCTTTTAGTGAATAATTACATGACATTTAAACACTGAAAATTTTAATGGGAATAATTCGTGTAGTTTGTATGTTTAAAAAAATAATTTTTTTTTTTTTTGTATTTCATGATTTTTTTAGTATTTTCAGTAGATATTTTTGTGAATATGTGAACCTAACCTAACCTAATCGTAACCTAACCCAGCCTAACCTAATCTAACCCTCATTCACATCACATTAACTAAATATTAAGGAAAGTCCTGATATATGATGCGTCTTCTTCCTCCTTCTTTATTAAATCTTTCTTCTTCTATTTGTTTTTAGTGTTAATTTTTTTTATCTATTCTTCTTCCTCTTCCACCATCTACTCTCTTCCTTCCATGTCTTCCGTCTCCATATGTTCCCGTTATGAAGCATTATCTTGACTCAGCGTGAGGAGTAATAAAGCACCTCACTCGGGGTTATTTTTCTCTTGTAGTATATTAGAGGTAATCCGGGGCTTTGATGGGATTTACTGCATTACAGAATTAAATCCGCTTCTTGGACAACATCAGTTATATAATTTAATCCAATTTATTATATTTAATTTAAAGATAGTTATGTTTATATACTGTAAGTGTATCAATAATATTTTAACTGTAAGATAGCTAACATAACTACTTGTAACGTAAAGGAACACTGATATAAACACAAGGAGACAAACGTTCCTACGGCGCAGCTTTCATTAATGTATCGTTATGGAGGTAGAGGAGAACACCAGAGTTATAGATGCATGAAGGTAATATATTGTTGCTGTTGACTTAAGTGGCTTTGACTTACTGAGGGAGAGAGAGAGAGAGAGAGAGAGAGAGCGAGCACACATATATATTCATGTTCTTTGTTACCGAGGATTGAGTTGTGTAAATTCTTTGATGAGTTGGTACCCTTTTAGCCAACGTTAATAACGCTTATATTCACTAATTGCTTGTTGACTAACATTCATTAAGATACAATCAGAAGGTTTATTCGGATGCCGGTAGTTAATTCATTGGTTATTAGAGTGGAATGAATGGTTGTGTCCAAAAGCCATTTCAAACTGTGGCCGACAAGTCTATAATTTACGGCTCTTTCATCATTGTGGCAGAAGACTTGGTGACTAGTGTGACTGCTGGATTACTGCCTTGGTGTAGGTAGTGAGGATTGCACATTATACCTGTGTTCCTGTAATGGTTAATATAGAAGTAACATTTTGTAATATTATCTTTATTTTCGTCCATAAACACAGAAGACAAAATGAAAGATGTTTATTCCTTCAAATTATCATTTTTGTCATCAATTCCAGAAGTCATGAATAATACTGATAGATATCTAAGATCCAGGAATGATTGTGTTTATCTGTTTATAAGGAATTATATTTCTAGTTGTATAAGTGTTTACGAGAAAGTCATTAGTACTTTCAAAAATTAGTCTGTAAATTGTTCCCGATACTTCTGTTTGGCCAGAGAGGCTCCAACTGCCGCCCACTGAGTTATTATTAGACATATATGGAACCATCTGACATATCTGGATGGTAGTGATAACGAGCTGTACACCAACTAGCCCCCGTAGTGACACACACTCTGGATATTACGTTAATGGTTATTACCTAGATAATGACGTGACACTGTAACATTATGTCACCCGTTGACATAATTTTCTACTTGTTAAGTATCACACGTTCCTTATTCCCCTCACGAGAACATAAGATCAATTTGAAAGACAATACAACCACGATATGAAGATACAACTATGGCAGTATTTTAGTGCTGGTGGACATTTATCACACTTTCCCCCCAAGGTGATGTATGAGTCAGGCCTTTGGTGAGAAAAACTAGCGAGCTCTGGCGTGTTTATTGTACATTATCATAGTTTATCGCGGCGGGTGGCGGGAAGGTCCTACACCATCATTAGCTCCGGTAAAGGATAGCCCCTGCACTTTATGGTTATGTAAATGAAAGACAAAAATAGCCAAGAGATTCAGAATTTAAGTGTTACGAGATTTTAGAATTTAAGTGTTACGAGATTCAGAATTTAAGTGTTACGAGATTCAGAATTTAAGTGTTACGAGATTCAGAATTTAAGTGTTACGAGATTCAGAATTTAAGTGTTACGAGATTCAGAATTTAAGTGTTACGAGATTCAGAATTTAAGTGTTACGATATTCAGAATTTAAGTGTTACGAGATTCAGAATTTAAGTGTTACGAGATTTTAGAATTTAAGTGTTACTCAAGAGACACAAAAGCGAGATACAACAACTGAATAGAAATGCCGCTTGTTTAGTGTTTTATGGTTAGTATGAGAGTTAATGGTCAATTGATCAACAATCACTTTAGGTAAATTCTATCAAATAGTCATTAGTGAGGGAAATTATGATGTGTGTGTGTGTGTGTGTGTGTGTGTGTGTCAAATCGTGGCTGTTCTGGATGTGTTCATGTGTAAGTTGATACCGTGTCTGTCAATATTTTAATTTTATTTTTTTCTATTGTTTTCCTCTTTTATTTTCTCTCATTTTTATCTCTCCTATTCTCTCCAGTCTCTCATTATCTCCCTTTCTTTATCTCAACACTTCCTGGTAACGGCATCAAGAAATCATGTTGATAAGTGTTTCCGTCACGTGGCTGTTATCAGTGGTAAACCAACACACATCCTCACCACACACACACACACACTACATCACCACAACTACAAATATTAAATTTCTCATAACTTTTACAATAAACAAGCAAAACTGACATCCCGTGTAAACTTTCACAGGTTAACTTTCTTTTCGGTGAAAATATAAATGATGCTTGGCCAACTTTTTCTTAATACAGGTGAAGGAAAGATAAGAAATTACAAACTTTCTGGGTAAAACTTTCAGGAGAAAAAGTCACCGTAACTGTTCGTAGAAAATATGGCTATAGTTTTGTGTGTGTGTCTGTGTGTGTGTGTGTAATAATGAAAATAATAATAATAATCAACGGTTTATTGAAAGAGCTTGGCCGCCAGAAGGCTGAAAATATACAGTTACATAATTGGGGAATGGGTTTCGAATTACAAATAAAATAATATACAAATAACATAAGTGATATAAATATGATATATAATAAATAGACGGGGAAAAGCTCAAACTACAGTTCATTTCAACATAGTGACAGTGCAAGAAGTAGTATTTACTGGGAGTGAATACACTGGTTTATTACAAGTTATTGAGAATTTTTACAATGGTTGGGACTGGGCTGTTCTTATAGCGATCAGTTCGTGCTCGTATGGGCTGGATGCGGTTGTGGTGTCGACCAGCAATTCTTGGCCTGGGGATCTCAGGTGGTAGTAGGAGCCGGTGTCGAGGATGGTGCAGAAGCTTCTTACCAAATTTGCAGATGAGGTCGTGGTGATGGTCAGTGAGAGTCGAAAGGGTCAGTGTGTTGAGCGCTTCTTGATATGTGGAGTAGGAAAGGGAGAGAATAATCTTGCATGCCCTCTTTTGCACTTTTTCTAGGTGTTTACGTTGTGTGGCATTTAGGGAGGAAGACCAGGTAAGGGAGGCATAGGTGAGCTTGGGAAGTATGAATGTTGTGTAAACACTGAGGAGCTCGGGGGCAGGAACTCCGAGGGACTTGAGTCGGCGGAGGAGGTTGAGACGGAAACTGGAGGATTTGACAACTTCACTGACGTGTGGTTTCCAATTTAGTTTGTTATCTATGGTGACGCCGAGGAGCTTCGTGGAATCTACAACTTGGAGTGTGTTCGGACCTAAAGTAATGGAAGGTGGGACAATGTCGGAGGAGAGGTTGATGTGCATAACCATGGTCTTGGTATGGTTGATGGTGACGTGGTTGTTGGTGGCCCAGTTTTGGAGACTGTTCAATAAATCCTGAAGGGCGGTATAGTCGGGAGCAAAATTGTTGACGCTGATCCCAATGGTGGAGTCGTCTACATATTTCCAGCGAGCAGGGGTTTCTCTTAGAGCATCATTGATGAGCATAAGGAAGCAGAGTGATCCCATCTTGGTGCCTTGGGGGATGCCACAGGTGAGTGACTGAAAGGTGGAGACAGCCACTCTGAATCGTACAGCTTGGCGTCGGTCACTGAGGAAGTCTGTAAGCCATGGTATAAGACTTCTTCGAAGCCCGAGGTCAATAGCTTTGTTGATGATTATATTGTGGTCGACTAGGTCAAATGCTTTAGTGAAATCAATGAAGGCGACAGCTACAGACGTTTTTCGTTTCTCAAGATGGCGGTATATGTAATCGAGAAAGCTGACAAGACAGTGAGTGGTGGAGGAGGTTTTCATATTGCCAAATTGCTGAGGGTCTGCGATGAAGGTTCCAAGTGTTCCCTGAAGAAGGCAGTGATGGGTAGGGAAACACCGGGTAACACTGAAGTTCATTTATTAACGGATAGGAGAAATACAAGTGGTGACTAGCGTGTGACTTGCACGACCCACACAGTCAGACCAAGGCTGCCTTGCCATATGGCAGCCTCGGGGCAATGTTGCCACATAACACGTGCAGTGGTGCCACGTAATTACATATATAATTGCTACTCAGCACAGTAGCTTATTTACAAGGTTGCTACTCGACACAGTAGCATAGATACATAACCTGCATACGACTCCTGCAATATCAGCATAAGCCCAGTCGAACACAAAACTTTCACAGATTAGGCTGGGTATTGGGGTGATTGCAATAGGTTGTAGCTGATTTAAGGATTGTGGGCTGGTTGACTTGGGCACTGGTGATACATAAGAGGTCTTCCAGTCAGCTGGGCATCTGGCTTGACTGAGAGAAGCATTGATGATGGAGCATTGGGGTTTAGCAAACTCCGGGAAGAACTCCTTGAAGAGTTTCATTGGTAAGTCAATGGGGGTGGTAGAGCGTTTTAATTTTAGTTTGTCCAGGCGTTTTGCTACTTCAAATTCTTCTACTTAGTCAGTGGGAAGGGGGGCTGGTAGGTAAGCAGGGAGAGTGGTTGCGTCAAGCCGGGGGAACGTCTGGCATATAATAGCGAAATGGTTATTGTTGTGTGTGATAATAATAATTAATGGTTTATTTAAAAAGTTCTGCAGCCCAAAGGCTGAAAATATACATTGGACATAAATGTCTTATTACATACATTGACATTGGTGGTTTAACAAAAGCCTTCATTAGAGAAAGGTGAAGGGACATACAGTGAACATACAGATTAATGTTTACAGTGGAGGTCACGTAGATCTTGTGCGCTGAGGTGTTGAACAGCAGACACGTAGTTTATTAACTCCCTCACAGATGGTGTTATGAGGGGCCTGACGTGGTGTAGTAGTTCCCTCATAGATGGTGTTATGAGGGCCATCACGTGGTGTAGTAGTTCCCTCACAGATGGTGTTATGAGGGGCATCACGTGGTGTAGTAGTTCCCTCACAGATGGTGTTATGAGGGGTATCACGTGGTTTAGTAATTTCTTCACAGATGGTGTTATGAGGGGTATCACGTGGTTTAGTAATTCCCTCACAGATGGTGTAATAATAATAATAATAATAATAATTAACGGTTTATTGAAAGAGCTTGGCAGCCAGAAGGCTGAAAATATACAGTTACATATTTGGGGAATGGGTTACGAATTACAATTAATATACAAGTAACATAAGTGACACAAATAAGACATATAATAACTTAGATGGGGAAAAGCTCAAACTACAGTTCATTTCAACATAGTGACAGTGTTACAGTATTACAAGTTATTGATAATTTTTACAATGGTTGGGACTGGGCTGTTCTTATAGCGATCAGTTCGTGCACGTATGGGCTGGATGCGGTTGTGGTGTCGAACAGCAATTCTCGGACACGGGATCTCAGGTGGTAGTAGGAGCCGGTGTCGGGGATGGTGTAGAAGCTTCTTACCAAATTTGCAGATGAGGTCGTGGTGATGGTCAGTGAGAGTCGAAAGGGTCAGTGTGTTGAGCGCTTCTTGATATGTGGAGTAGGAGGGGGAGAGAATAATCTTGCATGCCCTCTTTTGCACTTTTTCTAGGTGTTTACGTTGTGTGGCATTTAGGGAGGAAGACCAGGTGGGGGAGGCATAGGTGAGCTTGGGAAGTATGAATGTTGTGTAAACACTGAGGAGCTCGTGTGCAGGAACTCCGAGGGACTTGAGTCGGCGGAGGAGGTGGAGACGGAAACTGGAGGATTTGACAACTTCATTGACGTGTGGTTTCCAATTTAGTTTGTTGTCTATGGTGACGCCGAGGAGCTTCGTGGAATCTACAACCTGGAGTGTGTTCGGACCTAGAGTAATCGAAGGAGGTGGGACAATGTCGGAGGAGAGGTTGATGTGCATAACCATGGTCTTGGTATGGTTGATGGTGACATGGTTGTTGGTGGCCCAGTTTTGGAGACTGTTCAATAAATCCTGAAGGGCGGTATGGTTGGGAGCAGAATTGTTGACGCTGATCCCAATGGTGGAGTCGTCGACATATTTCCAGCGAGCAGGGGTTTCTCTTAGGGCATCATTGATGAGCATAAGGAAGCAGAGTGGTCCCATCTTGGTGCCTTGGGGGACGCCACAGGTGAGTGACTGAAAGGTGGAGACAGCCCCTCGGAAGCGTACAGCTTGGCGTCGGTCACTGAGGATGTCTGTAAGCCATGGTGTGAGGCTTCTTCGAAGCCCGAGATCAATAGCTTTGTTGATGATTATATTGTGGTCGACTAGGTCGAACGCTTTAGTGAAATCAATGAAGGCGACAGCTACAGACGTTTTTCGTTTCTCGAGATGGCGGTATATGTAATCGAGAAAGCTGACAAGACAGTGAGTGGTGGAGGAAGTTTTCATGTTGCCAAATTGCTGAGGGTCTACGACTCCTGCAATATCAGCATAAGCCCAGTCGAACACAAAACTTTCACAGATTAGGCTGGGTATTGGGGTGATTGCAATAGGTCGTAGCTGATTTAAGGATTGTGGGCTGGTTGACTTGGGCACTGGTGATACATAAGAGGTTTTCCAGTCAGCTGGACATCTGGCTTGACTGAGAGAAGCATTGATGATGGAGCAGAGGGGTTTAGCAAGCTCCGGGGAGAACTCCTTGAAGAGTTTCATTGGTAAGTCAATGGGGGTGGTAGAGCGTTTTAATTTTAGTTTGTCCAGGCGTTTTGCTACGTCAAATTCTTCTACTAAGTCAGTGGGAAGGGGGGCTGGTAGGTAAGCAGGGAGAGTGGTTGTGTCAAGCCGTGGGAGCGTCTGGCATATAGTAGCGAAATGGTTATTTGTTTGCTCAGCTGCGTCAACACTAGTGAGATGGCTAAGGAAGGGGAGGGGGTGTGTCTTATTGTTTAGTCCACAGAGTTCTTTAAGCTTACCATACCATTGACTGATGTTGGTCTGCTTCAGGTGTTGTAATTTGGTTGGGTAGTGGGACTTCTTTGCAGTGCGTATTTCGCGGATGACTCGGTTGCGAAGTGACCTGTAGCGGATGTGGTCATTGAGATGAAAGGCTCTGTCTCTCTGTTGCATAAGTCTTTTGATCCGAGGTGTGATCCAGGGCAAGTCAGCTGGGTGAGATCTGACGGACTTCTCGGGGAAAAAGTGGTGGTGAGCTTGCGTGGTGGTGTTGGTATAATTTATCCATTTGGTTTCCACGTCATCCACGCTAAGTACTTCAGTCCAGGGATGGTGAACTATCCACTGCCCGAAGAGGCGCACTGCAGAGTCAGTAATCGGCCTGTAGGTCTTGATGTAGGGTCTCTGTACTTGAGTGGGAGTGGCAGCTGGGGACCAGAGCACTGATAAGTGTGTGCTACACCCGATAGGAGGCATTGGTTGAGGTGGTTGGTACTGGTCCGCTAAGTCAGTTAAGATAAGGTCAAGGGTATTTTGACCGTGTGTGGGGAAGGTCACAACTTGTGATAGTGATAGCTGGTCCTGGATATCAGTGGTGTCAATTTCATTTAAATCCCCACATAATACTAACTTGGCACATGGGTACCTAACTCTGAGGTGGTGATGAGATGATTGATAAGAGTGTCTCTGGTGGGTGATCGAGGCGGATGGTATGCCACACAGATTATGATGGAAGCAGTGTTGCGTGGGTGGGCCCGTAGCACGACACGTACCCATAATGCTTCCACATCTGCTGGGACTTGAACATCCAGGCGTGACGGGCGTAGGTCATCTTGACAGAAGAGGGCAACGCCCCCACCGCGTCTTTGTGAACGAAGGTGATGAAAGAGTTGATATCCCTCAATATGACACGTTTCAGGCACAATTTGCCAAGCCTCACATATGGCAACGACGCTCGCGGCGGTTGACCTGACTGTAGTTGCCAGCTCGTCGAACTTGTTAGCTAGGGAAGTGACGTTGGATAGCAGTAAAGACGGGAGATCATACCATATCCGTGGAACTTCAGTGTGGTGGTATGGTCTGTCAGGGGTGGGTTTCTCCGGTTTCCTAGTGGAGGTTACGGTTCTAATGGGCTTATGTGCATGACGGCCTTGTCTGCGGCTCCGCGCGTGGAATATGTTCAGTGACTTGAGTAGCGCGATAACACTGCCATCAGGATAACCGTTCCCACGCTTTAGATGGTACAGAGTGCGTCGGGAGTAAGTGATTGGTGGCCATCTGTTGAAATCTGTTGTGGGCGGACGGAAGTGTTTGTCACTGGCGGCACTTTGAGGGACACTGACACTGGTAGACATCTGTTAATATTTGTCAGTCGTAAAGACCGTGGTCTTTGTCCCTGGTGCTTGGGGTCGCCGACACAGTTTTCACGATATATGTAGACACCGCGGTGGTCCTTGTCACTGGCACTTTAAAGGTGACCGATAAAGTGCCCACTGTCTGACTTTTCCTTGGGGTGCACTATCGAGCACTGTATGGTAATCACTTATTGCACTGCTCCGTAATCAATCGTTCACTAATCACTAGAATGTTTTGCTGAATCGATCCTGGTGTAGTAAGGCTGGTAGGGCGTTGGGGTATAGCAGGGGGAGTGGGCAGGGCCAAACAGACTCGGCCTGGCTGCTAAAACCGGGAGCGCCTTCGGGGCACGTCCTGTCTCACTGAGGGTTAAGTGTGTGTGTGTGTGTGTGTGTTTATCGAGCGATATTATTACATACGTAGTTTTTTAAAATAGCTAACAAAAATACTAAACTCAAATACAGTAGTATATTAACTCAATCTTCAGAGAAATCATCAAAATAAATTTATATAACATCCTAAGTTTTTATCTTCTACAAAACTGAGTTATTTTTAACATAAAGATAATAACTTATCATATGTATTGGTTTAATGATACAATAAGCATTATGGAGGAATTTCGTAGTGAACAGAACGATGCTAAATATATTCTTTATTGCAATAGACCTTTTGTCTTAATAGTCATACACAATTATCCATGGTGTGATTATGTATTTAGGAGACTGAGAGACACTGTAGAGGAAGAGAGATATGTACAGTAGATAGAGAAAAATGCAATAAAAGTATAAAAATGAAGAATGTAAAATCAGGCAGCCAGCAAAGGAAGTCATCTACTTAAAACAATATAACTTAACTACAACTTTTTGTCTGTGTAAACCATGAATAACTTTGTTGTGTAGCGTGATAAGACTGTGGTACTCTGGCTACTTATAATTCAGCCCGATGTTGTCTTACCAAATATAACCCAGCTGCCCGTCACACGTCTTCAGGCATATACGAAAAATATCACCTGGATGATATAAATATAAAGCTTGTTAACATATACAGATGATAATTACTAGCACACGTGTGTAGGCCTAAGTGAGAGAAATTAATATTTTTCTCTCACTGCCTTTCTCTACTTTCATCATTACTTTTCTATAATACCAATAATCTCAATAATAATAATAATAATAATAATAATAATAATAATAATAATAATAATAATTGAAATACTACTGCTACATTAATGAAGAAAAAGAAGTCAAGCAAGATACACTCAAGAAAGAAGAAAGACAAAAGATGAGAAAAAACACCGTAAAAAATACATACATAATAATGAGTAAATCAAATAAAAAACGGAAATATAAACAAAATTCTTGATTTCCCTTGTGGATAAACCTCGAGAAGAATATCCTGGACAAAAGGTGTTGTAAAGTAGAGCTTGGTTATAAAAGGGGGATCAGGTGGGGAAGAAAAGGGGTTGGTATAGCTGATGGTCTCACACAAGTCTCCTAAACTCACGGTGTTTTTTTTTCCTTTTTTATTTTTTTTAGTAAACTATGTGAAACAAACGGTGGCTAGTGCCCTTCCTGGTTACTGATACATGGTTAAGAGGTAACTAGGATCATGTTTATATACAGTTTCTGCACTTTAAATAACGCATTTATACACTTAACACTTTATGGATTTTTAAACACTTATTAAAAAAAAATTCTTCAAGGTTGTGGAATATAAACTTAAACATTCATGCACTTAAGAATCTAATTAATTTTCAAATACTTCATTGAAAAAAGTAATTATTTGAATTAAGCACTTTAAACACTTTCATTGAAGCTCCTCCTACCCCAACCCGTTCGATTAAACACTTGATCTATATAACAGGTGTATGTACGGTTAACAGTTGATTTAAAACAGCTACAGTTTAATTTAATCGCTCAGGTAGTTCATGTAGTCCATTAAATGTTCACACACACACACACACACACACACACACACATATACACATATACACACTGAAGCTGTTAAGTGAAACATTCCATAAATTTTAATACACTTAAAAACTTAATTACGGATCAGATATAATTATTACTCTAAGCATACAATTGAAAGTCGTGAGGCAATTTAAACAACTAATTCAAACACTCCAGGATAATACATAATTGAAGACCATAATACTGTAATACTTTCTGCAACTACTTAAAATTATTTCCTTCACTTCACACTTATAATAATTTAAGTAATTCCGAGGCTGTAAACCCAAGCATGCTCTGTATTGTAACCAAGTGATGTAGTGACTGTGTATCTAGTGAACAAACAATTAAAATATTCCAACCAAGTTAGAGAGTTAATTTGAACACTTCAGGTAGGATAAATCTTTTGAGGTGGACTTCATGATGTTGTTAACGTGTCACCTGGATAATTAGAACCAGTACCTGGAAATTTCAGTTATGTAACCTTATTTAAGTAATACCCTACATTTCATTAAGAATTATCTGTTAACATTAAAGCCTCACACACCTAACCTAACCTAACCTAACTCAAATGTTTCATGTGTGTACTGTGAGTGGACCATTTAATGAAGTATTTAGAGTACGTTGATTTTAATTAAAACTATTTATAATTTTAATCTAATAGCTTTTACACGTTTAAAAAAAGTTCATTGTTTGGTTCATCGTGTTTATATCTCGTTAATATATTTTGTACGAGAGTAAATCCTTCAATGTTTACACCAGTTGTATTAAATGTTCTAGTAACAAATAAACGAAATTAGCGTCACTGATTTATGTAAAGCGTTTTGTAATAATTTTTTTATTGAATTATTTTTAGATAATTTGGTTTTAAATGAATTATCTGAATTTTCGTAGCTATGTAGTTTATTTTCTGGATAATCGATAATAATTCAGTATATTGGCTAAAACTTATAATAATTATCCGGATAACTTGTCACAATGTGGATTAATTATTGAGAATCCATTTAAAATACTTGTCCATAAAAAAATAACAAGTATTTATGAAAATGGAATATTTTTTTTTTCACTGGAGGAAAGGAAAAAGTAAATTACTGGGAAGATGGAAGAGCAAGATAGTACTGATATAAATGTGAAGGTATTTATCAAGCGGCGGGAGGAAGTAAGGAATAAACTTTATCAGCTGTGAGGAAAATACTCGTTGATGGATGGCATCTTGGAGTAGTAAGTTGTTGAGGGAGTGGGAGAGAAGGCGTGGGGAGAAGGAAGCGGACGGGAGCGGAAGAGGCGTGGGGAGGGATGGGCATACAGGATAGGGAAGAGGTGGGATGGGAAGTGTAGTTGTGGGAGAGGAGATGAGGTTACTGAGAGAGGCGCAAGGAGGAGAAAAGGTGAAGGGGTGGAGGTGAGGCGTGGAGGGACGATGGGTGAGTGGGTGGGTTCATATAGGTCTTTTTCTGCCTCTCTTTCTCACATTTCCTTCCCTCTATAATTCATTCCTTTCTTCAATCACTCCTTCCTTCCTATCCTTCTTCTCTGTCTTTCCCGCCTTCTCCCTCCCTCTCCGTTAGGCAGTGTTCAGCCCCGGATTAAATATAGTCAGTATACAACCAAGTATCAGTCAGCAACAAGCACTCAAGCGGAACATGGAGAAGAAGCACCTAAGCGCCATGTTTATTTTGCCCCCAGGACGTAACTTTGAATAGAGTTTTGCTGAAGTGTGAAGGTCAAAGTTCCCCCTTGAGCGTCACCTCAATCTTCCAAGCCCCGAGAGAAAAGTTTACTAGAGCTTGAGTGCATTTTGTGATTATTAGCAGTTATGTAAACGTGTTTTTATGTGTGGAGGGAGGAGGGTGAGTGGCGAAGGAGGTAGGACTGAAATGTGTTAGGAAAGGTAATTGCTATCACTGAGGAAAATAATTATCGCAAACACAACCTTTACAAGATAAATTCAGAAGGATTTGGATATCATTTTTATCTTACCTCAATGTTAAGCTTTTAACTTTAAGCTTTAGTGTATAGTTGAGTCTAGATAAATTCCCGAGATACCTAACAATAGTTCTCATATACAAAGGTAAATACATCTTACATTTTAGACTTGAGTGACTATTTCAACATTGCAGATGGTGAAACATAAGAGCCTCTTGACTCACCCTCTCCCTCCTAAAACAAGAAGCAAAGTTAGTACGAGGGGAAGGGAGGCTGTGTGTCACTCCTCCAACTTTTCATCACTTTAGGTAACATTTATCACAACAACACCAGTCAACTGTCTGTACTGTCTGTTACGTTATAAGACACAGTTTGTTGGTCGTGTTTCTGTTGGTACGTGAGGTGACAGAAGACTTATATAAAGATTATTTGAGTACTATAGGCGGTAATTATGCCCACACAATAGCGAAAGTGTACTAAATAATTTTCAGTCGTTTATTAAGACCAAAATTAAAAAGCAGATGTAAAATTATCTTTTAATTGTATTCAACGGTCCAGCAACAACGGGTTCTCTGTGCTCGTCTTTGTCTGTTGTCTTTATGATAATGACTATCGCAGCCTGACATGCTCACCTGCCTCTAACTTTTCTTAAGATTTCCCAGATTTCCTCAGCGAGTGTTTAATTAAGAACACAAAGAATACAGTGGCCTTGATGAAATTAGTTTATCATAAAATAACGCCACTGCAGGCAGACTACAGGCAAAGGTTCGTCTGGCGTAATTATCATGAGTAAATGGAAAGTAGAGGAAATCACTCGATTCTAAGGAGAATTGATGCTGTTTTGTTTTTTCTCATGGCATGTCAACGTGACATCCTAATCCCACAAGCGAGAGGATCGAGTTCCCCTGCCATGATATTGGACCCCATACTGTCACCACAAACATCATGTCACTCAGCTCATGGCAACAGACAAGAGACCACTACGGGGAATTACCTCACTGTGTCACGTTCAACTGCTACATGTATTCCTAATTTCTTTTTATCACTTACATTAGGTCAGAGTGACGGCCTCAAGGGATACAATGTTTCTCAGTGATGCAACATTTAATTATTTAAGTAAAGTACAAATTTCATGGTTCAGGTTATATTTTGGTAAGTCTAAAGTGAACGAGATGGCAGCTGGTAGATAACGGCACATAGTAACAACGTCATGACCATTTACATTGAACGAGTAAATAGGGAGTTGCAGGTCAAATGGGTTCTGGTTTAAATAGGTCACAATCTAGACACCAGGAGGGGGATCCATTCACCAGCCTCTGACGTAACTCTTTAGTATGACGGAATGATTAGACTTTATTACCAGATTCCTGTATACGACGTCATCACCACTCAGATCTCCATCATAAGACATTGTAGGATATCAAGACTTTTTCTTCGTTATAATTACTCTTCTTCTTGGTAATTAATCTTCTAACTACCATGAGAGCACTTAATTATCAGAATAACATCCTTTTGTCCACTGAGCCTGAATCAGTGTGTCAAGGACCTATACTGGCCACAAACTACAACATATATTATACTGTACTTGAGTGTATTGTTTGTTTTTGACTTTAGGTGGTCAGGCGTGACGTGCCAGTTTGATTTTAATTACATACTAGAACAAGGATGATTATAGCGTGATGTAAGAGGCATCTATCACAGGGTATTTAGCTGGGTGTGTAATAGAGAAATCCGTGACAGCCAGACAAACACCACCTCGTCTCCTGGACAAACAACCAGACATCAAAGTTCTGGCGTCCAAAACTGAAGAGATTGTGTTGGTTAATTACCCTAATTAAATGTAATAAACTGCTGCCTATTAACCTTACCAGTCACCTTCATAAAGTTAACAACGTAAACAAAATGATTTTATGCGAAAACAAATATTTTTATTTCATGGTGAAATTCATATGAAAAACCTCTATTATAATGAGATATTTTAATACGTAATGTTTGAGCCGTTAATAAAATGAGTCGGGGAATAAAAGAAAAGTGCATTTCAATATAGTTTATCCAACTCCATTTAAGAAGCGACATAAAACTCGGTAATTGGTGAGAAAAAAAAATCGTTCAACCTTTAGAGAATAACGAAAAAACAACATATATTTTATACGAAGAAAGAGATAACTGGCTGAGATCATAATTAAATTAAAGTGAACTCTAATGTGGAAAAAATTCTCAACCATTTTCACCTGATTTCTTTTGTCATTTATATTACCTAAATAAATCTTAGTGTGAGGTGTAGCTCGTCGAACACTTACAAGAAAGTTTATTAAGAGAGGAAGGGAAATAAAGAGTGGATTAACTCTTTAAGGTTTAGTTCTGCATGTTGTGATACGTTGTTAATGGTTAAGCTCGGTTATTACTACACTTACAATGCGTTAATATGAGTTATAGAGATGAATAACTGCATTTGGAATTTGATAAAGATTTGATAGTCGTGTGGAATATGAATATTTATTTGTCTGTGTATGTATTTATCATTTGTGTATGTGTATGTGTGCGTTTATGTATGCTTAGAGGATAGTTCATTAGTACACATTCCAAATTACAAATACATATTCAGCTCATAAACCAATAACGCAGAGGACTATAGTGTTGCATTCTCTCTCTCGTAATCATCAGCATGTGCTTCATTATTATTCATTCAACTTTTAAATCACATTACTGAATCATATATGTACGAGTGACGTCAGATTACAATTTTATTTTAAAGTAAAATCACTCGTATTTTTTTATTTTTTTTATTATCACACATTTTGTTTTTCTTTTTCCATTTTACGTCAAATTTTATCCATTTATTCGTGTAATTTATATTATTTTTACATATATCAAATTCTTTCTTTATCTTCTGAACTCTCCTTCACATATTACTGAAGCAATAACATTCACCAATTAGAACCAAGATCCCTTAAGTTGAATGTAACTCACCAATCACAACGAAAGTTTACCAAGTAACATGTAACTCATTATCTAGCCACATCAAAGGTCTCTCAAAATACACGTCACTCATGCAAGGTCTGGGTCACCTGTGTCGTTTGTAATCAATTCACTAATTATCATTTCGTCTTTTTTTTTTACTGGAGTATTCACACTAATATACCTCTGTCAAGTAAACAATTATTGATCCTAGTATAATGAGTATTCCATCTGTTTCTCAATCACACTCACCTGTTTACACTTGATTATGTTTCATCCAGGTAGAGTCTTTGTATACGTTTACCTGAGTTTATAATGTAACTCAGTAACACGACACCACCGACTATTCACCTCATTTTCTTCTTGACAGATAAGATATTTTTTTCTCCTTAATTATGGCCACATTTTTTACGTCCATTCGATGATGTACAAATACATATATATTTTTTTTTTTTTTACACATTTCGCGAAGCCATGTCACCGTGGCTGCTAATTGCATAGTTTGGCTAATGTTATAAATTCATTATTGTATAATTTCAACATAGTGAGCATTCCAAACACGACAGCACGTTCTGGTCGACGACAACAACAACAACAGTATTTGATAGTCTGGTGAAGGACGACACAAAACAACCAGCATTTGGTGAACTGTTGTCGTGGTGAGCAACATAAAACACAGCACTGGTCGACTGTCGCCTTAATAGAGAGTTTGATGTATTAGGTATGACGAGTAGTGTTTTGGGGGCAGAATTCTAGTAAGTTTTATTTGCTTTGATTAATTAGTTTGTTTTTGTGACTGCGGGAAGTAACAGCGACTGAATTTATCTGCTTTGAACGTAAAGGAACATTACTGCAGGAAGAAGGCGAGTGAACGTTTAGCAAAGGTTCCAATTGCTCGTTGATGTCAAGTGAAGTGATAGTGTATTACTGTGAGTGGAGGAAAACACCCGGAGTATTATTATTACTCGTGCTGACGTTGTTTATAATGCAGGTGCAGTTGTTGGAAATAGATCACAGCTCCGTTAGCCACCTGGGAACTTCGTAAATATTTCATGAACAACATTTCACCTCCACTGACCGGGTTTGTCATGAGTTTCTTCATCAGGATATATTGTCACTGAAAAATATCTGTTGTTGACCAAAAGGAAATATTGTACCGCATTTTATAGACTAAATGCGTTCGCTCAATTGCATATCATAGCTTATTTGACAATCTTTCTTATTCTTGCCATCAACCATCAAAATCCTTATTATGTTAACAGTGTGCATACAGAATTAAGCACATATGACAGGACTAAAATGAGTCACTTAATTCGGTCCTGGGTTAGTGTCCAGATGACCTGACATGACCTTGTAGGAGAGGCAGCAATATCAACAGAGTATTAAGTATCGTAAAAGTATGTTACAGCCGAAATGATGTTATATTGAGCCATATTCTCCACCCATCTCTTTTCCATGTTTCATTTTATCAACTCCTCGTAACCTTGTTTATATTTTCTTTTGTCAGTCAATGTATTTTTTGTCCTTTTTTCACGTGTTACTGCTGCATTTCTTTTTTTTTGTCTAGTTGTCATTGTTATGTTATATTTTTGTTTCCCAGTTGTCAAAGAGAGATGTTAAAATATATTCTTTCTCTAGTTGTCGAGTGTCAAGCAAATCCCAGTTCATTTCCTTTTTTCTTATTTACTTGTCATGGTAACCTTTTTTTTTCATTTTTAGATGCCATGTTAACCTTTACTTTTAACTTCTCTGCTGTCTTGTTACCCCAGTTTTTTTTCCTTGTCATATTATCAGTGTTAAATTATATGTTATTTTTCATCTCCATATTATTAGTGTTATGTCTCTTGCCTGCTGTTTATTTCATTTTCCTCTAATCAGCTTACCATATCAAACGTCTCTATTTGTAAGTTGAAAAATATGTATTTATTTTTTCAGTACGTTAGTTTATTTTAAATTTTCATCTCTTGTTGTTAGAGTATTATTATAATCTTCAATTGTCTCTCTTCTGATCACTCTTTATTGTTGGCTCGGTCTCGCACTATCTTTCTCTCAACTCGACACCCTAACTTTCCTGTCCTTGCCATATGGAGCATCAAACTCCACCTTATTACACTTGAGAACTACAACCTCGTCTCTGTAGTAGCTCAAGACATCAATCTCCTTTTTCTCCTCCCTGGCAAAGAGTCCCCATAACCCTACAACTACGGAGTATAGCATCTTCTCGTCCCTGGAGTACCAACAACTTTTCCCTCCTTACAACACAGTGTAAGAACTTCCATCGCTTTACCAACACTGAGTAAATTCTTCTGATCATTTCTAACACAATCTAGTCACAGTAACCTTCCTCTCCTCTCTCCACACAGACAGCTACAAGATAAAATTTAGTTTGAAAAGAAATTTGTAAAAAAGACCACAATTTTCTGTAATAAAAACAACAGACGTATGACTTAGGATAACAACAGGTAATTTATGACTAGAATTGAGGAAAATAGCGAGAACCAGAATAGCGAGAACAAAATTGCGAGATACAGAATAGCGGGAACAAAATAGCGAGATACAGAATAGCGGGAATGAAACAACGAGACACAGAATGGCGGGAACAAAATCGTGAGATATAGAATAGCGGAAACAAAATAACGAGATACAGAATAGCGGGAACAAAATAACAAGATACAGAATAACAGGAACTTGTAGAGTGCAATAGAGCAATGCTAACCTACAATACTTCGGTGATGGTGAAGAGCTTCTTGTCTCGTTCTTGAAAGTGTTTTAACATTTTAAGTAGTTTTGTTATATAAATTTTTTTAATCTAACAAACACGATTTTTATATTTAGTTTAGGTTTGTGGTTGAAGATAATGTTGCTGTACCACTTAGAACTATATTCATGTTTACCGAATCATAAATACATTACATAACTGTCTTCCTCTTTCTCTTCTCTGTCTCCTTCCATTCTCCTTTTATCTCTCCATTCGTCAAGCTATTGTTCCTTTCTTCCTTTTCCTTTCCTCCCACAAGTCTCTCTTCTCTTTCCTCCTTATCTTTACCCTCTCTCCCCCTCTCTTTTCCTTTGTTCCTTATCCTTACTCTCCCCCTCTCTCTCTCTCTAATCCCTCTCTCCATCCCTCACTCCCTGTGATAAAGTTGGAGAGGAAGAGCTACTTGACAGTCTTCCATCACTCTTACTTCCCACAGTACCGATAACACCATACTCACCTTCCCTCTGTTATATCACACAAACAAATAAATAAACCATCTTCTGCTAAACCAAATAAATTCACCCCTAAACCAAAACTAAAACAGGTAAATGGACTTAAAATCATCGGAGTTATTTGGGTTACTCAGTATTTTAGTTGTTGTTCTTGAGAGCCATAGAAAGGCAGGTAATAGCCTACTGTGACAACCTGAGACGGGACTGGTGCCCCTGAGGTGTCCTTCTCTTGCCTGCTGGACGCCCTGGGGGCAAGAGGTTTCCTATATTTGACTTGCAGATGTACCAAGTTGCTAAGTCAAAAGTCAGGGATTAGAGAAGGTCATACATGTTGGATGGGGATTTACCGACTTTATTTTTAAGAGTGATGTGTTTATTAAAAGAATGTGCAGTGTGTGTGTGTCGGTGTGTGTGTGTGTGTGTGTGTATATAATAATAATAAATAATAATAATAAACGGTTTATTAATAGAGTTGCAGCCGGTGGCTGAAAATACAGACTTACATTTGATTTAGACATAATGATATAATATGCATTGAATACATTTACAGGGCTGTACAGTACATCAATCAGGAGTTGTTTATTATTTTAACAATAGATGGGATGGTGCTGTTCTTATATCTATCGGTGCGGGCTCTTATGGGCTGAATTTTGTTGTAGTGGCGGACTGCGCGAGTTGGGTGGGGGGGGGGGGGGGGGCTGCAGGAGGTGGTGATGACGAGGGTGGTGCAGTAGTCCACTGCCAAACCTTTCCAGTGCTTGGTGGTGGAGGTCACTGAGGGATGGCATTTCCAGGGTGGAGAGAGCGTTGGTGTAGCCGGAGTATTCTGCGCCGAGCATGATTCTGCAGGCCCTTTTCTGTACCTTCTCTAGCTGGCGTTGTTGGGTAGAGTTGAGAGAAGACGACCAGGCTGGTGACGCATACATTAGTTTGGGGAGAATAAAGGCGTTGTAGATGGTCCTCAGCTCTGGCGTGGGCGTCCCAAGTGACCTAAGTCGTCGTAGCATGTAGAGACGATACGAAGCTGCCGTGACTGTGTGTGCGCGCGCGTGCGTGCGCTTGTGTGTGTGTGTGTGTGTGTGTAATCCATACAGACACCAAGCCTCGGGCCGAAACCATACACAGTAAACAGGTTTAAGATACAGTTTACTCTACAACGTTTCCTCTGGTGGGCGAAAGTCAAACAGGATGAGGAGTATAAGGCAGTGAGAGAGACTGTGGAGGGGTGAGAGAAGGGGTGAGAGAAGGGGTGAGAGAAGGGGTGAGAGAAGGTGTGAGACAAGAGGTGAGAGAAGGGGTAAGAGAAGGGGTAAGAGAAGGGGTAAGAGAAGAGGAGAGAGCTGGCCCTGAGTGTCCTCATCAGTAGCTAAAGTGGCCCTAAGCACCCTAATAAGGGAGTTGTGACAGTGATGTATGAACTAATTTGATGAAGGTAAAACTCTTAAAGACAATAGTCTATTTCCTTCTTTTGTGTGTGTGTGTGTGTGTATATATATATATGTGTGTGTGTGTGTAATAATGATTATAATATTAAACGGTTTATTAATAGAGTTGCAGCCGGTGGCTGAAAATATGCAAACTTACATGTGATTTAGACATAATGATATGCGTTCAATACATTTACAGGGCTGTACAGTACATAAATCAGGAGTTGTTTATTGTTTTGACAATAGATGGGATGGTGCTGTTCTTATCTCTATCTGTGCGGGCTCTTATGGGCTGAATTTTGTTGTAGTGGCGGACTGCGCGAGGTAGGTGGGGGACTGCTGGTGGCAGGAGGTGGCGATGACGAGGATGGTGCAGTAGTCCACTGCCAAACCTTGCTAGTGATTGGTGGTTTTGGTCACTGAGGGATGGCATTTCCAGGGTGTAGAGAGCGTTGGTGTAGCCGGAGTAGTCTGCGCTGAGCATGATTCTGCAGGCCCTTTTCTGTACCTTCATTAGCTGGCGTTGTTGGGTGGAGTTGAGAGAAGACGACCAGGCTGGCGACGCATACGTTAATTTGGGGAGAATAAAGGCGTTGTAGATAGTCCTCAGCGCTTGCATGGGTGCCCCAAGTGACCTGAGTCGTTGTAGCCTGTATAGTCGGTATGAGGCTGCCTTGATTGTGTTGTTTACATGGGCCTTCCAGTCCAGTTTGTGGTCTATGGTAACACCCAGGAGTTTGACAGACTGCACTAACTGGAGAGGATGGGCACCCACTGTAACTGCTGGAGCTTGCACTGGAATGCTGGTGTTATTGATGCACATGATTGCAGTTTTGGTGTGGTTGATGGTGACCTTGTTCTCCGTAGTCCATGCCTGTAGCCTGTCCAGGGTGCCTTGTAGCGATGAGTAGTCTGGTTCGGTGTTGTCCACTGTAACCCCCACAGTGCAGTCATCCACGTACTTCCACCTGTGAGGAGTGTCAGATAGAGCGTCTTTGATCAGGATCAGGAAGCACAGTGGTACCATCTTGGTCCCCTAGGGAACACTGCAGGTGAGGTGTTGGAATGTGGAGACAGAACCCTGGTACCTGACTGCCTGACGACGCTCACTCAGGAAATCGGTGAGCCTTAAGACCAGGTTGGTGGGCAGCCCTAGTGCAATGGCAAAGTTCAGATTTTCAAAGATTTGTATTCCCCGTTTTTACTTTTATCAGAATGAAAGTTTAATCCATATTCTGCTACAGAGGTAAACGATTGCAGCCCTTTAACATCCACGATAAGCTCCTCTGAATTATCATCTTATGACCCTTGAAAGGAAGACATGAAGAACACAAACTTATTTTTAACTGACGAAAAAACCTGACCTAAACTTTCATCACTGAGTTTAGATGACGATCCTCTACAGTGACTACGTAAAAGACATTTCAAGTTGCCCCTTTTATGTTGGCAAAGGAGGAGTGTAAGTGTGTTGTGTGTACATAGAGAGCTAAGTATCTTCAACATGATGGCTGGAGACTCAAGAACCCTTTTGTAAGGTGTGTGTGTCTTGGTGTTTACCTTTGTGCTGGGGTAAGACGGCTGTAAATAGGGAGGTAGGGAGAGACAGAGAGACAGACAGACATAGAAGGAAGACGGTGTTTAGACAGAGCAGAAAGGGATGAAAGGAAGGTGCAGTGTGATAAGAGGAGGTGAAAGAGGTAGATAGATAGGTAGGTATGTAGGTGGATAGATACAAATGTACAGGCAGATATAATGATATGTAGATACTATTGAGGGAGGGAAGGAGGGAGGAAACGAGTCTGTGGTTAGACATATAGAAGGTGAAAGTTTATAAGTCATAAAGTGGAAAAAGAGATGGAGAATGGAAGTGAGTATTGCTGGTTGATTGAGGCATAAGTGTTTACCTGTTTAAAGGAAAAAGTACAATAGACAGGGAGTAAAATGATTTAACAATAAAGAAAAACAGATAAATAGGTATTAGTAAGCAAGTAATTAAGAATAAACGATGTTATCTATAAAGGAAATACAACAAAAAGCTAGAATACAGGTTAAATAAATTGGAAGCTATCAAATGGAACAGGTAAAATTGTGAAGAAAAAAGTTTACATTAGTATGGAAACGAGATTCTGACCCACGTCTCTCACACTGTCACTTCTACGCCATTGGAAACAAGAGAAAAATTATGTTTAGTGAACTGGAAACAGGCTTTTCGTGAGCGTGTCGTGGAGAATGGGAGATGGGGTGGGGTGAGGGTCAGAGAGGGTAGGGGTAGTGCAGGTGTGGGTGCGTGGGAAGGGGTGAAAAGAGGGACGAGTGGGGATGGTAGAGGGGGTAGGGGGGACGGGGTAGGGAGACAGAATTTACGCTGGAGATTTATATGCCAACATTATCGCTGTTGACAAAGTTTCTATGTATTTCCCGGCTGCTCAGGACATTAGATTACAAAGACGAATAAAAGCTAGGAAGTGATTTTCCTCCTCCGTGATTTTATGTAAAGGAACGATATGTTTTCAGTCGTTTTTCTTGACGTGGAGGAAACTTTCTTAGTGAAGGACTTTGATGTTGGGAAAACTTAAGAGGATTCCTACTTGACTTAAACACCAACACTCGTATATACTCTGGCGTGTATAACTTCACACACTATACCAGTATGTCTACTGGTATACGTACGTTACACACAAAGATTTCCCATACCTCTAACACTCAAACAAAGTTGCAGTCTTGGCAATAAACAACCATTAACTTAACATTATCTCCCCTCCCTCCCCTCCCACCTCCCCCCCACAAAAAATACACACTTAGGTGTGTGTGTGGGGGGGGGGGGGTGTTGGAGGGGTACGGGGAGGTGTGTGTGTGTGGGGGAGGGGGTGTTGGAGGGGTACGGGGAGGTGTGTGTGTGAGGGGGTGTTGGAGGGGTTCGGGGAGGTGTGTGTGTGGGGGGGTGTTAGAGGGGTACGGGGAGGTGTGTGTGTGGAGGGGTACGGGGAGGTGCGTGTGGGGGGGTGTTGGAGGGGTACGGGGAGGTGTTGGAGGGGTACGGGGAGGTGTGTGTGTGGGGGGGAGGGGGTGATGGAGTGGTACGGGGAGGTGTGTGTGTGGGGGGTGTTGGAGGGGTACGGGGAGGTGTGTTTGTGTGTGTGGGGGGAGGTGGTGGAGGGGTACGGGGAGATGGGTGTGTGGGGGGGAGGGGGTAATAGAGTGGTACGGGGAGGTGTGTGTGTGTGGGGAGGGAGGGGGTGATGGAGTGGTACGGGGAGGTGTGTGTGTGGGAGGGAGGGGGTGATGGAGTGGTACGGGGAGGTGTGTGTGGGGAGGGAGAGGGTGATGGAGGGGTACGGGGAGGTGTGTGTAGGGGGGGTGTAGGAGGGGTACGGGGAGGTGAGTGTAGGGGGGTGTTGGAGGGGTACGGGGAGGTGTGTGTGGGGGGGGGGAGGGGGTGATGGAGTGGTACGGGGAGGTGTGTGTGTGGGGGGTGTAGGAGGGGTACGGGGAGGTGCGTGTGTGTGTGGGGGGGTGTTGGAGGGGTACGGGGAGGTGTGTGTAGGGGGTGTTGGAGGGGTACGGGGAGGTATGTGTGTGTGTGTGTGGGGGGGGTGTTGGAGGGGTACGGGGAGGTGTGTGTAGGGGGGTGTTGGAGGGTACGCGGAGGTGTGTGTAGGGGGGGTGTTGGAGGTGTACGGGGAGGTGTGTGTAGGGGGGTGTTGGAGGGGTCCGGGGAGGTGTGTTTGTGTGTGTGGGGGGAGGTGGTGGAGGGGTACGGGGAGGTGCATGTGTGTGGGGGGGGGTGTTGGAGGGGTAAGGGAAGGTGTGTGTAGGGAGGGGGTGTTGGAGGGGTACGGGGAGGTGTGTGTAGGGGGGGTGTTGGAGGGGTACGGGGAGGTGTGTGTGTGTGTATGGGAGGTGTGTGTGTGTGTGTGTGGGAGGGGGTGTTGGAGGGGTACGGGGAGGTGTGTGTGGGGGGGTGTTGGAGGGGTACGAAGAGATGTGTGTGGAGGGGTGTTGGAGGGGTACCGGGAGGTGTGCGTGGGGGTGTTGGAGGGGTACGGGGAGGTGTGTGTGTAGGGGGGGTGTTGGAGGGGTACGGGGAGGTGTGTGTGTGGGGGGGTGTTGGAGGGGTACGGGGAGGTGTGTGTAGGGGAGGTGTTGGAGGGGTACGGGGAGGTGTGTGTGTGTGGGGGGGGGAGGGGGTGATGGAGTGGTACGGGGAGGGGTGTGTGTGTGGGGGGGGAGGTGTTGGATGGGTACGGGGAGGTGCGTGTGTGTGGGGGGGGTGTTGGAGGGGTACGGGGAAGTGTGTGTAGGGGAGGTGTTGGAGGGGTACGGGGAGGTGTGTGTGGGGGAGGTGTTGGAGGGGTACGGGGAGGTGTGTGTGGGGGGGTGTTGGAGGGGTACGGGGAGGTGTGTGTAGGGGAGGTGTTGGAGGGGTACGGGGAGGTGTGTGTGTGGGAGGTGTTGGAGGGGTACGGGGAGGTGTGTGTGTGTGTGGGGGGGTGTTGGAGGGGTACGGGGAAGTGTGTGTAGGGGAGGTGTTGGAGGGGTACGGGGAGGTGTGTGTGTGTGGGAGGTGTTGGAGGGGTACGGGGAAGTGTGTGTGTGTGGGGGGGTGTTGGAGGGGTACGGGGAGGTGTGTGTGTGGGAGGTGTTGGAGGGATACGGGGAGGTGTGTGTGTGGGGGGGGTGTTGGAGGGGTACGGGGAGGTGTGTGTGTGGGGGGGGTGTTGGAGGGGTACGGGGAGGTGTGTGTGGGGGAGTGTTGGAGGGGTACGGGGAGGTGTGTGTGTGGGGGAGTGTTGGAGGGGTACGAAGAGGTGTGTGTGGGGGGTGTTGAAGGGGTACGGGGAGGTATGTGTGTATGGGGGGGTGTTGGAGGGGTACGGGGAGGTGTGTGTAGGGGGGGTGTTGGAGGGGTACGGGGAGATATGTGTGTGTGGGGGGTGTTGGAGGGGTACAGGGAGGTGTGTGTAGGAGGGTGTTGGAGAGGTACGGGGAGGTGTGTGTGTGGGGAGGGAGGGGGTGATGGAGTGGTACCAGGAGGTATGTATGGGGAGGGAGGGGGTGATGGAGTGGTACGGGGAGGTGTGTGTGTGTGTGTGGGGATGGAGGGGGTGTTGGAGTGGTACGGGGAGGTGTGTGTGTGTGGGGAGGGAGGGGGTGATGGAGTGGTACGGGGAGGTGTGTGTGTGGGAGGGAGGGGGTGATGGAGTGGTACGGGGAGGTGTGTGTGTGGGGAGGGAGGGGGTGATGGAGTGGTACGGGGAGGTGTGTGTGTGTGGTGGGAGGGGGTGATGGAGTGGTACGGGGAGGTGTGGGGGTGTGGGGGAGGGAGGTGGGGATGGAGGGGTACGGGGAGGTGTGTGTGTGGGGGGTGTTGGAGGGGTACGGGGAGGTGTGTGTGTGGAGGGGTACGGGGAGGTGCGTGTGGGGGGGTGTTGGAAGGGTACGGGGAGGTGTTGGAGGGGTACGGGGAGGTGTTGGAGGGGTACGGGGAGGTGTGTGTGTGGGGGGGAGGGGGTGATGGAGAGGTACGGGGAGGTGTGTGTGGGGGGGATGTTGGAGGGGTAAGGGGAGGTGTGTGGGGGGGGAGGTGTTGGATGGGTACGGGGAGGTGGGTGTGTGGGGGGGAGGGGGTAATAGAGTTGTACGGGGAGGTGTGTGTGGGGAGGGAGGGGGTGATGGAGTGGTACGGGGAGGTGTGTGTGTGGGAGGGAGGGGGTGATGGAGTGGTACGGGGAGGTGTGTGTGGGGAGGGAGAGGGTGATGGATGGGTACGGGGAGGTGTGTGTAGGGGGGGTGTAGGAGGGGTACGGGGAGGTGAGTGTTGGGGGGTGTTGGAGGGGTACGGGGAGGTGTGTGTGTGTGGGGGGAGGGGGTGATGGAGTGGTACGGGGAGGTGTGTGTGTGGGGGGTGTAGGAGGGGTACGGGGAGGTGTGTGTAGGGGGTGTTGGAGGGGTACGGGGAGGTGTGTGTAGGGGGTGTTGGAGGGGTACGGGGAGGTATGTGTGTGTGTGTGTGTGTGTGTGTGGGAGGTGCTGGAGGGGTACGGGAAGGTGTGTGTGTGTGGGGGGGGGGTGTTGGAGGGGTACGGGAGGTGTGTGTAGGGGGGTGTTGGAGGGGTACGGGGAGGTGTGTGTAGGGGGGGTGTTGGAGGTGTACGGGGAGGTGTGTGGGGGGGGGGGTGTTGGAGGGGTACGGGGAAGTGTGTGTAGGGGAGGATGTTGGAGGGGTACGGGGAGGTGTGTGTGTGTGTGGGAGGTGTTGGAGGGGTACGGGGAGGTGTGTGTGTGTGTGGGGGGGGTGTTGGAGGGGTACGGGGAGGTGTGTGTGTGGGGGGAGGGGGTGTGGAGGGGTACGGGGAGGTGTGTGTGTGTGGGGGGGAGGTGTTGGAGGGGTACAGGGAGGTGTGTGTGGGAGGGGGTGTTGGAGTGGTACGGGGAGGTGTGTGTGGGGGGGTGTTGGAGGGGTACGGGGAGGTGTGTGTAGGGGGGTGTTGAGGGGTACGGGGAGGTGTGTGTGTGGGGGGGTGTGGAGGGGTACGGGGAGGTGTGTGTGGGGGGTGTTGGAGGGGTACGGGGAGGTGTGTGTAGGGGGGTGTTGGAGGGGTACGGGGAGGTGTGTGTGTGTGGGGGGGTGTTGGAGGGGTACGGGGAGGTGTGTGTAGGGGGGTGTTGGAGGGGTACGGGGAGGTGTGTGTGTGTGGGGGGTGTTGGAGGGGTACGGGGAGGTGTGTGTGGGGGGGTGTTGGAGGGGTACGGGGAGGTGCGTGTGTGTGTGGGGGGGTGTTGGAGGGGTACGGGGAGGTGTGTGTAGGGGGGTGTTGGAGGGGTACGGGGAGGTGTGTGTAGGGGGGGTGTTGGAGGGGTACGGGGAGGTGTGTGTGGGGGGGTGTTGGAGGGGTACGGGGAGGTGTGTGTAGGGGGGTGTTGGAGGGGTACGGGGAGGTGTGTGTGGGGGGTGTTGGAGGGGTACGGGGAGGTGTGTGTGTGGCGGGGTGTTGGAGGTGTACGGGGAGGTGTGTGTGGGGGGGGTGTTGGAGGGGTACGGGGAGGTGTGTGTGGGGAGGTGTTGGAGGGGTACGGGGAGGTGTGTGTGTGTGTGGGAGGTGTTGGAGGGGTACGGGGAGGTGTGTGTGTGGGGGGGTGTTGGAGGGTACGGGAGGTGTGTGTGTGGGGAGGGGGTGTTGGAGGGGTACGGGGAGGTGTGTGTGTGTGTGGGGGGGTGTTGGAGGGGTACGGGGAGGTGTGTGTGTGGGGGGGAGGGGGTGATGGAGTGGTACGGGGAGGTGTGTGTGTGGGGGTGTGGAGGGGTACGGGGAGGTGTGTGTGGGGGGTGTTGAGGGGTACGGGGAGGTGTGTGTGTGGGGGGGTTTGGAGGGGTACGGGGAGGTGTGTAGGGGGGTGTTGGAGGGGTACGGGGAGGTGTGTGTAGGGGGGTGTTGGAGGGGTACGGGGAGGTGTGTGTGTGGGGGGTGTTGGAGGGGTACGGGGAGGTGTGTGTAGGGGGGTGTTGGAGGGGTACGGGGAGGTGTGTGTGTGGGGGGGTGTTGGAGGGGTACGGGGAGGTGTGTGTAGGGGGGGTGTTGGAGGGGTACGGGGAGGTGTGTGTGTGTGGGGGGGTGTGTGGAGGGGTACGGGGAGGTGTGTGTGGGGGAGGTGTTGGAGGGGTACGGGGGGGTGTGTGTGTGGGGGGGTGTGGAGGGGTAGGGGGAGGTGTGTGTTGGTGGTGTTGGAGGGGTACGGGGAGGTGTGTGTTGGTGGTGTTGGAAGGGTACGGAGAGGTGTGTGTGGGGGGTGTTGGAGGGTACGGGGAGGTGTGTGTGGGGGGTGTTGGAGGGGTACGGGAGGTGTGTGTGGGGAGGTGTTGGAGGGGTACGGGGAGGTGTGTGTGTGGGGGGGTGTGGGAGGGGTACGGGGAGGTGTGTGTAGGGGGGTGTTGGAGGGTACGGGGAGGTGTGTGTGTGGGGAGGTGTTGGAGGGGTACGGGGAGGTGTGTGTGTGTGGGGGGGGGTGTTGGAGGGGTACGGGGAGGTGTGTGTGTGGGGGTGTTGGAGGGTACGGGGAGGTGTGTGTGTGGGGGGGGTGTTGGAGGGGTACGGGGAGGTGTGTGTGTAGGGGAGGTGTTGGAGGGGTACGGGGAGGTGTGTGTGTGTGTGGGAGGTGTTGGAGGGGTACGGGGAGGTGTGTGTGTGGGGGGGGTGTTGGAGGGTTACAGGGAGGTGTGTGTGGAGGGTGTTGGTGGGGTACGGGGAGGTGTGTGTGTGGGGGGGTGTTGGAGGGTACGGGGAGGTGTGTGTAGGGGGGGTGTTGGAGGGTACGGGGAGGTGTGTGTGTGTGGGGGGTGTTGGAGGGTACGGGAGGTGTGTGTAGGAGGGGTGTTGGAGGGTACGGGGAGGTGTGTGTGTGGGAGGGAGGGGTGATGGAGTGGTACAGGGAGGTGTGTGTGGGGAGGGAGGGGGTGATGGAGTGGTACGGGGAGGTGTGTGTGTGGGGAGGGAGGGGGTGATGGAGTGGTACGGGGAGGTGTGTGTGTGGGGAGGGAGGGGGTGATGGAGTGGTACGGGGAGGTGTGTGTGTGTGGGAGGGAGGGGGTGATGGAGTGGTACGGGGAGGTGTGTGTGGGGGGGAGGGGGTGATGGAGTGGTACGGGGAGGTGTGTGTGTGGGGAGGGAGGGGGTGATGGAGTGGTACGGGGAGGTGTGTGTGGGGAGGGAGGTGGTGATGGAGTGGTACGGGGAGGTGTGTGTGTGTGGGGAGGGAGGGGGTGATGGAGTGGTACGGGGAGGTGTGTGTGTGGGAGGGAGGGGGTGATGGAGTGGTACGGGGAGGTGTGTGTGTGGGAGGGAGGGGGTGATGGAGTGGTACGGGGAGGTGTGTGTGTGGGAGGGAGGGGGTGATGGAGTGGTACGGGGAGGTGTGTGTGTGTGTGTGGGGAGGGAGGGGGTGATGGAGTGGTACGGGGAGGTGTGTGTGTGGGGAGGGAGGGGGTGTTGGAGTGGTACGGGGAGGTGTGTGTGTGGGGAGGGGGTGATGGAGTGGTACGGGGAGGTGTGTGTGTGGGAGGGAGGGGGTGATGGAGTGGTACGGGGAGGTGTGTGTGTGGGGGGAGGGGGTGATGGAGTGGTACGGGGAGGTGTGTGTGGGGAGGGAGGGGGTGATGGAGTGGTACGGGGAGGTGTGTGTGTGGGGAGGGAGGGGGTGATGGAGTGGTACGGGGAGGTGTGTGTGTGGGGAGGGAGGGGGTGATGGAGTGGTACGGGGAGGTGTGTGTGTGGGAGGGAGGGGGTGATGGAGTGGTACGGGGAGGTGTGTGTGTGGGGAGGGAGGGGTGTGGAGTGGTACGGGGTGGTGTGTGTGTGGGAGGGGGTGATGGAGTGGTACGGGGAGGTGTGTGTGTGGGGAGGGAGGGGGTGATGGAGTGGTACGGGGAGGTGTGTGTGTGTGGGGAGGGGGTGATGGAGTGGTACGGGGAGGTGTGTGTGTGGGGGGAGGGGGTGATGGAGTGGTACGGGGAGGTGTGTGTGTGTGGGAGAGGGGGTGATGGAGTGGTACGGGGAGGTGTGTGTGTGGGAGGGAGGGGGTGATGGAGTGGTACGGGGAGGTGTGTGTGTGGGAGGGAGGGGTGATGGAGTGGTACGGGGAGGTGTGTGTGTGGGAGGGAGGGGGTGATGGAGTGGTACGGGGAGGTGTGTGGGGAGGGAGGGGTGATGGAGTGGTACGGGGAGGTGTGTGTGTGGGGAGGGAGGGGGTGATGGAGTGGTACGGGGAGGTGTGTGTGTGTGTGGGAGGGGATCATGGAGTGGTACGGGGAGGTGTGTGTGTGGGGAGGGAGGGGGTGATGGAGTGGTACGGGGAGGTGTGTGTGTGGGAGGGAGGGGGTGATGGAGTGGTACGGGGAGGTGTGTGTGTGTGGGAGAGGGGTTGATGGAGTGGTACGGGGAGGTGTGTGTGTGGGGAGGGGGTGATGGAGTGGTACGGGGAGGTGTGTGTGGGGGAGGGAGGGGGTGATGGAGTGGTACGGGGAGGTGTGTGTGTGGGGAGGGAGGGGGTGATGGAGTGGTACGGGGAGGTGTGTGTGTGGGGAGGGAGGGGGTGATGGAGTGGTACGGGGAGGTGTGTGTGTGGGGAGGGAGGGGGTGATGGAGTGGTACGGGGAGGTGTGTGTGTGGGGAGGGAGGGGGTGATGGAGTGGTACGGGGAGGTGTGTGTGTGTGGAGGGAGGGGTGATGGAGTGGTACGGGGAGGTTTGTGTGTGGGAGGGAGGGGGTGATGGAGTGGTACGGGGAGGTGTGTGTGTGGGGAGGGAGGGGGTGATGGAGTGGTACGGGGAGGTGTGTGTGTGGGAGGGAGGGGGTGATGGAGTGGTACGGGGAGGTGTGTGTGTGGGAGGGAGGGGGTGATGGAGTGGTACGGGGAGGTGTGTGTGTGGGAGGGAGGGGGTGATGGAGTGGTACGGGGAGGTGTGTGTGTGGGAGGGAGGGGGTGATGGAGTGGTACGGGGAGGTGTGTGTGTGGGAGGGAGGGGGTGATGGAGTGGTACGGGAGGTGTGTGTGGTGGGGGGTGATGGAGTGGTACGGGGAGGTGTGTGTGTGGGGAGGGTGGGGGTGATGGAGTGGTACGGGGAGGTGTGTGTGTGGGGAGGGAGGGGTGATGGAGTGGTACGGGGAGGTGTGTGTGTGGGAGGGAGGGGGTGATGGAGTGGTACGGGGAGGTGTGTGTGTGGGAGGGAGGGGGTGATGGAGTGGTACGGGGAGGTGTGTGTGTGTGGGAGGGAGGGGGTGATGGAGTGGTACGGGGAGGTGTGTGTGTGGGGAGGGAGGGGGTGATGGAGTGGTACGGGGAGGTGTGTGTGTGGGGAGGGAGGGGGTGATGGAGTGGTACGGGGAGGTGTGTGTGTGGGGAGGGAGGGGGTGATGGAGTGGTACGGGGAGGTGTGTGTGTGGGAGGGAGGGGGTGATGGAGTGGTACGGGGAGGTGTGTGTGTGGGGAGGGAGGGGTGATGGAGTGGTACGGGGAGGTGTGTGTGGGGAGGGAGGGGGTGATGGAGTGGTACGGGGAGGTGTGTGTGTGTGGGAGGGAGGGGGTGATGGAGTGGTACGGGGAGGTGTGTGTGTGGGGGGAGGGGGTGATGGAGTGGTACGGGGAGGTGTGTGTGTGGGAGGGAGGGGGTGATGGAGTGGTACGGGGAGGTGTGTGTGGGGAGGGAGGGGGTGATGGAGTGGTACGGGGAGGTGTGTGTGTGGGGAGGGAGGGGGTGATGGAGTGGTACGGGGAGGTGTGTGTGTGGGAGGGAGGGGGTGATGGAGTGGTACGGGGAGGTGTGTGTGTGGGGAGGGAGGGGGTGATGGAGTGGTACGGGGAGGTGTGTGTGTGTGGGAGAGGGGGTGATGGAGTGGTACGGGGAGGTGTGTGTGTGGGGAGGGAGGGGGTGATGGAGTGGTACGGGGAGGTGTGTGTGTGGGGAGGGAGGGGGTGATGGAGTGGTACGGGGAGGTGTGTGTGTGGGGAGGGAGGGGGTGATGGAGTGGTACGGGGAGGTGTGTGTGTGGGGAGGGAGGGGGTGATGGAGTGGTACGGGGAGGTGTGTGTGTGGGGAGGGAGGGGGTGATGGAGTGGTACGGGGAGGTGTGTGTGTGGGGTGGGAGGGGGTGATGGAGTGGTACGGGGAGGTGTGTGTGTGGGAGGGAGGGGGTGATGGAGTGGTACGGGGAGGTGTGTGTGGGGAGGGAGGGGGTGATGGAGTGGTACGGGGAGGTGTGTGTGTGGGGAGGGAGGGGGTGATGGAGTGGTACGGGGAGGTGTGTGTGTGGGGAGGGAGGGGGTGATGGAGTGGTACGGGGAGGTGTGTGTGTGTGGGAGGGAGGGGGTGATGGAGTGGTACGGGGAGGTGTGTGTGGGGAGGGAGGGGGTGATGGAGTGGTACGGGGAGGTGTGTGTGTGGGGAGGGAGGGGGTGATGGAGTGGTACGGGGAGGTGTGTGTGTGGGGAGGGAGGGGGTGATGGAGTGGTACGGGGAGGTGTGTGTGTGTGGGAGGGAGGGGGTGATGGAGTGGTACGGGGAGGTGTGTGTGTGGGGAGGGAGGGGGTGATGGAGTGGTACGGGGAGGTGTGTGTGTGGGGAGGGAGGGGGTGATGGAGTGGTACGGGGAGGTGTGTGTGTGTGGGGAGGGAGGGGGTGATGGAGTGGTACGGGGAGGTGTGTGTGTGGGGAGGGAGGGGGTGATGGAGTGGTACGGGGAGGTGTGTGTGTGGGGAGGGAGGGGGTGATGGAGTGGTACGGGGAGGTGTGTGTGTGGGGAGGGAGGGGGTGATGGAGTGGTACGGGGAGGTGTGTGTGTGGGGAGGGAGGGGGTGATGGAGTGGTACGGGGAGGTGTGTGTGTGTGGGGAGGGAGGGGGTGATGGAGTGGTACGGGGAGGTGTGTGTGTGGGGAGGGAGGGGGTGATGGAGTGGTACGGGGAGGTGTGTGTGTGGGGAGGGAGGGGGTGATGGAGTGGTACGGGGAGGTGTGTGTGTGTGGGGAGGGAGGGGGTGATGGAGTGGTACGGGGAGGTGTGTGTGTGGGGAGGGGGTGATGGAGTGGTACGGGGAGGTGTGTGTGTGGGGAGGGAGGGGGTGATGGAGTGGTACGGGGAGGTGTGTGTGTGGGGAGGGAGGGGGTGATGGAGTGGTACGGGGAGGTGTGTGTGTGGGGAGGGAGGGGGTGATGGAGTGGTACGGGGAGGTGTGTGTGTGGGGGGGGGGGTGGAGGGGTACGGGGAGGTGTGTGTGGGGGGGAGGGAGGGGGTGAGGTGTGTGGGGGAGGGTGTGGAGTGGTAGGGGGTGGTGTGTGTGTGGGGAGGGAGGGGGTGATGGAGTGGTACGGGGAGGTGTGTGTGTGGGGAGGGAGGGGGTGATGGAGTGGTACGGGGAGGTGTGTGTGTGGGGAGGGAGGGGGTGATGGAGTGGTACGGGGAGGTGTGTGTGTGGGGGAGGGAGGGGGTGATGGAGTGGTACGGGGAGGTGTGTGTGTGGGGAGGGAGGGGGTGATGGAGTGGTACGGGGAGGTGTGTGTGGGGGAGGGAGGGGGTGATGGAGTGGTACGGGGAGGTGTGTGTGGGGAGGGAGGGGGTGATGGAGTGGTACGGGGAGGTGTGTGTGGGGGGGGTGATGGAGTGGTACGGGGAGGTGTGTGTGGGGAGGGAGGGGGTGATGGAGTGGTACGGGGAGGTGTGTGTGGGGAGGGAGGGGGTGATGGAGTGGTACGGGGAGGTGTGTGTGTGGGGAGGGAGGGGGTGATGGAGTGGTACGGGGAGGTGTGTGTGTGGGGGGAGGGGGTGATGGAGTGGTACGGGGAGGTGTGTGTGTGGGAGAGGGGGTGATGGAGTGGTACGGGGAGGTGTGTGTTGGGGGGGAGGGGGTGTTGGAGTGGTACGGGGAGGTGTGTGTGTGGGAGGGAGGGGGTGATGGAGTGGTACGGGGAGGTGTGTGTGTGGGGAGGGAGGGGGTGATGGAGTGGTACGGGGAGGTGTGTGTGTGTGGGAGAGGGGGTGATGGAGTGGTACGGGGAGGTGTGTGTGTGTGTGGGAGGGAGGGGGTGATGGAGTGGTACGGGGAGGTGTGTGTGTGGGAGGGAGGGGGTGATGAGTGGTACGGGGAGGTGTGTGTGGGGAGGGAGGGGGTGATGGAGTGGTACGGGGAGTTGTGTGTGTGGGAGGGAGGGGGTGTTGGAGTGGTACGGGGAGGTGTGTGTGGGGGAGGGAGGAGGTGATGGAGTGGTGCGGGGAGGTGTGTGTGGGGAGGGAGGGGGTGATGGAGTAGTACGGGGAGGTGTGTGTGGGGAGGGAGGAGGTGATGGAGTGGTACGGGGAGGTGTGTGTGGGGAGGGAGGGGGTGATGGAGTGGTACGGGGAGGTGTGTGTGTGGGGAGGGAGGGGGTGATGGAGTGGTACGGGGAGGTGTGTGTGTGGGGGGAGGGAGGGGGTGATGGAGTGGTACGGGGAGGTGTGTGTGTGGGGAGGGAGGGGGTGATGGAGTGGTACGGGGAGGTGTGTGTGTGGGAGGGGGTGATGGAGTGGTACGGGGAGGTGTGTGTGGGGAGGGAGGGGGTGATGGAGTGGTACGGGGAGGTGTGTGTGTGGGGAGGGAGGGGGTGATGGAGTGGTACGGGGAGGTGTGTGTGTGGGGAGGGAGGGGGTGATGGAGTGGTACGGGGAGGTGTGTGTGTGTGTGGGAGGGAGGGGGTGATGGAGTGGTACGGGGAGGTGTGTGTGTGTGGGGAGGGAGGGGGTGATGGAGTGGTACGGGGAGGTGTGTGTGTGGGAGGGAGGGGGTGATGAGTGGTACGGGGAGGTGTGTGGGGAGGGAGGGGTGTTGGTGGGGTACGGGGTGTTGTGTGTGTGGGAGGGAGGGGGTATTGGAGTGGTACGGGGAGGTGTGTGTGTGTGGGGAGGGAGGGGGTGATGGAGTGGTACGGGGAGGTGGTGTGTGTGTGGGAGGGAGGGGGTGATGGAGTGGTACGGGGAGGTGTGTGTGGGGAGGGAGGGGGTGATGGAGTGGTACGGGGAGGTGTGTGTGTGGGGAGGGAGGGGGTGATGGAGTGGTACGGGGAGGTGTGTGTGTGGGAGGGAGGGGGTGATGGAGTGGTAGGGGAGGTGTGTGGTGGGAGGGAGGGGGTGATGGAGTGGTACGGGGAGGTGTGTGTGTGGGGAGGGAGGGGGTGATGGAGTGGTACGGGGAGGTGTGTGTGTGGGAGGGAGGGGGTGATGGAGTGGTACGGGGAGGTGTGTGTGTGTGGGGAGGGAGGGGGTGATGGAGTGGTACGGGGAGGTGTGTGTGTGTGGGGAGGGAGGGGGTGATGGAGTGGTACGGGGAGGTGTGTGTGTGGGGGAGGGAGGGGGTGATGGAGTGGTACGGGGAGGTGTGTGTGTGGGGGAGGGAGGGGGTGATGGAGTGGTACGGGGAGGTGTGTGTGTGGGAGGGAGGGGGTGATGGAGTGGTACGGGGAGGTGTGTGTGTGTGGGGAGGGAGGGGGTGATGGAGTGGTACGGGGAGGTGTGTGTGTGGGAGGGAGGGGGTGATGGAGTGGTACGGGGAGGTGTGTGTGTGGGGAGGGAGGGGGTGATGGAGTGGTACGGGGAGGTGTGTGTGTGGGAGGGAGGGGGTGATGGAGTGGTGCGGGGAGGTGTGTGTGTGTGGAGGGAGGGGGTGATGGAGTGGTATGGGGAGGTGTGTGTGTGGGTAGGGAGGGGGTGATGGAGTGGTACGGGGAGGTGTGTGTGTGGGGAGGGAGGGGGGTGATGGAGTGGTACGGGGAGGTGTGTGTGTGGGAGGGAGGGGGTGATGGAGTGGTACGGGGAGGTGTGTGTGTGTGGGGAGGGAGGGGGTGATGGAGTGGTACGGGGAGGTGTGTGTGTGTGTGGGAGTGAGGAGGTGATGGAGTGGTACGGGGAGGTGTGTGTGTGTGGGGGAGGGAGGGGGTGATGGAGTGGTACGGGGAGGTGTGTGTGGGGGAGGGAGGGGGTGATGGAGTGGTACGGGGAGGTGTGTGTGTGGGAGGGAGGGGGTGATGGAGTGGTACGGGGAGGTGTGTGTGTGTGGGGAGGGAGGGGGTGATGGAGTGGTACGGGGAGGTGTGTGTGGGGGAGGGAGGGGGTGATGGAGTGGTACGGGGAGGTGTGTGTGTGGGGAGGGAGGGGGTGTTGGAGTGGTACGGGGAGGTGTGTGTATGTGGGGAGGGAGGGGGTGATGGATTGGTACAGGGAGGTGGGGGTGTGGGGAGAGAGGGGGTGATGGAGTGGTACGGGGAGGTGTGTGGGTGTGGGGAGGGAGGGGGTGATGGAGTGGTACGGGGAGGTGTGTGTGGGGAGGGTGGGGGTGATGGAGTGGTACGGGGAGGTGTGTGTGGGGAGGGAGGGGGTGATGGAGTGGTACGGGGAGGTGTGTGTGTGGGAGGGAGGGGGTGTGGAGGTGGTAGGGGAGGGGGTGTGTGTGGGGGGGGGGGTTTGGTGGGGTATGGGGAGGTGTGTGTGGGGGGGTGTTGGAGTGGTACGGGGAGGTGTGTGTTGGTGGTGTTGGAAGGGTACGGAGAGGTGTGTGTGGGGTGGGTGTTTTAGGGGTACGTTGAGGTGTGTGTGGGGGGTGTTGGAGGGGTACGGGGAGGTGTGTGTGTGTGTGGGGGTTGGGAGGGTATTGGAGGGGTACGGGGAGGTGTGTGTGGGGGGGGGTGTTGGAGGGGCACGGGGAGGTGTGTTTGGGGGGGGGGTGCTGGAGGGGTACGGGGAGGTGTGGGGTGGGTGTTGGAGGGGTACGGGGAGGTGTGTGTGGGGGGTGTTGGAGGGGTACGGGGAGGTGTGTGTGTGGGGGGGTTGTTGGAGGGGTACGTGGAGGTGTGTGTGTGGGGGGTGTTGGAGGGGTACGGGGAGGTGTGTGTGGGGGGGGTGTTGGAGGGGTACGGGGAGGTGTGTGTATGGGGGGTGTTGGAGGGGTACGGGGAGGTGGGGGTGTTGGAGGGGTACGGGGAGGTGTGTGTGTGTAGGGGGTGTTGAAGGGGTACGGGGAGGTGTGTGTGTGTAGGGGGTGTTGGAGGGGTACGGGGAGGTGTTTGTGTGTGTGGGGGGGTGTTGGAGGAGTAAGGGGAGGTGTGTGTGGGGGGGTGTTGGAGGGGTACGGGGAGGTGTGTGTGGGGGGGTGCTGGAAGGGTACGCGGAGGTGTGTGGGGGGGTGGTTGGAGGGGTGCGGGGAGGTGTGTGTGTGTGGGGGGGAGGGTGTGTGTGTGTGTATGTTAATGTAAATAGATGTATGGGCATGTTCTTGGTGTGAATGTTTGTGTATGTTATTGAAAATATACAATATGTGTGTATACGTATGTGTTTGTGTAAATACATGTTAATAAGTGTGTGTGTCTGTGTCTGTGTGTGTCTGTGTCATATACCTATAATACTTAGTAATAATATTTTACAAAGCGTAAATGGCGGAGAATGAAGTAGTGACTATAGTAAACGCGTGAGGGTCATTACTTCCAAACTATCTACTGAAACTTGTGAAAAAAATCAAATTATTCACGAAAAAAAGTAAAATTTCCCCATTCATGGCATATATTTTCGCCTAATATTTGCATTTAACTCTATAACCGATATAATTCACCTGGATTAATTATAGCTTTCATTATCTGTTTATCTACCATTACATTATATAATTTGATAATTTGATCAATGCATAAAATTTAGGTAATTTTTTTGTGGAATGAATTTTTGGCCAAAGGTTTTATCACTGGTGTTTCTATTTACCTGCTAATTACTTATTCCGGTGACTCTTTGAAGATTAAAACGTCAAGATTAATTATATCCTGACGTGTTGCCATCTATATATTAAATCTGTCTGTCTGCCTATCCCTCCCTCCCTCCAATCCCTTCCTCACCCTGCCCACTCCACCAACAGTTAGAGTGGCTCCTGACTAGTAGAAGATCTCAATTTTCCGGGATATTGAAGAATTAGAACATGACGTCAATCCTGTTACTTTGTGGCTGATGTTCTATTGAGATTGAATCCCTTTGTGCAGATTCACTCACTCGCTAACATTTAGTGCGCCATTGTCGTCTAGCTCTCGGTTCCGTCTGCCTGTCTCTCTGTCTATATTTTGGTTGGTTTAGATACGTCATGTCTTCATCATTTAATATGTCTGTCTGGCTGTTCTGATGTTCCTTAGTCATTCAGTAATAAAGAGTAAACAATATTACACTCTGGTTCTCATAGTTGTTTTGCTATAGAAGATAAGGATTTACATATAGAGATACTCGTGTTTGTTATCAGTAAAGGAAATCCCTCAGGGTGCTATAATGTTTCATATTTATATAATACTTAACAAAATTATAACATGTACACAGAAGGGGTATTTGGGCGGGGGAATTCAAATTATATATAAGTATTCTATTATTTTTTTTTAGTGGTGAAAGTTTAAAATTTATGTAAGACTGAAAATAATTGCTTAGACATACAGCAGGAGTGATGACCGTAATGTGATGTCTCGTAGTGTCTTATACTCCTGCTGTAGAATTCCACAAAGACTTCGAACTCTGATACAGAAGACACATGAAATGCTTCTCAATGTTATACTGTGATTGGAATTCATTTATTTATTTATTTTCATTCATTCATTTTTGTCAACCTGCGAGCCGCCCACTGAACCATGGAAGGAAATTCTCGTGTGCTACTAAATCTCACCTTTCAAGTTGACTGTCTTATTGATTTCTGGGGATGGTGTTAAGTGAACGCCAATTTATTTTACTATTTTTATTTTATTTATGTGTACGAAGTATTGCCTTTCTTAGAGAGTAGTGAAGGTCATATATCCCAAAGGTGGTGTGTGTGTGTGTGTGTGTGTGTGTGTGTGTGTGTGTGTGTGTGTGTCCTTTCTGCTGTAAGGGAAAGGAATAAGAGAAGGGGGAAAATGAGTGTGAAAGCAACAGAAAGAGAAAATGGAGAGACGGGATGATAACCGAAGAGTAAATAAGAATAAAGCAAGATAAGAGATTCCTTTTTAGAACAAACTCTGATCTAAAAGACTTAATTGAATAAATTTACATGTTTAATGCTTCTTTACAGAACAAAAAAAAAAAAACGCTTAATAGTGCCGACATAAATTAAACTTAACTCTCACATAAAAATAGATGCATTTGTCCATTTAGACCGCACATATATAAGAGGGAAGCATATAGGGTAGACCGTGCGATTATGTCGAATAGTTACAGGTACTCCTATTATATTATAATCAGGGACAGGTATACATACATATGTTACTACTACTTCTTACACACACACACACATACACCTGTAGTACCTGTAGGTGTGTGTGGACCTTCTGCTCACGGAGGCTACACCCATGTTATGACTATATGAGGATACTAATATTTATCATATTGTTTATGTCTTTATCGCTGTCAGATCCTTCGCCTCATAATCTCGTCACTATAATACTGTAAAGAATTTCTAGTAATGCGATTCTGATAAGGTATGTATCGTCTTATTAGTGTTTTATATAACGTCAGATATGTTCACCACATTTGTTTGGAGTGTAATAATGTCATTTATGTCTTGTCTGATTGTCAGTTTAGCACCTTTACATTACTTAGTACTTCGTATTTTAAAGGTCAATGGTATATATAACTTTCACACGTTTTTTTTTTAATTGTAATTAAAAAGGTTAGTATTACAATATTTTACATATATTATTCACGGATAAAACAGACCTTTCATGTAGCCTTCACCTTTAATGAAACAGTAAGGTAGAGAGGCATTAGACGGCATAACTAATTTGTTTAACTCTCATCTGTCACTCCCATAGTCGCAAAGCCAGGCGAGGAGGAGCTTGGGGAAGGTCACTCTTAAAAACTTAACTCATTCTGGTAATAATAATAAAACTCATGAAGGTACTGTGTTGATACTTAATTAACTATAGTCGAGGAAATTGTAGTGGATATATTGCAGCATTGGTGGGATAGATTTTTATGTAAGAGTATTTGATTTTGCTAGACTTAAGAATAATCTGGTAGTGTTTTTTTTCACTTTTCTGAGCGAGGCGCCAATTTATCAAGTGACGTTACGTTCAGAGAGGCAATCAGAGGCCGAGTCGCCTTGGGGGAAATATTGGTGGACCCTTCAACCATCTCACAATTACCTTAATAAAAATAAACGACAGACACACACAGACAAACACCAGCTCCAAACTTAAAAATACTGAAACAGAGAAAACAAGAAGGAACTATGATAAAGATCGCGTAAAGAAATGATGAATAAAATATAAGATGTATAAAAAAATAGGGATAATTAGGGAAATTCGAATTGTTTTAAAATTAACATTAGAGTAGCAAATGCAGGAGCTAGTAGGATGGGCTTAACAGTATGAAGATATCCTGGAGTGGACACACACACACACACACACACACGTCCATATATATACACTTAGGTTCAACGTGTATACGAGTATGGTCAAATTTAATCATTCCAATAAAAACACAACTGAAAAAATATGCAAGAAAAAAAACTAAATAATTTACTAATCAGGTAAACAACTTCATGAACCAAAAGCCTTAAAATAACGAAATAATAGAAAATAAAATATAAACAAAACTAATAATTTCAACTCCGAGAAGTAACAATTGAATTCCTATTTTTAAAGCCAATGAAAAGAAGAAAGTAGCGACAATAGAAACAAGAGGAGGGAGGTAGGAGCTGCAACTAGGGGAGGTAGCAGCTGCAACTAGGGGAGGTAGCAGCTGCAACTAGGGGAGGTAGCAGCTGCAACTAGGGGAGGTAGGAGCTGCAACTAGGGGAGGTAGGAGCTGCAACTAGGGGAGGTAGCAGCTGCAACTAGGGGAGGTAGGAGCTGCCACTAGGGGAGGTAGCAGCTGCAACTAGGGGAGGTAGGAGCTGCAACTAGGGGAGGTAGGAGCTGCAACGAGGGGAGGTAGGAGCTGCAACTAGGGGAGGTAGGAGCTGCAACTAGGGGAGGTAGGAGCTGCAACTAGGGGAGGTAGGAGCTGCAACTAGGGGAGGTAGGAGCTGCAACTAGGGGAGGTAGGAGCTGCAACTAGGGGAGGTAGGAGCTGCAACTCGGGGAGGTAAGAGCTACAACTAGGGGAGGTAAGAGCTGCAACTAGGGGAGGTAAGAGCTGCAACTAGGGGAGGTAGGAGCTGCAACTAGGGGAGGTAGGAGCTGCAACTCGGGGAGGTAAGAGCTACAACTAGGGGAGGTAAGAGCTGCAACTAGGGGAAGTAGGAGCTGCAACTAGGGGAGGTAGGAGCTGCAACTAGGGGAGGTAGGAGTTGCAACTAGGGGAGGTAAGAGCTGCAACTAGGGGAAGTAGGAGCTGCAACTAGGGGAGGTAGCAGCTGCAACTAGGGGAGGTCAGTCGGACTTCAGGGAAGAGAACCCCTAACACACACACACACACACAGACACATATTCAATAACAGTTCCAGGCTGAGGTGACCGTCCCAGCCTCCAGCACATGTGAGACAGGTGTAGGATGTCTCTCTCTCTTCTCTCTCTCTCTCTCTCTCTCTCTCTCTCTCTCTCTCTCTCTCTCTCTCTCTCGGTAAAGGTGGTGATGTTGACAGTGTGTGGATTCGTACTGGTTTATGGTTGCACGTTTTCGTAGTGGTTCCATAAAATGTCTCTGAAAAATATTACATCAGCTACAGAATGTGAAAGAAAGATAGAAGGAGAGAGAGAGAGAGAGAGAGAGAGAGAGAGAGAGAGAGAGAGAGAGAGAGAGAGAGACCTGTCTTCAGTGTCGACATTAATATTCCAGTTCGAAGAGAAACACATTGAGTCAGCTCCATATGGTCGTGAACAGAGGTCTAGAATGTCTTTATTTTCGTCTCTTGGACTTCCTGGGCGTCAAACTTCGTAAAACAAATATTAGGAATACTAATATGGTTTGATATTTCAAGGTATTTAAAGGTGTATGTCACTATGTAGAGAACGTGATTGTAGGCGAAGGATGAACATTAAAAAAACACATTAAATTTCATAGTAACTGGAAGGGGAGTGAAAGTATTGTGGTGCGTGTGTGTGTGTGTGTGTCCTCTGTACTGTAAGGGCTGAGGCTGAAAGAAAATATAAACTTGATGGGCGAAATAAATACTTGTTTTTTATATCTTCTTTATACGTTCACTAAGAGAATATGTTTAATAGAAAATAATAACATACCTGTAGAAAGATATCAATTAAGTTGAGGAAATTAGTCTCAGAAATAGTGTTTTCACCTCTAGAACAAGGAAGGGTTTATAACAGGAAATAATACTAAAATAGGCGTAAAGAAATATTAAACTTTGATATCTTAGTAATGTTTATGATGGCTCCTGGGTCGACTTTTAGCTGATCTGGTGTTCTTTTCTTTTTATGTTACGCCTCAGGACTGCCAATCGTTGTTGTAATCATTTACTTATACATTTCTCTTTTGTTTTTGTTTATGAATACAATATCAATTAGTTGTATTTACGTGATAGCTATTGTATTTTTTTAAAGAGTGCATGAATTTAATGCGATCATAGGTAATTGTTTTCTATGGATGTGTTCAGGGGGTGTTGGTAGCCCTGGGTGAGTGTGTCGTTGGGGCCTGCCTGAGACGTAACGGCGGAGGGGAAGAAATATCGGTTTGTTATCGGTGTATCGGTTGGTCTAGCAATGATCCTTATATTGTGGCTCACTTTGGCAGCTTGTGTCCGAAGGGTTCAAGAGGGCTTCTGGGGGGCTTTTTGGGGGATTTGGTTGAGGAAAGACGGGAAGGGGAAGTACGGTGGCGGGTTGAAGAACAAAGTTAACCTAACCTAACCTAATCTAATCCATTAAACATCCCTCTCTGAAACAACGTTCACAGATTCTAAAGTTCGTTATAATGTTAGTGTTACTGTTACTACCAGTACTTCCCAGTCTTCAGCTCGTCTCTTTTGGCTGAAGGATTTAATCTCATCATCCGTTTATAAGAAGTTCAGATCTTTCCACCGCCTTCAATCTTTCCCTGAATCAGTGAGGTCCGATATTAATATTCTTTATGTGAAATTGTTGTTGGTGTTAGTCATTAGTTTACCTTCATGTATGTATGTAAGGATGTATGTATGTATGTATGTATGTACGAATGTAAGAATTTTCACGAAAGCTGTAGGATAAAATCTTTTTTATTTATTGATATCTGTGATGTAAATAAAAATATAATTCAGAACATTAGTGGGTCGTCCCAACACTGGCCCAGGACACTTCACTGCCTCAACTATATATTGGTTAACTGATACAAGCGTCGTCCTGTAACCAAATATTCAGAGTGAAGTAAAAATAGACGATCGGTAAATCCTGTAAGCCTTCAATATGCAGATACGCGAGCAATTATGTTTATCTAAATTAAAATGATTACAAAACATTATTTTTAATTATTCATGACATGAGTTATATTGAACGTGTAACAGTATATCCAGACATATGTCTAGCTTTACCTTCTATCTATTACATTATAATGTATTGATAGGAACAAAGTACTTTGATTTTGTCCTGCCACCAGTGATGCATTGTGTTGTACCGTACCGCTGCCAGTGACACATAAGTCTGTCGATGTATATACTTATTAAACTGAATTAATATAGAGAGATTGTGGACTATTACCATTTGAAAGGTTAATTGTAATAATTATTCTTTAATATTTGTATAAATACCTCTACAACCATTTCTTCACACGTATATACTAACACTAACTTTCTTTCTCTTGCTGTCAATCTTATATTACAAGCGGGTTTTATAGCAACTCCTTCCCCGGATGTTATTACGCACGATTTGTCTCTCACACTTCGTCTTACACCTGAGTTAAGGCAGGAAACAAAGGTATATTTCCGCACCACAGCATCCCAATATTTACCACAGCCGGTCTGAGCTGTATCACTCCCTGGTGAGGCTTAAAGCTGTGTGTTAATGTTGCTAACACCTCCCTAGGCGACCTTTGACCTCTGCCACAAACGTTGGTAAGAAATACAGAATTGTGTATTTCATTGATATTCGAATGTGATGTCAAGGTAATGCATATCTGTAACAGCGAGAAAAATACACTGTAGTGATTGCTGTCGACACTTTACATGTAATTTATTCATCATCCGTAACCTAAATATTGTGTTCTGTAAGCTGGAGAAAGTTAACAGAGCAAAGTAATATTATCGTAGAAAACAAAATTGTCTGCTCTTCTGGTTTCATCAATAAATATTTCGAAAATATATAAATTATCTATAAAGCATTTGAGTGTCTGGCCACGTGAGGGAGCTAGCAAATATTTACAGTAGACATTAACTGAGGAAGAAAGCGAAGTCTTTAATAGGAGTGGATCTTACTGTATGTTAGATGTGAAGTAACGTTTGATGGTGAGGTTGATGATGCTACTACTACTACTACTACTACTACTACTACTACTACTACTACTATTTTTTTTTTATACGTGGCCTCCAGCGTCCCCCAATAGCCACACCTTCGCCGCTATTTTATTACCTTAAAATTAAATATCCTAATACATAAGTAGTTATCCTAGCTGTGTTGAGTTAGTTGAGCCGCAGATCTGTGCAGCATTCAGTGACTGTAGCCTCATAGTCAATATCTGCAACTTTTCTCGGCTTTGGGGCCGATGGTCTCGTTCCCCTGAAGAAGAGCAAAGCAGACCTAAGGAGAGAGAAGGACAGTCGACATCTCATCCAGGCTGTAACATAGCTTCTGGGCTGCTGCTTCTGTTCGGATAGCACCTCCGCTAGTCTGGCGTAAAAGCATCTTGCACTTGGTCCCATCCCACCAGAGGTTGTGAACACTAGAGGAGTGAAGCTGCCTTGATCAACATTCTGAATTCTCTCCCCGTATGCCCTTATCTTGTTGTTCTCGTTCCTCCTGTGTGCAGCATCGAGAGCTAAGTTACGGTGACATGCAGCCATGGGATAAAAAATCCTGATGTCGAAGAAGGCTCGCTGTCCCTGCGTCCAGAATCCTCGAGCACTGACGTCAACACAGGCTTCGTTGGATGTGTTTGAAGTCTTATGTTGGAAAATTTCACCGCCCAATGGAAGGAGAATCGGTTCTACCCTGACATCACGGCAGATTTCCTTCAACATATTTGCCTCATGCATATGAAGCCCCCTTTCTTGCACACCATGGTGTGATCGACGTCAGAGGAAGAGCCACACACGCACTGGGAGAGCAAACCTTCTACTGGCCAACCGTACCTTAGAGCATTGGCATCTGTAAATTCTTGTTTATTGAGACTGAAACCATTTGCCCTTATCGGTAACGTAGTTAACCAGTTCGAGGCGCCCACCTCCTGCGCTATAGCTACTTTTTTTTTAAAATTCTCTGGTACTTGCAGTATCAGTTGCTGCAGCTTATTACTTTGGCCGTGCTACCACCACCACCACTATTACTACTACTACTACTACGACTACAAAGAATAATAATAATAATAATACATATTTTTTAATATAGTTTCCAACCTCCCCTTATAGCCATACATTCTCTACACATTATATTACCTACTAATATTATAATATTTATATAATATACGCGTATTTATTCGAGTTATCGCTTACACACACACACACAACACCATCTGTGAGGGAATTAGTACACCACGTGAGGTCCCTCATACCACCATCTGTGAAGGAATTACCACACCACGTGAGGTCTCTCATAACACCATCTGTGAGGGAATTACTACACCACGTGAGATCCCTCAAAACACCATCTGTGAGGGAATTACTATACCACTTGAGATCCCTCATAACACCATCTGGGAAGGAGTTAATACACTACGTGTTTGCTGTTTAACACCTACATTAATCTGTATGTTCACTATATGTTCCTTTACCTTTCTCTATGAAGGCTTTTGTTAAACCACCAATGTACGTAATAAGTCATTTATGTCCGATGTATGTTTTCAGCCTTCGGGCTGCAGAACTTTTTCAATAAACCGTTAATTATTATTACTATCATTATTATTACACACACACACACACACAAACACACACAGGCGGGTATTGTTTCTATATTACATTCATACGCACAGCAAGAGAAGATCAGTAGTAAATAAGTAAACACAGATAATTCATTAGCATCCTGGCGTCATATACCGTCGTTGTTATGAGGTGGAAGGAGCTGTCTACAATACAGGCGCTGGATGTGTCTCGCGGCTAAAGGATTGACAGAGTTAAGACGCTTGTATCGGTAGATTAGAGCCTCTGCATCTTGGGGATCAACTCGTAAGATGCTTAGGAAGGAGGTAGGCTGTGGTGAAGGTGGGGGAGGGGCTGGGGGGTTGGAGGAGGGGAGAGCTTAGGAAGGAGGTAGGCTGTGGTGAAGGTGGGGGAGGGGCTGGGGGGTTGGAGGAGGGGAGAGCTTAGGAAGGAGGTAGGCTGTGGTGAAGGTGGGGGAGGGGCTGGGGGGTTGGAGGAGGGGAGAGCTTAGGAAGGAGGTAGGCTGTGGTGAAGGTGGGGGAGGGGCTGGGGGGTTGGAGGAGGGGAGAGCTTAGGAAGGAGGTAGGCTGTGGTGAAGGTGGGGGAGGGGCTGGGGGGTTGGAGGAGAGGAGAGCTTAGGAAGGAGGTAGGCTGTGGTGAAGGTGGGGGAGGGGCTGGGGGGTTGGAGGAGGGGAGAGCTTAGGAAGGAGGTAGGCTGTGGTGAAGGTGGGGGAGGGGCTGGGGGGTTGGAGGAGGGGAGAGCTTAGGAAGGAGGTAGGCTGTGGTGAAGGTGGGGAGGGGCTGGGGGTTGGAGGTGGGGAGAGCTTACTGTAGTATCGACCGTTTTGTTGTTGTCTCGTTAGGTACGTTGGTTGTGGCTGCTAAGTTTAATTTAAATTATATTAATCATGTCAGAACTAGTGTACACAAACGATCATCTGTTTCATAAACCAACTATAGATACATTCCTTGAGTTATTCTGTGCAGCATTATCTTCACCATCATCTACACGGAATTATCAATCAATCAGTAACACACCTTGACTTGTCTTTCCCTCTAAAAAATTAAGGTTTACACACAAAGCCTCACAACCCAAACAAAAGTAAACCAAATGATTCCAAACTCTATTCGCAATGATCAGTGAACCAGATCGTCTTTATTACTAAGGTAAAATATTCTTCGGAAGTCATCACCGCCACGACTGAGCAAGGGTTAAGTCAGGTCTCTGGGCTTCCTGCTCCACCGTCGACGATTTGTCACTTAACTGGTGCACCAAGTCATGGGATTTAGATCAAAGTCGAGGCTCATGTGTAACGCAGGACAAAGAACGTAGGAGCAATGTGACTGGAATGTTGCGTACAAATATCTCCCTTCTTTTATCCTCTGAAGCTGGACTGAATTATGGAACAAGTGAGGTTAAGTTAGTGTGTGGGAACAGGAAATGATAGAATAGATAAATACAGACATAAATCAATAGAAAGTATACACGATACCTGTAATATATTGACTCTAGCATACACGATACCTGTAATATATTGACTCTAGCATATACGATACCTGTAATATATTGACTCTAGCATATACGATACCTGTAATATATTGACTCTAGCATATACGATACCTGTAATATATTGACTCTAGCATATACGTTACCTGTAATATATTGACTCTAGCATACACGATACCTGTAATATATTGACTCTAGTATACACGATACCTATAATATATTGACTCTAGTATACGCGATACCTATAATATATTGACTCGTATGCACGATACCTGTAATATATTGACTCGTATGCACGATACCTGTAATATATTGACTCTAGCATACACGATACCTGTAATATATTGACTCTAGCATACACGATACCTGTAATATATTGACTCTAGCATACACGATACCTGTAATATATTGACTCTAGCATAACTACGTATATATGACTCTAGCTACACTACGTATATTGACTCTAGCATACACGATACCTGTAATATATTGACTCTAGCATACACGATACCTGTAATATATTGACTCTAGCATACACGATACCTGTAATATATTGACTCTAGCATACACGATACCTGTAATATATTGACTCTAGCATACACGATACCTGTAATATATTGACTCTAGCATACACGATACCTGTAATATATTGGCTCTAGTATACACGATACCTGTAACATATTGGCTCTAGCATACACGATACCTGTAATATATTGACTCTAGCATACACGATACCTGTAATATATTGACTCTAGCATACACGATACCTGTAATATATTGACTCTAGCATACACGATACCTGTAATATATTGACTCTAGTATGCACGATACCTGTAATATATTGGCTCTAGTATATGTAGGTTATGTATATAAGCTACTGTGCCGAGTAGCAACCCTGTATATAAGCTACTGTGTCGAGTAGCAACCCTGTACATAAGCTACTGTGCCGAGTAGCATTTATATATATAATCACGTGGCAACACTGCACGTGTTATGTGGCGGCAACATTGCCCCGAGGCTGCCACATGGCAAGGCAGCCTTAGTCTGACTGTGTGAGCAGTGCATGGCACACGCGAGTCACCACTTGTATTTCTCTCATCCACAATAAACGGACTCAGTGTTACTCAGTGTTTCCCTAGCCATCACTGCATTCTTCAGGGCACACTAGTAACTTTCAGTATACACGATACCTATCAAATATTGACTAGTATACACGATACCTGCAATATATTGACTCCAGTTTATACGATACCTGTAATATATTAGTTCTGTAGAAGACAAGACGATGAAAGTATTGGCTCTGAATTAGACAACTTTAATAATACACAAACTCTAGACAGGAGCTCGGGAGCGCCCTGACTAAAGCAGTGTCTTACTTATAGTGGCTGGGAAAGCTTTCATTTACCGAGGATGTTGAAAACCTCGAATACAAAGTGTTCCAGGAAAGTCTCTTCCTGGCGCAAATTGTTTCTGTAAATCTCTCCCTCACGCTGTCCATAAGACTCTTCTTCTTATTCAGTCCCTCTGCTGAATTTCTCTCTCTCTCTCTCTCGTTCTTAGTTTACTTGTCTGTCTGTATGTCTATTTGCCTATGTTTTTTTTTCCTGTCATATTTGTCTTTGTGTAAATTTCATTTTATATGATATTCAACGCTTCTTTTTCCATAACATCTTGTTCTCTCCTCTACTCCCTTTTTTATTCATTCACACTTACTGCTCTCTCTCTCTCTCTCTCTCTCTCTCTCTCTCTCTCTCTCTCTCTCTCTCTCTCTCTCAGGTGGTCCTCCAGGTGGTGAGAGACAAACCAAGTGTTTTCACTAACTCAATCCATCAGTTGAACTGCCTCGCGAGAGCCCTCAATCTTCCCCTTGAGCCCCTGTGTTTGAGTTGGATTCCACGGAGTAGTTCATGGGAATATTGTCCCATATGTTGACGAGGGGGAAAAGGAGGAGGAGGAGGTCATCTTGTGTCATGGGAACGTATGTTGTTGCGCTTTTAAGGTAAGGAAAGAGGGGGGGGGGGAGTACAGACATATAGGAAGAGACAAAGAAAAAGACGCACAGTACATGTCAACGCTCAAGAAGCACCCACACTCACATCACCACCGACCACACCTGACACACATACACCACTGCCCTCCTTTCTTCGAGACCTTCCTTACATAAAAAATCTTGTTAGTCAAAGAAACACTCACCAAGATGATATATCGTGATCAATCTATACCTCACGGTAGGTGTAAAATATTATGATTCTCAGATGTGTCAGATATGAGGAAGATTGAGAAACATACTACTGGGAACGACAGAGAGATTGTCTTATGATACAGGTCACGACTTTGGTAATAACAGAGACTATGATAAACTGCAATCAACGTCACTATTAGTAAGAATGACGCTCCCCAACCAGGTAGAAAAACATGTTATTTGAGGCCCTTTAGTGGAGAGTCGCCCTGGTGGAAGTAACAGAGCAGAGAACTATCATTAATCATAGTGTGATCCTGGTGCGACGGGTTAGCGCAATAAAGTAGCCAGTGTGGCGTGAATAATGGCGAGGGACTTGGCTAATTCAACTCGGCTCCTGGCTACATACCTGGTCTTTGGCACATTGAGAGTACTAACCAGCGTTATGCCGCACCACGAACACCACAGTTGTGTAGTGTGTCTGTATATTTATATTGTATTATTGACGAATTTTTTCCACTTCTATAAACTCTTTATTTATTTATTCATTCGTTTTTATAACTTCTACTAATAATCACATAAAACAACAAAGCAATTAGAGTTAAGTTCTATGAGAGTGACGATCTCCCTCACTTGGGACCTTAGCCACACCCAGATGGTTAGCACTGTGGTTGATATTCGATGATTTGTGTTTGAGGAATAACTTTACAAAATATAATAGTTTAGGTTTCCACAGATAATATTGTTAATGGAGGACAATGAAAGTTTGATAACGAGCTTTCTTAATATTCGACTTAAGTATTTAACCAGTAGTATTGCCAATGCTCGACGTTCAGGACATATTAATAAATATTTCTAACATCATTTGTGCGACTGACCAACATAGCAGGCAACTCGCTAGCTATACATACAGGGAGTAAAATACTTTATTTAAAACCAAATTCAAAATATTAATTCCACCTAGGAACAATTATCTTCATCATAACGTACACACACAAAGGATGAAGTAACGAGGAGGCGAGAAGAGGAAATTGAAGACTAGAGTGAGAGTAAGGGGCGGAAATTGAGAAATGGGGAGAAGGAAATAGAGATGAAATGTCAGTACAGGTGAGAGAAAGATGTATATTTTGAGTCATAACTGAAGGACAGATACAGTGAGTTGTATCCTCCTCCTGTCTGTAACACACGTCTGTCCCACCCTCTCCCACCACCCAGGACGTACCCATCCCCCCAGACCCCACCAAATCCACCCCTCCCTTTGTCCCACCCTCTCCCACCACCTAGGACGTACCCATCCCCCCAAACCCCACCAAATCCACCCCTCCCTTTGTCCTGCCGCTCTCCCACCCTCTCCACCCAGCCCACTGTCAACAACACACAGGCTGAAGGTGTTGACAAGTAACACCTTCACATATTCCTAGGCCAGGTGTTTTATTTATTATTGTGGCTGTTGTTGAAAAATTCCATATCATTTGTATTAAGACTCAATCGTATCTATAACCATTGTATCATTTTTCGTTACGGATAAAATGAATTAACATACAGGTACTAACAATCGTAACTAAAAAGAAAAGCTTTAATTATTTTGTTTGTTTTTATTGTTTGAATTTAATTAGAGATCCTGAAACTTCTCTTGGAATGACCTATTGGAGGGAGATAACAGGAGACATGGAATAATGCATAGAAAGAAAGGAGAGAATAATTCTCTCTCTCTCTCTCTCTCTCTCCTTCCTTCCTTCCTTCCTTGTCTTCTCTCGTCTTTTGTTACCACCTCATTTTAAAACATGTTTCTTTTAAAGGGTTTGGAGAGATCACCTGTGAAACTAAAATCTATCTGGTCTCTCTTCCTCCCTTTCCATCTATCTCCTTGTCCACAGTGTTTCCCGTATGGTCACTCCAGTACATTCCCATGTACAAAACAGAGTCCCCTGGTTGTCGTTTCATTCCGTACCATGGTCTTTCCTCGACCCTGATACCGTCCTCTGTTCCTCTACTACTCTCGTGTCGTGATGTTGTTTTCTGCTTTTTGCATTTTACTTTTCTGCTAAAATCTATACGGAAAAAGTAATGTCACTACATCTATCATCCGCTACAATATTTTCTCGTCCCCGTATCTATGACAACAAATAATATATGTGAATAATATTATTGTAGAGTGTAAACTGGATCATCAACCAGAGAAGGATCGATCTTCCCTCCAGATTGTGACTCAATATGCAGTTCTGTACCTCGTCGTGGCCCGCGTCCACCTGTTCCATTTCGCGGGACATATATTGTATGTATTTGGTCCATTGCACAAGCCAGATATTGTATGTATTTGGTGCATTTAGACAGCCAGATATTGTATGTATCTGGTCATTTTCAAAGGCTAGGTATTGTATTTATTCAGAACATTTTGTGTAACAGATATTGCATATAGTGGACACATTTATTTGGCCAGATATTGCATACACCTGGTGCATTTTGGACACGTGTTATTACTTATGTTTAATACATTTCCCTAACTAGGTATTACCCTTAGATTACTCCTTAGCTCAGGTAGATCTTAAGTAGAGACAGATGAGTGAGGGATAAAGTATAAGAAGAGGAGTACGAGGTAAGGTATGGGAATGGGAGATAAGATATGGTCCACAAAAGAACTCATAAACATTATACGTCATAATCACCTTTAGTGTAGCTGGTCTGGTCAAGGAGTCGCCGCCAATGCAATTCTAAGAAGGTAATTGCGTTAGAGCGAAATGTTGCCCAGGAGGTGAATTGACCAGTGATGACAAGAGATTATCCTTTGTGACGAGACCAGTGAGTAGAGGCAGTGATCTAATTATGACTAAAGCTGGGAGACAGGCAGGCAGGCAGGCAGGCAGACAGACAGATCGAAATAGCAGGAGTGACAGAGACGGAAACAGACTGCGCAAGATAAGTTATAAGGAGATGACAGGTGAAGAGAGAAACGGGAATAAACAGAAACGGGGGATAAATATACCCTGACTTATAGAGAATAAGTTGGAAAAAATATAAACTAATTTACTTTGTCCACCGTCATCGATGTCGTGTGTGTGTGTGTGTACAGTAATTAAATTTGTAAATTTACAGTCAAGTAAACACACACATAACACACAAACATACGTACAAAAGCTGGGTCACACCAGAGTGCCCTGAACCAGGCAGCTGTGTGTATGTAAATGACCCTTCATGTTTGACACGCGGTACACAGTTATTATCTCACTTGTGCAACCTCTTAGAAACACACACATACAAACAAACACTTACACACACACACTACTGCTACTGCTTTGCTGTCACTTGGATTTGAGTTTGACGATCATCCAGCTATGATACAATGATATGAGGTATCAGGGATGTCAGCTAGGTTAGTGAGTTTTGAGGTGACTAAAGAAACCGATACGGGACCCGCAGCGTCGTTCACATTCGTTGCACACGTGGAGGGCTCCATCTACTGTGGGAGGGGCGGTGGCAGCGTCTTTCCCGCGTTCGCGCTTGTCTGCCTGGGATTGCAGTCGGGTTAGCTCGAAAGTATTGACACCTTCTAGTGTGGTGCTCCTCCAAGCGTTACGTGTGGAGTAATAGTCTCCCAGGTGAGGAGGTCGATTTGACACTTTTTCAGGTTTATCTTAAGACTATCCTTATACCTTTTCAATTGCCCTTCGGCGTTAGGTTTACTGTTCGTTAGGTGACTGTAAAGTAGCTGCTTTGGCAGTCTACTGTTGTCCATTTTGGTAAAATGGCCAGTCCAACGTAGTTCTTCATAGAGAATGGTAGCCTCGTTGCTCCTACAGTTGGTGTCAGCCAGAATACTGGCATTTGTTCTCTTGTCTTCCCAGAGAACTCGGAGGATGGAACTTAGACTATGTTGGCGAAAGTTTCAAGTGTCTTGAGGTGCCTCCTGTATGTGATCCATGTCTCACTGCCATATAGCAGGGTGGGGAGGACCACTGCTCGATATACGTGCAGCTTTGTAGATAATTTCAGCGCCCTACAGCTGAAGACACGATTTCGGAGTCTGCCAAAGACTTGAGATGTGCATCTGATCTGATGATGAATCTCTTCGTCGATGTCTGCGGTGGTGGACAGGTGGGAGCCGAGATACCGAAAGTGGGCAACATTAGGGAGGGTAGTACCGTTAAGCTGGATGGATGGTGTAGGTGTGTCTGAACCAGTGGCAGGTTGAAAGAGAATCTGAGTCTTATGTACATTCACCTTAAAGCCGAAGTGTCCATACGCGTCTGCGTAGGTGTTCAGGATCTCCTGTAGGTCGTGTTCAGTGTGAGCAACAAGGGTGAGGTCGTCTGCATACTGAAGTTAAGTAATGGAAGCTGCCAACACCTTTGTTCTTGCCTGGAGTCGTCTTTTGTTGAAAAGACCCCCCTTCACCCCGTACTCGATGTCCACCCCGCCGTCTAAATTAAACACTGGCACAAGTAAAGAAGGCAGCCAAGGAAATGGAAAAGATAGTTGGTGCCAGTACACACCCTTGTTTAACCCCTGTTTGGATGGGGAAGAACTCTGACTGGGTGCCGCTGTGCAGGACACTGCCGTTCATGCCATCGTGGAGTTGTCTCACAATGGCGATGAATTTTGGTGGGCAGCCAAAACGGCTGAGGGTCCACCAGAGGGCTTCCCTGTTGACCGAGTCGAAGGCCTTGGTTAGGTTGATGTACATGTCACGACGCTGTTCTCTGCACTTTTCCTGTGTCTGGCGGGCAGCAAAGATCATGTCAGTGGTGCCACGTTATGGTCTAAAACCACATTGATATTCTGGGAGGAAGTCTTCCGCCTCAGGGAGAAGTATGTTTAGGAGGACTCGGGCGATAATCTTGCCAGCTACGAAGAGCAGCGAGATCCCACGGTAGTTGCCACAGTCTGCCTGGTCTCCCTTGTTCTTATAAATATTGACAATGGAGGCGTCTTTACGAGCTTGGGGAATTTCCTCCTTTACTCATATATTCTCTAGGAGTGAGCGAGGGCAGGTTGAGGTCAGCGTATGTCAGCAACAAGATATCTGACTCATTTCCTTTTATCACACTCTCGAGACCTGCTTCTCCCTCTCTCCCTTGGTCAGGGAGATGAGACTCATATCACTTGTTTAACAGTGAACACCTCACTTAAGTGTTCTCCTATAAGTGCCCTAAGACACTTCCCTTTAGCAGAGAAGGTACAATATACTCTCAACTGAACTCAGTACCTGTGAAACTACATTTTTCTACAATTAAGAAAAACCAACAAAGTGTATACTTCAGCCCTACCACTTATCAATTCCAGAACACCTGAAGTAAGCAATGGATGTGAAGTTTGCAATGCGTGATATGTTTTACAATGATGCGTGATTGTTTGATCTCGTGGCTGAGCGTTAATGTTGTTCTGTCTTAGAGTGGTCAGACCAAGTAACCCGTCCGCTGGCAAAGAAAATGCCTTAGCTATGTAGAATTCCGCCAAAAACGCTGTACTGGACCCAGAAAAAAGGATTGGTAGTGTTATCACACCCGCTATGTCTAATTGGATTCCCGACACACGGGACAGAGGAATGTCTGTAGGTCTTATTGGCCACTTATTTGGAGGATATCGCCGCTGGAGTTCATTGAACGACTTTAATGAGAAAACATTGGCACAGGCCCCCGTATCTATATCTAGGGATAACCGATTGTTACCTAGCCTCGCTGCTACAGTCAACACCTCCACTTTGTTTAACGCGGCGATTAATGAGCCGGTGATGGAAGCGTTGTTTTCTTGAACCGTTGACGCTATCCTAGATCGTGTTGCTGGAGGCGCTCCTCTTCCCCCGAAGGCTGCATACTTGTCTCCCGTCGATTTTCCATTTCTTGCCTCATGAGCTGTATATTTCTACAATCTTTTGTGTTGTGGTATGGAGACTGATGTACTATACACCATTTATTGCAGTGCCTTTAGTGTTTGGAGATATTTAATTTCCTATGTTATGTCCCTTTGGAGTTTTTGGTCTAGCAGGACTATATGAAATTTTAAGGTCCTGCGAAGATTCTTTTCTTCGATCCTGCCTCTGGCTGGCTGGGGACTTATCTGCTTGTCCTGCAAACCAGCATTTGTCTGTGGCATGTCCCTTACGTTTGCAGACTTTGCAAAAAGGTACCTTTTTGGGTTTGGTTCCCATGACAGACTTTGGTTGTTCCTTGAAGCTGGTGACTGGTGCCACTGACATCTCTCTAGGAATATTTTCCTTGGGTTCTGCAATTTCTTCTACGTATTTTACAAGTTTAGTCCCTTTTTAAACTCTTTCTTTTGGGCTTTCGTACGTAAGGGTTCATTTGATGACAAGATAAACTGAAGGAATTCAATATCCTGTAGAAATTTACTTTAGACAAGTTGTCATTTTTTTCGAACCAATCTGAGGAATCCATGTAAGATTTAAGATCTATCTTAGTGAGTCCTGCACAAATTTGGGCGTCTTGTGCTTCATGTGCGAGCAGAGTGTCACCTCTCCTCTCTGCCATCCTAAAAATCCAAGTAAGTGGACCTCCTTTGGCGCCTGATCCAAAAAAGGAAGTGAATTGCTTCCTAAATGTTTGATAATCATCCATTTCTTCGTCAATGGCTGAAGCATAGATACCTCTAGCTGCCCGACTACCGGTATTGATAAGGCTCCGGACGTATGAAATTTTATCTACGTCATTGGGAACATAGGTATTTCTCATAACATCTTCTCATTTACGCAAAAATGCTAAACTAGTATAATCAGGATCCTCGGCAGTAAACTCTTGTACCTTAGTGTTATTTGGAAGTAGCCTTACCGTTTGACAAACCGATGTAGTCTGTGGGTTAGTAGAACCACCTGTTGCCATTTTTGTTGTGTTAGTTAAAGCACTAGCGTTAGTAACAGGTGAAGGCAATAGGTAAATGTTATCTGACCTAAAGTGTCGGTAGGTGTTAACTCTATTTGGCTAAATTGTGGTAATTCTTCCTCGCTATCAGTTGCCACTAGTTCCTGTGAATTACTAGATGTATAGGACTATTTATCACTTCACTCACTGTATAAAGACTCACTACGTTGCCCACTCACAGGGTAATGCAAAAATATTTATGAATTATGAAACTGAAGAGAAAGCAAATATAAGTTATTAAAAGTATTAAAAAGTACTAAAAGTACCACAAGGAAAGAAGAAAACACGAAATTCCCAACTACACAGGTACTGAGTTCAGTTGAGAGTATATTGTACCTTCTATGCTAAGGGAAGTGTCTTAGGGCACTTATAGGAGAACACTTAAGTGAGGTGTTCACTGTTAAACAAGTGATATGAGTCTCATCTCCCTGACCAAGGGAGAGAGAGCGAAGCAGGCCTCGAGAGTGTGATAAAAGGAAACGCGTCAGATATCTTGTTGCTGTTAAGTGCTGACTTCAGCCTGCCCTCGCTCGCTCCCCTAAGGAACAGCAACCTCAGCCATGCATAACGTCAACAGCTGTTACAGTCCTCCTGCTTTATACACCTTAGCTTTGTTATTTTCCATCTGTTTGATGACAGTAGCTACTTCATCCAGGGATGGAGGATAGCTGAGGTGGGTCAGCTCTGGATGCTGAGGGACCTGCTGGGTAGTCAGGACATCCACTTCTGTGTTTCGGTTGAGCAATGAATGGTAGTGCTCTTTCCAGCGCTAGGAGACTTTCATCATCTCTAATTATGTGGTTCCCGTCAGGTGAGCGGAGGGGGCTGCGCGACGAGTGACTGGCCCTTAAAATATTTTAGTGGAAATGAAAAATTCGCTCATTTTGTGCTGTTCTGCAAGATTTTCTGCATCACATACTTTATTTTTAAGCCAGTCGTTCTTTAGATTATGAACTTCCCACTGGGCCACAGCTTTCTTCTTGCGGAAGGTATCTGCTTTGGTCCGACTCAGGGTTGTTCTGCCAGTCAGTAAAAGCAGCACGTTTATCATTGATGAGTACATTGATTGCCGGGTCATTTTCATCAAACCAGTCCTGGTGTATTCTTTTGACCTGGCCGAGGGTATATCTGTAGGTTTTTGTCATGACAGTAGTAAGAGTATCCCATTCGGCACTGGGATTCACGTTGTTTGCTGTTGGGTTGATTGTAAGCCCCTGTTCAAGCTGCTCTCTGAAAGCATGTGCTACCTCTGGATCCTCCAGACGTTTAGTATTAAAACCTCTTATAGAGGCTTGCTGCCTTCGCCTTTTTGGGGCGACGTGAAGTCAGAACTTGGATATGACAAGTTGGTGATTAGTGTCACAGTGGTCTGAGCCACGCATGGCACGGGTGATGAGGACATCTCGGCGATCTCTTTCTCTGACAATGATGTAGTCAATGAGATGCCAGTGTTTGGATTGTGGGTGTTGCCACGAACCCTTGAACTTCTCGGCCTGCCTAAACAAGGTATTGCTGATAGTGAAGGTGTGTTCAGCACACTTGCTGAGCTGGAGTAGGTCGTTGGGATTACACTTGCCTAGTCCATTTCTCTTTATGGTTCCCTACCAAATGTTAGCATCTCTGCCAACTCTGGCATTGAAGTCGCCAAGGAGCACAACCTTGTCTTCTCTGAGAATAGAGATTAGCACTCTGTCAAGGTCGGCATAAAAGGCCTCCTTGATGTCATCCTCTGCATCCAGTGTTGGGGCGTATGCACTGATGAAGAAGGCATGACGTGAGTGATTCAGTGGGACTGAAAAGCGTCATGAGGCACTCGTTGATCCCAATAGGCATTTCAGTTAGCCTGTGTAGGATGCGTTGGAGGATGGCAAAGCCAACTCCATGAATGCGGTTTCTCTCCGCAGCAGGCTTACCCTTCTAGAAGAAGTTGTAGATAGATCTGTTCTGTGAGTTGTCCCTCATCTGGGAGCTGGGACTCACTGATGGCTGCTATGTTGATGTTATACCACAAGGGTAGTTCCTCTTTCAGGACGTGCATTTGTGCCAGAATCCAGAAGGGTCCTGACATTCCATGCAGCAACCATACGATGTTGTATAGTTTGTTTTTGTTTGGATCTGTGATTTTGGTTGTATTTTCGACCGCATAAGGATGACCTTACTGTGTGCAGTTTCCCATTCAGGTTGGGTTTTTAGTCAGACTATGTTTAGGACACCTTTTCTAGCCCCCTCCTTATGTGGGGTAAGCAGACTGGCTCCCCGAAAGGGCTGCTCAGTCACAAAGACAGGACCGGATTGCACTGCTCCCTAGATCCCAGTGCATAAACGACCATCTTATCTGTGCCGCCCATGTGCAGAGTTGTGACTAGAGACTCCCGGCAGTCATCTCTGCCTGTCCCCGTCGTCAATCGACCGTCGCCATAGGACTTTTGGGGGTATAGGACGCTATCATTCTGCCAAATTCTGAAATAAATATGTTAGGCCTCACCATTTCCTCCAATATGTCCTGGAAATCACACATCCTTAATAAAGCTAATGCTGCCTCCCGAAAGTTGGGAATGCTGTACAGATGCCCTACTTCACTCCTGAGCAGTTGCTCCAAGTATATAAGTACTGCTCTCATATCTGGGGTGGCTCTTCAACTGTTAGATAGGGTGGAATCAAAGGCATTTCATCTTATTAACTCTCCTCCTTTAGTCGACAATCTCTCTTCCATTTCTCTCTGCCACAATGTTGCTTCACTCTCTCTCTTTTACAGGTACTTTAACGGGCAATGTTCGGTGGATTTGGCATCCTGTGTACCGCCGGCAAGGCCGTGGGCTCGTAACACACGTCTTGCCCGCGGTGCCCACCGTTTCTCTGTGGATGTCGGTCACACGAGAATAACCCGTTATAGTACCTCCTTCTTCACACAGCCAAACTGTGGAATGCTCTATCTCACTTTAAAAAGCTGGTTTTCCGGCATCTTCGTGGTGTAGATTAATACAGTATAACCTTTTTCTTCTATATTTTCAATTTCTTTGTTCTTTTTTTTTCCGCCCCCTAGGCCCCGTTGTGGGTCGTTTGACCTGTGACCGAGTGGGCTAATTCCAGTAAAACACACACACACACACACAGCGGAAGAGAAAGAAATTGTGTAAGAAGGAAAAGAAAGGAATGAAAGCTATTGAGAAGTTAAAAAAAATTCTGTACGATTCTTTTTAATGAAACACAGATGATGTTGTATTTCTTCAGTAACAAGAACTTAGCTCTAACGCGGAAACAACTCATTAGTTTATGATTTCATTCAAGTTAAACCTTCTGCATAGTAGAATAAAAGCTTCATCTCTATAAAACATTAAATGCCAATGCAGAGACCAAGGAAAACATAACAATTCGCAGTTATGATTAATTATGTACCGGTTTTCTTGCCAATAAATTTCGTAATATACATTTTCTCTGTTTACAATGAGAGAAGAATATAAATATCATCTTAAATTCACAGTAAACAATGATTCTCCCTCATCTGAGACTTACAAATACATAATGTTTTAGGTCCAGTAAGAAAACTAAGCTTTGAGATTATGTTAAACTTTTCCCTCGTGTTTCTCTATAACTTCATTATTCTTGGTAGTATTAGAAGCAACTGACCTTTTATACCAAGTTGTTTTGTAACGACTGTAACACTTTGTAAATGTCATACCTTGTATCTCCTGCTGGATGATGGGGTCTTAAAGGTCGCTTCACTCTCTCGCTCTCTCTTTCTCCCTCACTACAGAACATCTGGTCAAAGAAGAAACTTCTACCAAGGTACAGTATACCTTTAAGTGTCCTCGCGACACTCCACCTTCGTAATAGGAAAGAGGAGTGTTGAGTTGGTCGGGAGAGATATAAACAGACCATGAACTCTCTGTAGTGGTCACTAGAAAAGAATGACGAGGGTGAGAGGGGTAAGAGAGAGGGTGAGACACAAGTTTATCCTCTTCCCTCCCCAGCAAGTGAGGATAATGTGAGGTACAGTTGCCTACATTTATACCTGGTACAGTGGCTGGTGTGCTTTGTGAGATGTGGCAACTCTGTGGAATGCTTATCTTGTATCCTTAATCTGGCTACTATGTGAGGTTCCTTAGGGCCATTCCGGGGGTTTTAATACCATGTAAACAAACACAGAGTTGCCTTATCTCACAAAATGTACCAACCACTGTACTAAGTGTAAGTGAAGACGTCTAAGCATTTACTCCCACATGCTTATTTGCACTGTGGTTATCATATAGACCAAGAGTTATTTTGGGTGTGCGAAAGAGATGATAAAAGAGAAAACATTAAAGGAGAAAAATACCAAGAGATGATGGAGAAAAAATGAGAAAAGGTGTAAGAAGAGATGAAGGAGGAGAAGGAAAAGGACAGAGCGTGTGAACCGAGAGAGTAGTGGTGACAGGTGCCCACAAAGACTCCGCTGCTCTCACCTGGTGCTACATTTGGTGATGAGCGGGCCAGGTGTCTCTCCAGGGGGACGTGAGAAGGGGAAGGAGGAAGAGAGGGGAAGGGGAAGAGGAGTGGGAGGAGGAGGAGGAGGAGGAGAAGGAGGAAGAACGTGAGTGGATGAGGAGAAACGGGATGAGTGTATGCCCCGGCACCAACACTATTTGAGCACACCAAGGTCTTCGCTCCCCATTGATCGTTGTTTCGACATTGGCAGACGACAGAAAGAGAGAATAAAGAGAGAGACAGGTAGAGAGTTAAAGAGAGAGAAAGACACATAGGAGAGAGAGATAGGCAGAGTCAAAGAAAGATAGAGAGAGAGAGAGAGATAGACCTTGTTCGTGGTATAAATTTAGTCCTTCTGCTTCCTACTTTCGTTCTCTCCTCCAGACCCTTCTTACCATCCACTCTTCCTCTTGTACGTCGTAATGTTATTCCCACGTCAACCTAATATATCTAGAGAGCAAAAAGGAGTGAGAAAAAGAAAGGAAGAAGAGAGCATTGGGAAGAAAACGAATGTGAGAAAGAGAATAGAAGAAATAATTGGAGGGAGAAAGAGAGAGAATGTGAAAGAGTTGTAGAGTGGGAGAGGGAAAGCCATGACTAAATTATTATTTGTATAGGTAGATGGAAATGTTAGTGCTACAGATAGGTAATTAGATATGTATACTGCTGAAATATTTAACGTGTTTTTGATACGCTTCACAATTCAACTCGAGTAAACATGAAACAGACATATATTTTCATACAACTTAATTTGAAATATTTCCACAATCCAGACTGTTAATGCTGTCTAAATAAATCGCGGTAATCCACTCACTTATCAAGACTTATCTCAAACATTCCCTCTCTGGCAACTTCCTTCGTTTTTTCTCCGTCAATTTAGCTTCAAAATGTCTTCCATTTTTCATCTGTTATGGCACAGGAGCCTCAGAGTTACTCGGTAATGAGGGAGAATATTGCATCGAGTGTTTAGCGTGACGGTGTGAGGCTGAGGGCCAAGAGAATGTCTTGTGTCCAGTGTTGGCCAAATATTGACAACTGACATCACTTATTGTCTGCCGCCATCAGCTGATCTAGAAGCTATCCTCACGTGTTACAGGAATCGTTTGTAACTTTGTACGGCATAAACAGTGATGGTGTTACCATGACCCAGTATTGATGATAAAGTAGACATGTTGAAGCCTTAATAAGGCGTCAGATAAAGCCTATCAATATCTCAGTATAGGTGATAAGAGGAGGTCATCCAATAATGATCCGGCGGCGGCGTCAGCCTTTCTCAAATAAGCAGGTGATGTAGGAAGGATTTTGATAGTGGAACAATCCTTCATCGTTGAGCGGGGCTCCGGGGCCTTCATCATGCATTATATATGTAAAGAAGTCTTAGGCAAGCGGCCCGCCTCAACACCCACCCATTACCCCTGACTTATGGTTCTGGCTGCTGTTCCTTATTGGCCCACACAAGGGTCCTTCACCCCATGGCCCACACAAGGGTCCTTCACCCCATGGCCCACACAAGGGTCCTTCACCCCTTTGGCCCACACAAGGGTCCTTCACCCCTTTGGCCCACACAAGGGTCCTTCACCCCTTTGGCCCACACAAGGGTCCTTCACCCCTTTGGCCCACACAAGGATCCTTCACCCCTTTGGCCCACACAAGGATCCTTCACCCCTTTGGCCCACACAAGGGTCCTTCACCCCTTTGGCCCACACAAGGGTCCTTCACCCCATTGGCCAACACAAGGGTCCTTCACCCCTTTGGCCCACACAAGGGTCCTTCACCCCTTTGGCCCACACAAGGGTCCTTCACCCCATTGGCCCACACAAGGGTCCTTCACCCCTTTGGCCCACACAAGGGTCCTTCACCCCTTTGGCCCACACAAGGGTCCTTCACCCCTTTGGCCCACACAAGGATCCTTCACCCCATTGGCCCAGACAAGGGTCCTTCACCCCTTTGGCCCACACAAGGATCCTTCACCCCATTGGCCCACACAAGCGTCCTTCACCCCTTTGGCCCACACAAGGATCCGTCACCCCTTTGGCCCACACAAGGGTCCTCTCTCAACCCTTTGGCCCACACAAGGGTCCTCTCTCAACCCTTTGGCCGACACAAAGGCCCCTAACACCCTATGGCCCACACAAGGGTCCTCTTTCACCCCTTTGGCCCACACAAGGGTCCTCTCTCACCCCTTTGGCCCACACAAGGGTCCTCTCTCACCCTTTTGACCCACACAAGGGTTCTCTCTCACCCCATTTGTGGCACAGAAGATATATTTGTTACTATATTGTATTTGTACTGTATATCTTGAGTTTAGTTATTTCAGCCGCGAAGAAACATCCTCGTGATAATATATTACTGATTGCAGATCGTAGTAATTGGCGTTTCTACCGGAAATCATGATGATATATTTTTTCTGGTAAAAATCTTTCTAAAAATAAGCTAGAGTAATAAATATTAAGATCGCGTGAATCTGAGAATAATTCCTTAATTACTCCTTGAGGTATGTGTGACACTGCATGAACCAGTTCTCGTACTAATGAACCCCTACCATGTAATATGATGAACTACTGCACCAAACCATCATGCATGGCCCACTGCTACGAAGTATAATGTATGAACCAGTAACAAAAATCCTTATGAACCACTACCATGAACCATCTTGTTCCACTATAATGAACCACCTTGATCCACTGCCATGAACTACCCTGAGCCATCTTGAATCACTACCATAAACCATTTAACCTATTAACATTATTGCATTATTTATCTTTACAGTATTAACAATGTTTCCATAATTATCGTTTTTTTTTGTATTTTTTATTTATTATCCTTATCGTTTTCGTTCTTTTATACACATATCATTTATTTTCAATTTGTTTTTAAAAGATAGTGTAGCTTCATCAACAGTACACTACTGTATATTAATAAGCAGTGAACGTTGTATTAAGAGACACAACTCTGACCATTATACCTGGAGTGCAAACGTCAGGAATAGATTAAGCTTTTTTTGCCCTAAACTTACCGCCAGGAGAGTTATATTCTTGCCTCGAGAGAATTACTGTGGAAAGTGCCTCCTTATTTCTGGGTATTAACATGTCATGCCACAGACTCCCACAAAACAGTGCATTAGAGAGAAATTTTTAGCTTCAACACCACTGGTATTTAATAATTTGAGGTCTAAAAGGTACTATGTATGTATAATATGTCTGTGCGTCTCTTTTTCCCATTATATTTTCTCAAGTAACTTCTTCTATACAAATTTATTTCTAACAAAACTTAATTCAAACTCAAAACTTCATATTCATGTTTGTATTAATAAATCATTTATGTCTTAATTAGAACATATGTAGAGTCCCCTTAATCCGTATTGCAGAGTGATGTAGTTATAATGATTGCTGCAATGCTCATGTACGAGTAATTATCGCAAGTCATTAAGAAGCTTAGTCGAATATGAAAACATCCTTAAGGTTCTTAAAGAGGAAGTCAAGTATTGTTTTTCAGTAAGTAAACAAAACACTCTGAGGTCGTGGGTGAAAGACTTGGCTTTTAGTAGTTTCGGTAAAGAAAAAACCCGTATTTTTTAACATCTGGAGTGAATTGGAATGATTGTTTTATGGAAAAAATTCTTCATCTGTTCCATTTCTTATATTCAATTTTTTGTGCAATTCCGGCCGGTTTTATACATGAAAGGTATGAGGAATCTCTCTTTCTGTACCGCCCCTGAGTGAGACTGACAGAGACAGAAAGACATACATACAGACAGAGACAGCTTCTGAGGCTCACAGATCCAGAGATAAATAACATCAACACACCTCACGTCAGGACCCATGAAATAGTTGCATTACTGCCAGACCAAAACACTTCAGATTATGTGGCAGAGTAGTATATGTCGCTCCTGCCAAGAACTGAGAAATCGGACGGCGAAAACGGGTGGTCATGTTGATGGGCGTGGTTACGAATAGCTGAATGTGGTGGTTGTGTGATTAACTGGCCTGGTTCTCCTCTTCGTTATAAAACTACGCTTTCCACGTAACAAGTCCATTGCTGAAGTTATATATATATATATATATATATATATATATATATATATATATATATATATATATATATATATATATATATATATATATTGATAAAATCACACGGGAAAATGGAAACAACGGAGCACCTTAGCTTTCGTCTTTATTCAAGACATCTTCAGTTGCCTCTGAAGATGTCTTGAATAAAGACGAAGCTAAGGTGCTCCGTTGTTTCCATTTTCCCGTGTGATTTTATCAAGATTTATCTTATCCACGTTTTCATTGTGGATTTACATGAAATATATATATATATATATATATATATATATATATATATATATATATATATATATATATATATATATATATATATATATATATATATATATATATATATACACTAACACACAATGAACAAACGGCAGCAGATAAACGCACATACACACAAATATATATTCATTTAAATGTCACAAAATATATGGAGTAATAAAATGAATTCCTCGCCAGCTATATGGGCGAATATAGAGTCACACGAAATATATTGCACAGTGTATATGGAAGGTTAAAATATCCGCTAAAAAAATATTTCAGTCAAATATTATTTTTTATTCTTTGTTTCCAAAATTGTGTATATAATAATCATTGTTAATTATTATCATTATATATATATATATATATATATATATATATATATATATATATATATATATATATATATATATATATATATATATATATATATATATGAGAACACAAAGATTCAACTGTAAATTACATAATACATAAACGGGGGATTTAAGTGTTATAATTTATGTGGTATTATATAATTTCTTCAGTTGTTGTGAGGAAATACACACACACACACACCCCTTGGAGCGCCCGGGAATCGAACCAACGTCCGTCAGCTTAAGAAAAAAAGTTCTAAGATTGTGACTTTTATTTCTCTATTGTGGACTCTAGGAACGACGGAAACACACGTATATACAACACAACTGGTGATTGGTTCAGTAAAATAGCGAGAGTCGAGCAGAAACCAATTCCGTGTTGATGAAAAGGACACAATAGTGAGGTTTAGAAGCGCTTTATAGACTTCCTTCCAGCTCTTTTGTTTCCTCAGACCGTCTGGGAAAAATCTATATTCTTAGTTTGACGTTTTTCTCGGTGTGTTGTGACGTTGTTAATGACTCTATTGTGTTACTCGCGACAACCAGAAGATCTTTGTGATTAAGGGTTAACAAGTCAAGTAACTACAAACAAAAACAAAAATAACCTTTTCCTATTAACTGAACTTAAGACACTGAAGATCGATAACGTCACTATTGTTTACCAAAAAAATTTCCAGCTACCACCATAAGTCTTCTATCTACTGAACTGTTTTCATTATCTTGTTGTCTTCTTGTGTTGATTTCTGATATATGTGTGAATAACCAAACTATTTCACTCTTTAATGATCTAGTCTTAACCATTTAAAAGTCATAGTAACGTATACATTGTTAACACAGCAGGTCATCTCAGGTCAGTGGTGGTCATTAGAGTGTCTTACGTGTCACAACTATTTATCTTTAATCATCTTTCGCATAGTCTCCTCTTATATCTTATCTGCTGAGCCACAGTGGATTGATAAGAATATTCACATTGATAAAGAAGACAACAGAGAGATACAGAGAGAGACAGAGAGACACAGAGAGATAGATAGAGACGGAGAAATAAACAAAATAAAATCAATGTTTGCTGCGTATTTTGTCTCCAGTAAACAACTAATGAGTATCAGGGATTAATATTTGTTTCATTATGCCACCACCACCTACACACCACTACCACCACCTACACACCACTACCACCACCTACACACCACTACCACCACCTACACACCACTACCACCACCTACACACCACCACTACCACCACCTACACACCACCACTACCACCACCTACACACCACTACCACCACCACCACCACCACAACACCACCACCACCACCACCACCCCACCACTACCACCACCACACCACCACTACCACCACCTACACACCACCACTACCACCACCTACACACCACCACTACCACCACCTACACACCACCACTACCACCACCTACACACCACCACTACCACCACCTACACACCACCACCACCACCACCTACACACCACTACCACCACCACCTACACACCACTACCACCACCACCTACACACCACTACCACCACCACCTACACACCACTACCACCACCACCTACACACCACTACCACCACCACCTACACACCACCTACACACCACTACCACCACCTACACACCACTACCACCACCTATAAGCACAAGGATCAGACTTACCACTCACAAGCTGTAGTAAATGGGTCTTCATAACTCGTTCCTCACATCAAATAGGTAAATGGGTGAGGCTGGCCCAATTACAGGTAGGTGCAGGATGGCCCCAACTGTCCCACAGACAAGGGAGCGGCACCTGGCACGTTTAATGGCCGCAATATTTCACCGTGACGTTACTCGGGATGTCTCGCCACGTAGAGTAACAGACAGAAACTCATTAACAGGACGAGTTATGACTTGATGTTGGTACTGGTGACGGGTGTGACGCTGTAACGGGGAGGAGTGTGACGGGTGAGGGGAGGAGTGTGACGGGTGAAGAGGAGAAATGTGACGGGAGAGGAATGTGACGGGTGAGGGGAGGAATTTGACAGGTGAAGGGGAGGATTGTGACAAGTGAGGTGGGAGGAATGTGACGGGTGAGAGAGAAATGTGACGGGTGAAGAGGAGAATTGTGACGGGAGAGGAATGTGACGGGTGAGGGGGAGGAATATTGTTTTAAATGTACACATACACACACGGACATAATCTCCTGATCCATAATAAAAACAAATTTCTATACAGTCAGTAACGCAGGCTAGGCTATCTGTCAACACATAATTACTTCGGAGACACTTACATTACAGGGAGTTATTATCCGGAATGTAGAGAGAATTATGTGAAGGCCCTCAGAGAACTGCCTGTAGTCACGAATCACCCACACGACAATCATTAGTGTGAACCAAGACTTAACCTTATCACCAGCGACTTTCTGTACATACCAACACCTTGTTTCTTTAATTAAACCACAGGTGACAACATACTGGATAGCTGATGTATTCACCTAACATCATTATATATCACATACTTATGTTGTTACGAAATGAATAATTAAGAACTGTATATTAACTAAAAAAAAAAATTTCAGTTATCTTTACTTTGTCGAGTTATCAGATGTAGTCTCTCTCTCTCTCTCTCTCTCTCTCTCTCTCTCTCTCTCTCTCTCTCTCTCTCTCCAGAAGTAATGAAATCAGTATTGCTTCATATATATTTAAAAAAAAAATTGCTTTCCGACTACCTCCAGCTAATTACTTTTTGTAAATAAAAATGATATATACGGTTATACAATATTCCTTTCAGCCATGACACTGTGCAACATAACGAAAGAAAAAAAATACTCGAGTGAAAAGCAAAAAAAAAGTCAATTTAATTTTTGGATAACACAAGGGAAAGGAAACCACTCTACATTATTACTTCCTGACGATAGCTGACCTCTGTTACAACACGATAGGTCCTCTAAGAAATATCAAACGAGGATGTTTTAAGTCTAGTTACGATTTCTGCAACATTTATGCAACATCATCAATGTGAACATATTGCAGAGCTCAGTATCAAAATATCAGTGAACGGCTGTTGTTGAAAAATATTTTGTTAATTTGTTTCTCTCGTAACCTAAACACAATGGAGCAGGATTTCGCCTAAAAAAATTATATATATAAACTGTATATATATTCTTTTTTAGGTAAAACGAACAGCACTGACACTTTACACAAGGCTCACCGCTTGTTAAATTCACTGGTACATAATTCTTACCCTTATTCCCTTCACTATAGAGTCTCTTTTTCCCATTTTTGACACTTGTTACATATATTCGTGGTCTTGCTTACTTTAGATTGATGACTATAATGATGATAGCAATTAGAGTCATAATCACCAACCGTTTCCCAGGTGTGATTACTTCTGGGATTAATTTTTTATGCTGTGATTTATTGTTCTGTTGTTCTTGGTTATTTCTTTTATTCACAGTTATGTTTATATAATGTTAGTAAGTGTGGTGGAGGTAATGTTTTGTGAGGATGTTTTTGATAATTACATTTTTAAGTTTATTCAATATTTAAGTTAGATAGAAAGTTTATCGCAATTTTTTTTTCTTCCTTTATATGCGTTATAAAGTTTGACACACACACACACACACACACACACACACACACACACACACACACCCTTCCTATCCTGTCACAACTCGTCAATTATTAAGGCAGCCGTACAACCTGATATCTGTCTATTCAAGTTGTATCCCGTCTATTGTACTCCGTCTCTTTCACTTTCTCTTCCCTCTTTTCTCATTCAATATTTTTCAGACGTTATACAGTTTTCTTCTTTTGTTATGATATATTTCACTTTATTTGTCATATACTGTTTCTTTGTTTGTTTTGTTAGGAATTTTTTTATTTCAGTTTTTACGATCATTATTTTTTTGTATTTTACGCTTCCTTAACCTTATTTGTTTTTTTTCTAAAGTATATGTTTAGGTAATATTCTTATCTCTACCTTTATCACTTACACACACACACACACACGGAGGAGTTAGAGAGGTTTGTGAACTCAGTGTGAAAGTTATCATTTTAATTTAAACTTTTATGCCGCTTGAGCGAGATCTTTTGTTGTTATAAATTTATGTTTTTTTTTTTGTGATTTGAGTTTTATAATCTTTTGAACAACTCTATTATGTTAATCGATTGATCTTTTTGTAACTTTATTCGAAAACTTTACATAAGCAATCAGAAAATACAAATAGGCAGGCAGGCAGAGATAGAGATAGAGAGAGTATGTTAGTGTGTGTGTGACAGACAGACAGACAGACAGACAGAGAAGAAAGACAGTGATAGTTAAGGTGTCTGTTAAAAGTCAATAGCCAAGAGCCGCATCCCAGACAGACTTACAGTATAGCCCTATGGCACTCACTTATGGACGACATGCCAGTCTATAAAGCATTAAACAAGGAGAAGCCCGAACGAGACTCCCAAACCAACTCTCTGTGTTTTTGATGCTTCACTTTGCGGTATTCCATTGTTTTAAATTTCGAGTGATTCTTATCCAGTGTGAATATGAGAGTAAGACAGAAAGGATACAAGATATTCTTACATGTCATCCGTGATAAAGAAAGCTGTAAAATGAAGTAGTAAGAAGTATTAGGGGTGTTAATAATAATAATAGTAATAATAACAATAACTGGCAATAACAACAGTAATAAGAATAATAATAATATTTCTTCGGTGACTTATTGACTACAAACAAAAGTAAACACAATACAGCTTTACTTCTTTTTTTAGGAGTCATCAAACCTTTTGTTAGTTTCTTTAACATATTTATTGACTCTCTCTCTCTCTCTCTCTCTCTCTCTCTCTCTCTCTCTCTCTCTCTCTCTCTCTCTCTCTTACCCAAATCCTTCTAAACCAATATAACTTGATAATGTTAATTCGTCTATATTTTTTTTCCTTTATATTCAACCTTCCCAGACTCGAACGTACATAATGTAAGTCCCTTCATATTTTTATTTTAGCTAATGTTGAATGAGTAATAGAAAACATGGTTGATGATTATGAGAGAAAATTACATCCACCATTTACTGTATTTACGTAATCCTTTATGAAGTGTTGCTAGTTACCCTCATGAATCTAAGGACAAAGTTTTCTCCTGTTCCGTATGCTGTCGTCAGTGTTCCAACATTTTACATTCTGATTTTTTTTTTCGACAAAATTGGATTTCCCGAGAACGTGTCCAATAATGTTATAGAATATGATGGAGGGGAAAACTTAAAACTTATTCTGTCAATGAAAGAGAATTTGAAAAGAAAAAATAGAGGATGTCAGTATTTTTTTTAAGTAAATTGAAGTTAAATAATACGACGAGCAAATTTAGTTAGATGTTTTTTCCTAATTTTCAGTATTTATTTGACTAATTGTGCGGAATAAAAATATACACATATTGTGGGGAAGGTAAGGTTAATAAGGAAAGGTTACACAATGAATGAGGAAAGTGTTGTAGGTAAGCTCGGTGAGTGGGCTAGGTAAGGTAGGGGATGTAGGTAAGGTGAGGTAAGAGATGAACCACCTAAGCCACCGTAAGGTCCTCGGGGGAGCTTCACGAGTCTCAGGTCTGACGTAATTGAGTTCTGGGAAACGAATTTAAAACGAGTCGAAGCTTCGAACCCAACTTGTGGTTAAGTGAGATGATTCAGAGGCCTCAGTTGGTCACTCATCCTTGACAAGTGGATTTGGAAGAGTGAGAAACATTCATATCTTTTAATGTTTTGTTTTTCTTGTTTTCTTTTATATTTTGTTTTATTTACGGAACAATGAAGAGTAAGCAAGCTGAGATATTAATTGAAAATATCAGATTAAACGACTCTCTCGCTTATAGTCCAGGATATTGTGTTGCTCATTAATCAACTTTGACTCTAAAGTTATCTTATGTTTGAGTGATAGTGGTGTATGTGTCAGGGTGGGAGAGCGTTCGTCTGGCGTTGCTCACAATGACTTTCTTATAAGATCTTGTAAGATATCCCTTGAGTGTTATTACATAATACGATCATTAAAAAAAAAATTGAAATATATCCCGAAATTATAGAAGTCGCTTTTGTTCACACTCAGAATATTTGTGTCTAGTCATCTGAGGAAAAAATCTTTCTTTCGGGTAAAGTTTGGGGAAAATATGACAGGGTGACATCTCCCGAGTGTGGAGGCCGGGGAAGAAATGTTCTGAAGGGAAGTGACAGATAATAAAGGTTCCCAGAGTTTAGGGAACTTTCCTACTTAACAGTAATCAGATAATCATAATTTGTATAAAAGGTCGGGGGAACTTCCCTGAATATTAATGACTCCCCTTTACACCTTAGACTCTATGTGGGAATCATTTTAGAAACCATAGTGTGTGTGTGCGCGTGTGTGCGTGCGTTTCTTATATTAAATCTCTTCTCCATCATTTCTTATCAATATAGATCTCGCCATTTGGTTTCTCACTGAAGAAAAATATCATTATACTCTATCGTCCTTCAGGTGAATAATTACACGCACTATTGGACCTATTCATAATACTCCAGGTCGAACATATGTCAGTCTACATTAATGCAGTATAATAACTCTCAGGGGATTATATAAGACTTAAGTTATTATACAGTACCTCTTAGAGACTTATAAAATTCACATGAACCTTTGATTTAATGCAATAATTTTCTGAGGATCATTCAAGTGCTTGCCTTAATACAACAGCTCTTTGATAATCATATTAATAAGTACTTAAACACAATGGATCTCAGATGGTCGTATTAAGTGTCTAAATGAGTGTCTCCTTTAATGCAGTTGTCGTCAGGAATTATTTAAGTAGTCGTCCCCAAGTGGTCAGATGAGGGTCTAGGTTGATACAGTAATCTTTGAATGATTTTGTAAACATTCTTTGACAACTGGAGAGAGAGAACAGCCTCTGATGTTTTAGTTTCAAGAAAGTTTTGATGGCAAGGATTTTTTTGGGGGATGAAGTGTAATACTGAAATTATGTAATATAGGGAAATGTTACGAAAAAATGCAGTAATAATGTGATGATATAATGATATACAGTCATTTACCGATATCTTAAGGGATCATAAATGTAAGAATATAATATTGCAAGATAATAATAATAATGTACAATTCCACAAACACTAATAATCGACTAATGTATAATGAAATCCTATTAATAAAAACAAAGAAACTAATTAAAATACAAAACTAAAATATACAACCATAAGAATTTTAATTTCAATAGCCATAATAACAGCAAGAACTGCAGCTTAACCCTTCTGTTTCCTCTTGTAGAAAAATACATAAACAGTACATGAATTATTTACTCTTTTTTCATGGTAAACGTGTTATTTATTCAACAGGAACAAGAGCTAACACAGTGATGTAGTTATCCAGTTTATAATGTATATATTTAATAGTATACTCGTATGTCATTATTAAAACTTGATAGCGTGTGATTTTATGTGACCATTTTTTAATATTGTATTGGGTGTCTGAACAGACTTGGTTAATGGGGATATTTACAAAACCATGTTAATATGATGGCGTTGTCATGTAATAATCCTCTTTGCTAATTAATATCTATAAAATAGTTTAATGGGACAATAAACACGAAAGTTAAATAATTCAGGAACTTAAATACAAATAAGTAGCATAAGATGAAGTAAAAATTAAGATGTAACATTACTTAGACTCTAGGTAAATAGATATAGTAATGGATGTCCCTCGTGTAACAAGGATGGCCGGCCCAAAGCCCACCTAGGCGTGAATTTGTTTAAGGTGTAGAAGCTGTCGCCAACACCACAACCACACCCTAAGTTAACGAGTTGCATGATCCAGTGTCAAGGAACAATCCGAGAAGACCGGACAACTGTACTGGCTAACCATTACCCCAGAATGTGTTCAATGACCACAATACTGTTCCACTTAATGGCTTCAGGACACAGACACAATAAACAACCAACATATAAAATTTATCACTAAAATAGTAAAACGTTAAAAGTTGAAACGTTTATATATATATATAAAAATTATTACTGGATAACCATTTAGGAAGATCTTATTTAAACATTTTAAACTATTGTGTTAAAAAATCATGATAAGAACAAAGGGCTTATAGAGTCCAGTTGACGTGAAGGGTAAATAAACCCCACTATTTACTGTTATATTTGGGAACACATTCCTGCTGTGAACCGGGGAAACGATGAAGAAAAGGGATTGAGAAGAGGAGTAAAACGCGATAAATACATAAACATGAACTGGGAATAACAAAAAGAGGAGAAAGAAATAACGAAGTGAGAGATAGGGAAGGATAACGAAGGAGAGAGAGGGAAACAAGTTGGAAGAGAAGAAAAGGTGTACAAGCATAGAATAATCAACAGAGAAAAGAGGAGAAAGGGAAGCAAATGGATAAAGTTATTTACCTGTGTGTGTGTGTGTGTGCGCAATATTCACCTCCACTGGTCACACCTGCCACTCATATTTCCTGAAAAATTCTATATATAAAATAATCAACAAAAAAAATTCCGTCGATTTGTTTATAAATAGAAATACAGTTTTACACTTTATTGTTGTTGTTAAAATGAGCAGGTGTTATAATATGCAATTGTGTCACCGAAGCAGTTAAGTTGGCACAAAGGAGAGAGTTAGAGTGACGGTGAGAGTGAACTGTGTGCCAAGGAGGTCAGTGAACGGGTTAATCACTTTGATGTCGACCTACGAGTGTGAAAAATACCTGGAATCTGATGCTGAGTGACATAAGCGGTGTGTTTGTGGTGACAAGAGAAGGTAAGGGGATTATTTATGCTGTGAAAGACTCCAAAGGGGATTTATTTATGGTGGTCATTAGTGTTAATTAATGAATTTTCAGCTTAAACACCTGCTGAATACTTAACTGTTTTATTAGCGAGCAAGACTACCTGCCAGCCTTAAATACATATTATAATTATATTTAAAGTTTAACTAAAGAAATAAAGTTTGTGTGATGATTTATTCAAGTACTTTCCACTTATTAAATTATTTGCCCTTTTTTATATCATCTATGAACCTTTTCAAACTTATTGGAATAAATGTTGGAACGGTACCAAACACCTGTGAAATTATCTACAAGTGAACACAACCAGATGTGGGTTTCAACACTTTGATTAATGTTTACATAACTACTCCAGCCAGTCTGTCACCCATCAAGGTTAACTTTTACTTTCATTCTCTTATTCTCTTCACCACTGATCGGTTCGTTAGCCACATGGGTGTTAGGTTACGTCTCTATTACGCACTGTTGCCAAGTACCTGGCATGCACCGGCTCCTCAATGTACCTGAACCCGCTCCAGTGTTGGTCAAGTCTGGTCTTGAAAGAGCTCACACTCGGTGACGTCACAACATTCTTTGGCAGACTGTTCCAAGAGTTCACAACTCTCACTCCGAAAAAGTTTGCCCTCACAGTTTTCTGGACTTGCGGCTTCTTCAATCTTGAGCTGTGACCCCTTGTGGGGCGAGCGTCCGCCTGCTACAGGTGACGACACTTGACTGAGTAGTGCCCCTTGAGATCAAGGTTTAGTTCATTATCCTCCTACAAAAGGGAATTACTGCCATATGAGGTGATAGATGTATAAGTAGTACATTGAGTTAACTACAAAATGACTCGAATCTCTAGTTGTTAGGAGAATCGTTTATCCAGGGTAGTTAGTACACAGCCGCGGGGGAAAATCTCTCTCTCTCTCTCTCTCTCTCTAATTCGACGAAAACAAATTTGTTCCTCGGTAAATTAAAAGAATATTATTTGAAAACCTTCATTTAAATTATGATAAAATATATAACTTATTCTATCTCTCAGTAAAATATCACAATACTCTCCAGCACTGGATGTTTGGAGGGAAATTACTGACTAAAAAATAAATAAAAGTATATTATTATTTTTTCCCGTCTGTTAATTAACTTTATTACCTCAACATTAAACTGTAATTCTCATATTTCTATTATATTTAGTTGAATTATGAAACTCGACTAAAATATGATATTTTTTGTTTGTTTATTGTTATGTTATTCAGAATGTAAATAAAGGAGAGAGAATGTGAGAAAGGTGACAGATTCAGGGTAGTAGTATACATATACAGAATACATATACAGTATACATATTTACACCTGTATGAGTGACGAGTTACCATGATGAAGTATGTACATAAATCTACGACTTGATAACCTCCTCCTCCTCCTCCTCCTCTCCTCCTCCCCAGTGCCTCTAACTTTACACTTTGTCTGTCTTCCTGTTCATTACTGCTTTGGGACCCAGGGGAGTCTGAAGGATCAAACGTTAGGCCTATATACCTGAACTTAGGCCTATCTACAGGTAATATCTCCTCATCGATCGTACCTCAAGGAAGATATTCTCTCAGGGTTTATTTTTTTTATCTACGAAATCATAAAGTTAAGGCCACAGGAAACACGTTATTATTTCTTCTTAGAAACTCATTCGATATAAAGTTTTGCTGTCAGGAAGCAATTGATGTAAAGTAAATTATGTTGAAGAAGTTTCCAGGTGACTGTGTGTGTGTGTGTGTGTGTGTGTGTCGAGAGAGAGGAAACTTGTGAGTCTATTTCCTTATTGAATTGTTCCTCCTTGACTTGCTGAATGAACTCACTCTCTGTCCTCCCCGAGTTGAGTGTGTGATGATGAGAGTCCTTGATCATGATGAGCTCAGGACAGGACAGAACAGCAAGAATCCATTTGTTTTAGTATTATCGTTTAGAGGATTCAACACCTTATGATTATGTCTATGATTTAGATACTCTCTCTCTCTCTCTCATACACCAACAACCACACACCCTCACCTACAAACTACAAAATTAACCACAGCGAGGCGCCTCTTAAACCCAGTAAGCAGCGTCTCTCGTTCGGACAATTTATTAGTTCCTTTATAAACGCCAGACGCTGATTTGCCTACACACATAATAGGTGAAATGGCTCGTGAAAGTAGGCCTGTGTGAGTCAAGTCTTCCCACCTTCAATATCTGGCGGGATAAACGTCTGGCGGTGAAAGGATCGCTATTCTCTCTCGCTAGATTAAGTCTTAGATGATGATATAATATTTGGGTGGAAGACATCAAATATTATAATGTGCTGGCGGGTCTTATTGAGTTAATATGTTAATTTAATGTGTAATTTAACTTTGCATTGATTTTTATTGATATTTTTATGTTGTTGGTGAGAGAGAGAGAGAGAGAGTGAGTTATCGCGGGTATAGGACGTAAGTGTTGAGGCTCAGACGGAGGACAACACAACAGACCCTCAGCCACTGTGATATTGTGAGGGTGAGAAAGGTGGCTCCTTTGGCCCTTCTGCTCCTGGGGAATCATCTCCTCTGAGCTTGTGTTACGACCTTTGGGTAGATCGTTGCATAAACACAAATCACTCAAGTCTTTCAAATATATCAGTGTTATTTATTGTTATTAATTCCCAGTTCCCACAACAAAGGTCATGTTAACAGGTCAAAACCTAAACAAGTCAACAAATATATGATCATTAAATAACTTATTTTCACCACCAAATATGTACACAATAATAATATGATGTTTGGAAGTGACTGAGTAAGGACTGAACGTCCATCAAGGTCACACAAAATTAATATCAAGCAATAACAAATCTCAATAGTCAAATGCCAACTCCACAAAACACCTAAATGACCCTACTATTATTTGTTCCACTATCTTACCTATATACAAACGTACTACTCAATATCACGTGAAAGACAATTGTTGCATTAAGAAATACACAAAGTGATAATGTAATAAAACAAATTTAATACGCAAACGAGGGGTCAGTCGGTGTGGGTGAGCAGTGATCGAAGCTGCCCCAGTCACCAACACACCGTCCGAACCAACGTATTTTATACCCAGAACAGAAACTTATGGCGGACACTCGTAACAGCTTGTTGGTGACGTATAGATATTTTCCATATTAGAGAGTGTTTATTTGGGAGAGTGTTAAGTCGGGACCTGTCGAGAAAGTAGGTAGAGGGAGGGAGGGAGGGAGACAGTAGGATGGTGGAGAATGTTTCTAGGCGAGGGAAAATGGAGAAATGAGGTGTCTGTAGTAGGGGAAAAGAGAGAGAGAAATAGGTATTATATCTCTCATTCATATCTCTGTTCCATCTCTCTCACGCCATCTCAAACACTCTCCTAATAATCTTTGTCATTAGTGTTCCTACATGATATAATTTGCATTTCTAAAGTCTTCCATTATCACGTCACTTGTCTGAGTGATCCACTGGGCCACATCTGCTAAGCTTGACTGTGAGAGATTCGGTTTGATAAGTCACTGAATTCAGGATTTTTACCTCTGAAAGAAAAAAACCCATAATATTCCAGTATAATTTTCGTTATATCGTGAAACTCTATCCATTTTCTGCCATTATTAGTTGTAACTTTTTTTTAAATTCCTATTACAAATTATAATTATATTTTAAATGTTTTTCTGTGTTTTTTGATCGAATTAAAAACATGCACTTCATTTCTTCGGTGTGTTTGAATCTTATCAGTTGAATCATCACACTAAACAGATGAAATGCGACACTGATACGTAACCAATACTATAAGGAAACAAATAAAGTATATAAACAAACATTCTGACAGTATACATAGTTAAAATGTTAATAACAATAACTTCATATTTTGGTGTTCTGTGAAGCTTCGTGTTGATGTTGCTGATGTTATGCTTCCTCACTCCGATGTCTCCCTCCACTTCCCATCCCCTCTATTCATTCACCTCACCTCATAAAACATCAAATTCTCTCGTTTGTCATCTCTCCTGTCTTGTCATTATCTGTAGTTATGTAGCCTCGTTATCCTTCGTGTTAATATTTCTCTTATTATCTAATTTTACTGTCACCTATATTTCTTTTTCATCCGTGTAAATTATCTGTTTTTTTAGGTGTTGTTTTATTTCCTTCCTGGAGTTATCTCACCTTTTCAATCTGTAATTATGTTTTTTTTCTTTGCTATTTTTTTAAATATATTTATTTTACATCAGATATAAGAAATAATTCATAACTATAAATTTTAACTCGACTTTGTTACGCACATTGTTAACTCAATGTGGTTCATTCGTATAATTTTATCCTTAAGGTAACAATGACCACAAACTATAGATACGGTGCTAAAACTTCTCCCCCAGTATCACCACCAGAGTCCAGGGAGAAGAACACAAGCTAACCAATAACCCAACAAGATGTTACTAACTTTAGGAGGCATGTTATGTTGACGCTACTCAGTGTTAATGTTCCTTGATTACAGACTGACACAGCTTCCCAGGGTGGCAGTGCCGAGGGTAGTGATTCTTCCACACACACACACGCACGCACACACACACACACACACACACACACACACACACACACACACAGCCAGGCAGCAGAACACGAGGGCCGTAAACATCCTACAAGTGTAGTCCATCTCATGTCTGATCTCTCAAGATGGAAGTCCCTGGGATGTAAATAAGTTCCAATTCAGAAAGTTGTGAGAGGGAGCGTCTGGCAAGGGTGGGGGAGACTGGTGCAGGGGAAGGAGACTGGCGCAGGGGTGGGGGAGACTGGTGCAGGGGGAGGAGACTGGTGCAGGGGTGGGGGAGACTGGTGCAGGGGTGGGGGAGACTGGTGCAGGGGTGGGGAGACTGGTGCAGGGGTGGGGGAGACTGGTGCAGGGGAGGAGACTGGTGCAGGGGTGGGGAGACTGGTGCAGGGGAAGGAGACTGGTGCAGGGGAAGGAGACTGGTGCAGGGGGAGGAGACTGGTGCAGGGGGAGGAGACTGGTGCAGGGGGAGGAGACTGGTGCAGGGGGGGTGGAGACTGGTGCAGGGGTGGAGGAGACTGGTGCAGGGGTGGAGGAGACTGGTGCAGGGGTGGAGGAGACTGGTGCAGGGGTGGAGGAGACTGGTGCAGGGGTGGAGGAGACTGGTGCAGGGGTGGAGGAGACTGGTGCAGGGGTGGAGGAGACTGGTGCAGGGGTGGAGGAGACTGGTGCAGGGGTGGAGGAGACTGGTGCAGGGGGAGGAGACTGGTGCAGGGGGAGGGGACTGGTGCAGGGGGAGGGGACTGGTGCAGGGGGAGGGGGCTGGTGCAGGGGGAGGGGGCTGGTGCAGTGGGAGGAGACTGGTGCAGGGGGAGGAGACTGGTGCAGGGGGAGGAGACTGGTGCAGGGGGAGGAGACTGGTGCAGGTGGAGGAGACTGGTGCAGGTGGAGGAGACTGGTGCAGGTGGAGGAGACTGGTGCAGGGGTGGGGGAGACTGGTGCAGGGGTGGGGGAGACTGGTGCAGGGGTGGGGGAGACTGGTGCAAGGGTGGGGGAGACTGGTGCAGGGGTGGGGGAGACTGGTGCAGGGTTGGGGGAGACTGGTGCAGGGTTGGGGGAGACTGGTGCAGTGGGAAGAGACTGGTGCAGGGGGAGGAGACTGGTGCAGTGGGAGGAGACTGGTGCAGTGGGAGGAGACTGGTGCAGTGGGAGGAGACTGGTGCAGGGGGAGGAGACTGGTGCAGGGGGAGGAGACTGGTGCAGGGGGAGGAGGAGACTGGTGCAGGGGAGGAGACTGGTGCAGGGGGAGGAGACTGGTGCAGGGGGAGGAGGAGACTGGTGCAGGGGGAGGAGACTGGTGCAGGGGGAGGAGACTGGTGCAGGGGGAGGAGGAGACTGGTGCAGGGGGAGGAGGAGACTGGTGCAGGGGTGGAGGAGACTGGTGCAGGGGTGGGAGGAGACTGGTGCAGGGGTGGGGGAGACCGGTGAAGGGGGAGGAAGGAGGCTGGTGCAGGGTTGGGGGAGACTGGTGCAGTGGGAAGAGACTAGTGCAGTGGGAAGAGACTGGTGCAGGGGGAGGAGACTGGTGCAGGGGGAGGAGACTGGTGCAGTGGGAGGAGACTGGTGCAGTGGGAGGAGACTGGTGCAGGGGGAGGAGGAGACTGGTGCAGGGGGAGGAGGAGACTGGTGCAGGGGGAGGAGACTGGTGCAGGGGGAGGAGACTGGTGCAGTGGGAGGAGACTGGTGCAGGGGGAGGAGACTGGTGCAGGGGGAGGAGGAGACTGGTGCAGGGGTGGGAGGAGACTGGTGCAGGGGTGGGGGAGACCGGTGCAGGGGTGGGGGAGACCGGTGAAGGGGGAGGAAGGAGGCTGGTGCAGGGGGAGGAGGGAGACTGGTGCAGGGGGAGGAGACTGGTGCAGGGGTGGGGGAGACTGGTGCAGGGGTGTGGGAGACTGGTGCAGGGGTGGGGGAGAATGGTGCAGGGGTGTGGGAGACCCACCTATCGAACCACTACCATAAAAACACCAGTTAACTGCATCATTCGAGGTCACGTGATCGTTTATTTCACAACAATATTAACAATGTCAACACAACATTGGACGTAGGCAGGACACCAGGTATTACACGCAAGATAACTCCACCACCCGCCCGGTAATTACATCCAGGAATTTGGGTAAAAACACAGGTAATACCCCAGGTGTGTGTGTGTTGATATGACGTGTAGGATGGAGGTGTTTGGTCACGTTCACTCGACCAGTTCGTATTTGAAGTCTAAATTGAATCCGCCTGTGTAATGACACGACTCTCTAGTGATGGGTGGATGACTTGTGTGTGTTGACATTGTGATGATATTGCATGTTGTACACACAGGTAAATGCTTGTATGATTTTGACTGTTTGCGATAACCTTGACCTTTTTAACAGGTATGTGACCTGTTGTGAACTGGTCTGTATATAAGTTATAAACATTATCTTGTGTCATGACCTTTGACCTTACGTAATGAACCAAAAAAATTTCCTTATCAGAAAACCAATATTTAGTGATTTAGTTTTTTATATATAGTATAATGTGGAATTCCATGCATAGAAATTCATACACACAAACACACGTGATGTTAAAAGTTTTCCCGTCCATTGTGGGTAAAATTCACCAATTGCTTTACTCAGTTTTTTCGTGTTTTTTTATATAATGAACATGACATCTGTTAGCCATGGCCACTGTCCTTAAACAACTAAAAAACAAAAAAGTTTCCGGTCATGTCTTTTTTTCCCAGGAAACAACAGCATTAAGCCTCAGTGTAAAAATAATGGAAACAATGGTTCGGGTGTTTTCCCTTCCGCATATTTTTTCAATACGGAGCATTATAAAAACAGAGGGGGAGGTCCAACTATATAAACAAATTTTCTATAGCTTTGTCTGTGTTTATGGTGGTAAATCAAACAAAGTATCTTTATGTTGATATTTCTGGAGCATGTTTTAATAAAAGGCCATACGTTCATATATAAGAGTTATGATACACTTCCCTGGTCCTCTGAATTACATACACAAGAGTACTTTCACTACAAGAGTATTACTTGATTGAAAACAAAACAAAAACAACATCCCATGAAAGTCAGCTGATGGAAAAAATAAACAATATGTCAAAACAAAGTTGTCAAGTATCCCGAGAAAAACATTTCGCTTCCTGTCACTCGCTGGAATAAAACAAAACATTCTGGACGTCATTTCGTGAAATAGTTTACTGTCAAGAATCTTTCACCGTCACATTAAGTTCTCCAAAGATAAAAGCTTTGGTTAAAATAGCGACAAACACATAAGACCTGTATCCAATAACGTAAGCCATGACACCTTATACTCACCAGAAATAAGTCGTTGATGACTCTTGACGCTTACTATGTTCCTGGACACAAATTAACAGATATTTACTATGTTCCTGGACACAAAGTAACACTCTTTATCCTAGTCACGTGGAGGCAGCGTTATCCAGGTTCCGAGAACATCAACACTGTAACAGAGGCTCGTTACTTCAGGGTCATATTCACATTCTTGTTCCAGGGAGCTTTTTGTTTCGTGATAATAGTGCCATTTCTGTGGGTTAACTACCCCCATTTACCTCTGAACTACATGGTTTGGATGACCTTGTTCACAATTCTCTCCCACACACACACACACACACACACAACGCATTGAGGCAGTAAAGTGAGGCAGAATCTAAACACCTTTGTTGATTATCTCACATAACAGTTTCTTAATCACCCAATTACTTTAAGATGACGTGGTTACAAGCTGTGTTTGGTGCAGTTGTTCACCCGGGGACGCATCAGGAGACAAGATCATAGACTTTACACACATGCATTACCTATCATGTCATTTTTTTTTATAATACTTAACCTTTCTCGTCACCGTCTGGCATTTAGGAATTATACCGAGAGACAAATGATCCTAGACAATCTGGTTCTTGGCCTCTCAAATCTCATGCTTAAGGCTTCTCTGTTGACAAGGCTGAGATATATATATTGTGTTATCCGGGTTTTTCTTCCTTCTGACTCTTGGATTTTTTCTCAGTTATGCAGATGTTTTCTCAGTTATCCGGATTTTCTCAGTTATCCGGATTTTTCTCAGTTATCTGGATTTTTCTTCCTTCTGTCTGTTGGATTTTTCTTAGTTTTCCGGATTTTTTTTCCTTCTGTCTGTTGGATTTTCCCCAGTTATCCGGATTTTCTCAGTTATCCGGATTTTTTTCAGTTCTATAAAACGAGAAATAATGTTTAAATTATAAGACATTCATAACTTTACCCAGACGAATTTCTACTTGTGGATGTTATATATACTGAGAAACATTAACGCTTTCTCTATATATACACTACAACTATGACCTCTGTTTCGAATCAGAAATGGGTCCATCTCTCGCCAAACAAAATGTCTCTTGCATTCATTAACTTAGTAATGATTTTGCGGAACCCAAATTAATTAACTACACAACTTTACATGATTGGTATTTGTGTTGAATGAGGTAATTAACATTTTCTCTACATTTTATGACAAATTTAATTACCTGCTGCATTAAAAAAATATAATTGGACGGGAACAAACCTCACCTTCAGTGGCTGTCAGACGGTAACTTATAATTAATCTCTTATTTCTGTCTCTTCCATGTTTGACTGTCTTGTTGCTTCTATCTTAGTTTCAACATTACCTACTGCATGCCCGTCACATTGTAGTATTTAATATAAGGGAGGCACTATCCGCGTGTTAGTTTCATATATCTCACGACATAGTTTCTAAATAAAAATATGAGACGACAGTGATGATGAGAATATTTTCCACAACATATGAAAAACAGTTTCTTTAATTGTTTGCATTGAAATGTATTTTTTCTTAAGAGTAGATATTTGTTGGTAATGAGTAGAATTGAATAATAATAATAATAATAATAACAATAATAATAATAATAATAATAACAACGTGTGATAAAGTTGCTCAGGTGTAATGGACACGTTATATTAATACCCCTTTATATTATGTCTATAGCTGTATATCATAGCTTGTGTTTGTGTACCAAGAACCTGTAATAACAATCAAGACAAACCTTCCCTCATCAACTCTGCTTCATTTTTTTACGAGAATCAAAACCACTGATACATCTCATAAGCGCTGCAACAGATTAAGTCATTTTGTCATAGAAATAAGAAAACACTACTGAGAAGGTTCTTAACACAGGACTTTCACAGGTCGTTAAAGCTATGTTATCTAGATCGTTATACTTTGACTACCTTCGTAAGCTCGTTAACCACCCGTTAGTGTCGTTGGTTGCTGGATATAACCTGTAGTCTGCTGTCTAATGTCCCACTGTTGTTTACTGTTAGTTGCTGTCTGCTCTTCGTATGTTGGTTGGATGTTCCTGGGAGACTCGATGTCCAACTTACAACAGGTAAAAAGATGATAGCTATTATTTAATGCATTACTGGGGCCTGGTACAGTTGCTACACAATACTTATATATCATGTCATTATAATAAATCTTAAGTATATAATTATCATTTACTGTATAACTTACGGAATATATCTAGAAAGAACCATTCGTTATATGCATTTTATGTGAACACTAAGAGTATCGCTAATTATACCTCAACGATGGGTAATTATCACTGAACTAACGTCACTATTGCGTCTGAATTTGTGAACAAGATTTTATCGTTAGTTACCTTTGCTTAATGAAAGGTAATAATAGTTCAGTTATTTCCCAACAACGAGCTCACTCCACCTCAGTAACTTTTACCTCCACAATGAAGTGTAGATTATAGAAGTTTATTACATATATGAATTACTCGGCACAAGGCGGTAATTGAAGGCTGATTATGATAGGGAGTAATAATGAGGAAAAGAGACAATGGGAGAGAGATTTGGTGAGATAGATTAGTAGATGAGAAAGATAATAGGCAGGAGAGTGAAGGAGGAGGAGGAGGGGATGTCTTTCTCTGTCCTTCGTGTTAATAGACTCTAAAAGGGGTGAGAGGTTTAACGTCCCTTGGAGGATAAGGACCATATTCCTCCTGATCGTTAAGTGTGACTGTCGACCTTAAAGCATTCTGGGTCTTAGTACTGTGTTGGCCCGAAGTTGTAGGTATTTTAGCCAAGGGTTGGTGTGTGGGGCAGCAACTTAAGACGACTGAATCTTCTTAATTTACAAGATTCTTTTTTTTTTGTATCGGGAACTAACAAGTTTTATTTCATGATGAGTTAATACATTATATTTATCGTTATCAATTATTGTTATTATCTTTTTTTTTACGGAGATTAGCTCGCCTGGGCACCGGTCACTGACCCACATAGGAGCCTGGGGGGGCGAGAATGTAATAATAATAATAATAATAATAATAATAAAGCTCCCAAAAAGGAAAAATAAAAAGTGAGAAACAATATATGTATGTTGTGTTGTCAATAGTAAGAGAAACAATAGAGACCCTGCAATTGTGTGTAAATGAGGCAGAAAGTCAGATTAATTAATGTATACTGACAGTGTCTTAATTCAGCATCATTGTAGTCGTGTGTATTAAGAGGTTTGAATTAGTCGACTTTCTTTGATTATTATTGTTTTCCTCGTATGTAATAATGTAATAAAGTTCGCTAAAATCTACTTGGATATACAGAAATAAAATAGTCCCTAACACAACGAATATCTGCATCACAAACATCATTGGCTATACATAAACAACTACTGGCGTCCTGTACATCACATCAAACATCAATGGACAAAATACACAACAATATTTCCCTCCCATACATAACAGTAACTCAGTTTGATACACAGGTAGGCAGACCAACACACTTTTGTAGCACTATATTTATTGCTGATAAAAATATGTCCCTATCTGTTGAACTGTTCCATTCTAACACTACCATAAAAAGAATTATCTGTGCAGACAAACACAGGTAGAACAGGCTGTGCAATTGTAATATATAAAGAAAAAGAGATGATAGTGTCAAACAATCAATGGCTGAACAACTGGTCCAGCACAACACAAACTGAACTAACTGGAATCTACTTAGCCACAGACTACCTTAAAGAAAATGGAGGTGGGGTGATATTCTTTGACTCTCAAAGTGCTTTGAAATCAATGAACAGCCCGTCAGGCTCTATGTCTAAAGTTGTATGTGATATTAAAAGGAATGTGATAACTGCCAATGAGAACAACTTTCGCATCGAATTTGTGTGGATTCCGTCCCATGTTGGAATCGGGTATCATGACCGTGCTGATAGACTGACCAATGAGGTATATAAGAAAGAAAATGTTGACCGTGACCCATCTGAGAACTGCACCTCGGCGAGGTAAGATCTTCTCTGCTCTCGAGGTACTACGTGAACCTGACGATGTTCACCTGTAACCAGGCGAAGGTCGTAAGACTGTACCCAGTCACATGCCCTTCGCGCAAGCAACTAAACCTCCTTGTCCTGAGGAAGTTTTTTGACTCCTCAGGAATCACGGGGGTAACAAGGGTCGTCCGCAGAGACAGTGGTGGCCTTATCGTCACCTTCGTGGAATGGGGAGAGGCCCAGCAAATAGCCAACATAACAGAAATTAACGGGATCCAGATACTAGTGGAAGCTCGCACAGAGGACAACTTGGTGTTGGGAGTCATCTCCCACACCGAGAAAGAACATCTTGAAAAAGAAGAACTGGCCGAGCTGATCGGAGACCAGCTCTCAATAGTACGGAAGCTGACCAGTGCAACTGCACTGGTTGGCTACCCCAAGAAGCTACCAAGCACCGTTTTGCTGGGATGGGAGAAGATCCCAGTAAGGCCGTATGAAAGAAGACCAACAAGATGTTACAAATGCCAGAGGTACGGCCATCTGGCGCGGAAGTGTCGTGCTCGGGAGGTCTGTTGCAGTTGCGGGACACCCGGGCACCAGGACACCAACTGCTAGGCGGCCGCCAAGAAATGCGCAGCTTGTGGTGGCCCTCACTCCTCCTCCGACCGGGAGTGTCCCAAGTGGAGGGAGGAGTGTAGGGTGGCTAAGCTGCGAAGTAAGAAAAAACTGAGCTACAAGGAGGCTCTCCTTGTAGTGAAAACTGAAGAAAAGAGGAATCAAGACCCGAACAAGACCACAAAAAATAAAAATGAAGACCCCAAGAAGACCACAGAAAAGAAGCCAGAATTAAACAAGACCGAAGAAAACGCTATATTAACATTAACACCGTTTATAGACGTTTACGAGAATATACCAGAACAAGACCAAGAAGAAGAATGGAAATTGAAAAGTAAAAAGAACAACAAAAGGAAGAAGTCCAAAGAAAATGACTCTGCAAACAAACAGCTTCGGCCGAAATAGCCCAACGGCGAAGTGGCCAGTAATCCCCAATACAAGTACAAGACCGTGACCTTGACCTGTCCAATGTTGTACTTAGAAACATTCAAGTCAGTATCATGAACTCTGATCTGGAAGAACTGAGAAATGCAGAGAGACCTGGCAGTTGTAGCGTTAGTAAATATGAAAAATTTTGTGACAAGAGGTACCGGTATGGCCAGCATAAGGAAAGAACCAGACAATGTAATGTAGTCGTGGCCAGGATACAGACACATCTGGCAGGTTAGCAACGCTGTACCCATACCGGAACACTTAGCATGGAAACTTTGTGAAAACCTTTAAAGCATACACTTGAACACTATATTATTGAATGTGACACTGTCAAAGACTTCAGCCCACCTGGCTTATTGTATCATGAACTTTGTAATTACTACATTGAATCAGGGGTGCTTGAGAACATTCTTGTTGTTTATCCCAAATTTGCTAGCCCACACTGAACCACTGTCTTGCATGGCAGCGAACAGTGATATCACCCACATGACTCTGACCTATTTATACTGCTAATGAATATGATGCATTTCTTTGTGTACGAACCTCTGTCCTACATGGCAGTGAACAGTGACATTACCTACATGAATCTGACCTATATATACTGTCAATGAATATGATGCATTTCTTTGTGTACGAACCTCTGTCCTGCATGGCGGTGAACAGTGATATTACTCACATGAATCTGACCTCTATATACATAGCTGTTAATGAAAATGTTATATTTTTTTGTGTATGAACCTCTGTCCTACGTGGCAGTGAGAAGTGATACCACCCTCAGTGTCAAGACCTGACTGAATTACTCAGAATAGGCAGACTGTACTACAAGATTTGTCAATAAATTTGTTTAACTAAAAAACTAAACTATCTGAACAATAAATTAAGACAATGCCCAGACTTACTATCATTTCATAGCGTTTCTTATGTCCGTCTCGTAAAATGGATATGGAGATATTTAATTACTCTAAGCTGAATACCCAGCTTATAGGAACACTCACAGGGAGGTGGTCGTTCTGTGTAAGTTTCCAGCCGCGGAATTTTGAGGAGTTGCATCATATTTGTTGCTCAGCTGCGACTAATCACATAACTTTGAGCCCCGCGATCCTCATCCATCATGGACACGAACCAGCGCCACACACCAATACTTTCTCATTTGACTCTCATCTTGAAGAATATTTATATAAATAAACAAAAACATCTCTTGGCAATTATCACACCTACACATTAATCTAGCTTTAAAATACTTCATATTATGTACTACGTAAAAGGTAATGCCAAACTACAGAGATCTTGTTTATTTCTCAATTGCCGAGGAGGTTTTCACTTTACACACTGGTGACTTGTATGGATATTTACCTTTAAGATATAAGATTCAAGACATGTTTACATTTTTTTTATGCAATATAAGAAACTGGTTAGTGTATCCGACAGGTGTTCTCTCCCGGAAGAAAAGTACTACACAGTTTTATTCATTCTTATCTCAGGTAATTGTATTGAAAATTTAAGGTAAAATAATATGTAATAAAAGTAAATTTTTCCTTTTATCTTTATTTTTCACTTTTTATTGTTGTGCTTCCAACTCTCCACACCTGCTACTCTCCACGCTTACCCTCCACATCTGTCCTCCCATCACCGCTAACCTACTCCGTTCAACACATGTCATCCAACCAACCTTCCAAGTATTTTATCCTCGACACATGTTCACTCACTTCTGCACACACCTGCTGCATTCCAGACCTGTTCTCTTAAGTCTCCATAAAGAACAACCTTTAGCGTCTCTTTCCTCTCAGCTGACTCACTCCCAACAAAGGGCCCGGTGAGAAGCATAATAATATAATAATAATAATAATAATAATAATCATAATAATAATAATAATAATCGGTTTATTAATAGAGTTGCAGCCGGTGGCTGAAAATATACAGGCTTACATTTGATTTAGACAAAATGATATAATATGCGTTGAATACATTTACAGGGCTGTACAGTACATAAATCAGGAGTTGTTTATTATTTTAACAATAGATGGGATGGTGCTGTTCTTATATCTATCAGTGCAGGCTCTTATGGGCTGAATTTTGTTGTCGTGGCGGACTGCGCGAGGTGGGTGGGGGGCTGCAGGGGGCAGGAGGTGGCGATGACGAGGGTGGTGCAGTAGTTGGCTGCCAAACCTTTCCAGTGCTTGGTGGTGGAGGTCACTGAGGGATGGCATTTCCAGGGTGGAGAGAGCTTTGATGTAGTCGGAGTATTCTGCGCTGTGCATGATTCTGCAGGCCCTTTTCTGTACCTTCCTGTACCATAATGACCACCTGTGTGTTATGACTCGCAGCTCCCATCTTTCTTGTACGATCACTAACCAATTAGGTGGGATCTTGCCTGGGATCTAAGTTTTGATTGGTGTTTTCAGGTGTTTGTGAAGAGTTTTAGGTTATTTCACGTGAGATTATAGTTGTCACTTACACCTTGGCATTGTTTTATTGTTATTTTTGGTGGTTGGCTCCTATTTCTGTTTTGACAATAATGTTAAATAAAACACACACACACACACACTTTGGACTCTCAATTTGTTTATCTGTAGATGATACGTACAAAATATTGTTCTCCCTGTCTTATCGGATGACACCTGGCCCCGTCAAGAGTGTAACAGATGAGTCTGGCTTCATCAATAATTATGTCAAGAGTATATCCGCCCACCCCTTCAATAATCACAGGTCAACAGTATAACAATGACCACCTTACTCACTAATACCAGGGTAGAATGACTCCTAAACTGGGACAGTCTGAGGACCTAACATCTGGTGACGTGGACCGCCTCCGCCAGTATAGAGGTGACGCCCTGGGTTATTATGCTGATTTCGTGGCTCTTTCGTACACCTGGAATCAATTTATTATACGACATTTGTTATTAATATAACTCTAGAGGAGGTTGACTAAGACAGCCTCAGTCAGACTGTGTGTGTGATGTCTGTGTTGTGTGTGTGTGTAGTCCACGATGTTATGATATGTATTCTTTACCAAATACATCCTCAGAGAATACCAGCATCTCACTAACACCTTCACCATTAGGTCCCCTTTGATGAAACTATACCATTTTTTTTTTGTAATTACGTTTAAAGATTCTGAAAAAAATACATCCAAGTAGGTGAAAAATTCCTGTTGAAACTCTTCACCATTGACTTAAATATTAAATGTAGTAGTTTAATCTCTACATGTCGTTAGTAGCGTTTTCTTCACATCTATTCGTTTTTTTATATACGTCCGCGAATGAAGTCACAACACCTATACATCTTTGCATTATGTCTTGACTTCTACTTTGTTCTGTCTTACTGTGAACTAAATCAAGACTTCATGGCCTCACCTTCAACTTTATCTTCAATTCCTTCCTCTTGCTGGTGTTCTCTCTCCATTTTCTCAGCGAAGGTGTTGAAGATCGATGGTGACAGGGTATGGCCTTGCCCCACTCCTCGACCATCATACTGTGTGGACTTATGACAGCAGCCTGACCACTATAAAACTTTCTATCAATCTTCTTCTGTCCTTCAACCTAAGTCTAATAGTTTTCAGAACATCCAATACCTTCCTTCGTCCAGGTAACCTTGTCAAATAGGTTTCTCAAAGTGTGTGTGTGCGTGTGTGTGTGTGTGTGCGCGCGCGTTTGTATTGAGTTTTGTTGTCGTCTCGTGAAGTGGTAGTTATTTATGAGTATTGGAGAGAATGTTGGAAGCCACAAATAGACGAGAAGACTGTTGGGATTTTTATGTGAATTGTGTGAACTCTCTCTCTCTCTCTCTCTCTCTCTCTCTCTCTCTCTCTTTCTTCCTCGTATATCCCCTATTATCATTTATATTAACAATTTGAAATAGTGTATTCAGACCATAAATGTACCATAAGAATGCGAAAAATCATCAAAATTATCACAAAATACAGAAATTCCAAATCCTTGAGGAATATCCGTCTTGTTATTATCCAGGCAGTAAGAAGCCATCGCCGACCAACTTATACAACATTATACAACATTATACAACATTATACAACGTCCAGCAACTTCCCAGAGTAAAGTTTAGCACTTTCTTGATGATGATGTTTTTATTTAGCTGGTCAGACCAAGAGCTGGAGATAAGCCTCATTACCTATACTACAGAGTCTGTTGTATATTTATAAGACCAACTGGCAGACAGATACAGACAGATACAGACAGACAGACACACACACACACACACACAAATTTCTAAACAATGAAGCTAAAGTTAATTGATGTGGGCGACACTTCCCTTCAGGTCTTGTTGTTCTAATCCTCCTCCTCCTTTATAATCCTAAACAAACACCAAAAGAGAAATAAAAAAAACAGACTCTCAAAGGTTCCTAAGTTATATTATTTTCCCCAACGTCTCTTGGTGGGTAGATATGACCTAATTACCTCACCTAATTGGCTCTCTTTAGCGTCTATATTGTGGTGTTCTTATGCTGTAATCAGGAACACTCTTCGTCTTCAGTTACAAAGGAAAACATAACATCCAGTCTTTGTGTAGCCATGGTGAGAGTTGTTGAGGTGACACAAGATGGCCATTAAGCCGCAGTTGACGACAAGAACGCGAACAATACTTGAACTTAAATATCCCGAAGATGTTGAAAGGAACATTGTCTTGTAGAGGAGCAATAACGAAGATAAATTTAGAGACATGAAATACAAAGAGATTTTAAGAACATAGAGATTCTAGAATAACCAACTATACATATCAAATAATAAAAGTATATTCACAGTATTTGATATCTTTAAAACGTAGACAACTAGACATAAATCAATGTCATTATAAATCAGATATTAACCAAACCGAATCAGAAAATATGAAGATTATAATGATGTTTTATTGTATTGATGTCCTTGATTCAGGTAATACGAAGGATTAGTCAAGTATTTTCCCCTAAAACCTGACATAAGATAAGAGTGAGAAAAAGGTGAAGCTACTGATTAATTCTTTATATAAATACCTATTAGTTCTTCACATATACCTGCTACTATCCACACCTGTCCATCCAACACTTCATACCTGTTACTCTTCCTACCTGTCATTTTAACACGCCACACCTGCCTCTTTGTACACCTGTTCTCCTAATTCTACTCGACATCTGTTCCTCTCAGCTGATGAACCATAATAAAGGGCCCTGTAAGAAGCATAATGACCACCTTTTTGTGCAATGATTGGCAGATCCCATCTTTCTTGTGCGATCACTAACCAATTAGGTGGGATTTTACCGGGGATCTAAGTTTTGATTGGTGGTTCCAGGTGTTCGAGAGAAGTTTTACGTTATTTTACGCGAGATTATGGTTGTCACTTACACCTTGTTCTTGTTTTAGGTTTTCGTGGGGTTTTTCTTCGTGTTTTTGTTTTGTCAAAAATAACTTAGAATATAAATTTGGGTGGTATTTTATTCTAGAGAGTTTTGGGTGGTTTGAGTACATGAAAAATGGAACACACACACACACACACACACACACTCACTTCACATACATATATATACTTACAGTTACATATTCTCACACATATACAAATAATGGTTGCCTCTCGTGTAACGCGCATGGCCGGTCCTAGGGCCTCCTAGGCGTGAATTTGTTTAAGTGTAGACGATGTCGCCAACACAACAACCACACCCTGAGTTAACGAGTTGCATGATCCAGTGTCAAGGAATGGTCCGAGAAGACCGGACAACTCGCCAACTGCACTGGCTAACCATTACTCCGAAACACAATCCGAAAATCGATTAACATCCAGGTCCCAATTACTGCTGGGTAGACAGAGGCAAGTTTCTCTACGCCATTTGGCTCTGTCTACATGTACATATACAAAGACACACACACACACACACACACAAACACACACATATTCATACATTCATACATGTATACTAATGGACTTACAAATTCACGTATACACACACAAACACCTACACAAATACACAGTCGCCTTGTTAAGGACATCTCTATCAGTCAAATAATACCAGTAATGATGATGACACCAGCTGACTGTGACGTCATTAATGGGATGTTGGTTAAAATATCATCAATGAAAGCATTGTTATGACGTCATTATAAATGACAAAGACTATGACGTCGTTATAGGGAGATCCAGTGACTCAAAATTTGTCATATCTCTATTTTCAGAAGCTAAAATTGTGTTGTGTGCCAGTAATTGCTTAAAAGGAGTATTTATTTATTCAAGAACCATCCATTTACTTGGCAGGGAGGCAGTTTCTTAAGAAGGCACTGGCGACTAATGACCAAAAGTTGACTCACAGTCAGTTAATTAGGTGGAAGTGACGACGACAAGGTGCAAAGTTGTGTCCTTGACGGAGACGAAGAAGAGAGACTAATGTTTACAATACTACTGCTGCTGCTACTACTCCTTTTTTATTTTTTTTTTTTACAATGGCCTCCAGCCTCCCTCAATAGCTACAACTTTGCCGCCATTTTATAACCTTAATATTAAATATCCTCATACATAAGTAGCTACCCTAGCTGTGTTGAGTTAGTTGAGCCGCAGATCTATGCGGCATTCAGTGACTGTTGCTTCAAAGTCAATATCTGCGACCGTTATCGGCGTTGAGGCCGATGCTCTCGTTCCCCGAGGCAGAGTATTGCAGACCTAGGCAGAGAGAAGGACAGTCGACATCTCAACCAGGCTGCGACGTAACTTCTGGACTACTGCTTCCGTTCAGATAACACCTCCGCGAGTCTGGCATAGAAACATCTTGCACTTGGTTCCATCCCACCAGAGGTTGTGAACACCAGAGGAGTGAAACTGCCCTGATCAACAACATTCTGAATTCTCTCCCCATATATCCTAATCTTGTCGTTCTCGTTCCTCCTGTGAGCAGCATCGAGAGGTAGATTTCGGTGACATGCGGCCATGGGATCAAAAATCCTTATGTCTAAGAAGGCTCGCTGTCCTCGCGTCCAGAATCCTCGAGCACTAACATCAACACGGGCTTCGTTGGAAGTGTTTGAAGTCATGTTACGGAGGATCTTACCGTCCAGTGGAAGGAGGGGCGGTTCCACCATGACGTCGTGGCAGATTTCCTTCAGTAAATTTGTTGTTAGGTCCCTTACTTCGTCATGCCTCATGCATACGAAGCCCCCTTTCTTGCACACCATGGGTGGTCGATGTCGTAGGATGAGCCACACACTCATTGGGATGGCAAACCTTGTACTGGCCTACCGTAATTTAGAGCAATGGCATCTGTGAATTCTTGTTTATTAAGGATGAAGCCTTTGCCCTTATCGGTAACATTGTTAACCAGTTCGAGGTGCCCACTTCCTGCGCTATAGCTACTTTTTTTCCAAGTTTTAAGGGCCTTATTTCTTATTCCGCCAGCCATGATGTCGACCTGGGAAGGAGAGAGCAGTGGGGGAGGTATGTGGTTTGGGAGGGGAGGGAGAGAGGGTCAGTTTTGGTGTACTGGCCGACGGGGCCGGGCGGGGCCGGGCCGGGCGGGGCAGAGCTGGGCGGGACTGACCAGGGCTGGGGACGGGGCGACCGTGACCACCCTTGACCTGCTATGGTTACACGCCACGGCCTACTGTACATGGCTACTTTGGCCAACCCGACTCTCACACCCTCCGTCACTTGCCCTATGACCTCCTCCTACAGGTCCCAAGCCGTTACCAACACCTCTTCCCTCCCTGATCAGATATCCCTCCTCCTAGTCACAGGCCTGGCACTTGACATTATTAGGGACCTGCCACGCTTTGGTATAAACAGAAGAAATGTACCGGGAATTCCCCCCCCCCCCACACACTCATCATTCTGTCACTTTATGCAACTTGCTGACAAAACCCATGACCCTTCAGGCTTCCACGCCCTTAATGCATGAGTCATAAAGGCAAGCATGAACTCCACGTGCTTCCCAGTTGGGCACTGTAAACGCTTCTGCGCTTCACCTTGCACAGGATGTAAGGGGGTGCCCAATAAACTAGCCACCTCCGGGGTAATCTGTAAAAAAAATCGGCCTACATGGCACTAACCAACACCACCTGCCATACAGTCACTGGCTCTCCAATAACTATCACCAATATCCACTCAGGAGAACCACAGGTGGATGACACTGTGACCACTTCACGCACTACACATTCACAAGTAACAATTCCTGTAGTTCTGGCTGGTTGTCCCTATTAAGACCCCGGTGTTTTGACGAAAAACCCTGAGATATCATGACCGCTATCCTCCCTCCACAACTCCACCACGACTACTACTACTACTCTTGTTTTTGTAAGTGGCCTCCAGCCTCCCTCAATAGCCACACCTTCGCCGCCATCTTATTACCTTAAAATTAAATATCCTAATACATAAGTAGCAACCCTAGCTGTGTTGAATTAGTTGAGCCGCGGCAGATCTACACTATTACTACTACTACTCTCACTAAAAATCCTCACAAAACAGATTTCTTTAAAGTTTCATTAATATAACATTCTCTCAGGCAAAGGTTCACAGAGACCACAAACAGTGAGAAGAAAAGAGTGTTGAGATTATGTGAATTGTGTGGACATCTGTTATAGCCTTTCTCTACAGATTTTCTTGCTTATCTCTCTATTTCACACACACACTCTCTCTCTCTCTCTCTCTCTCTCTCTCTCTCTCTCTCTCTCTCTCTCTCTCCCCTTGTAAACTTCAGTTATTTCATGTAATTAAGTTTCATTCAGGGACTTCCTGGAACTACTGAAATATTGTCATTATTTTTACACGATCTTACTGAATAGCTGAATGGCTTTAAACAATCGGTTGAGTTTACCATTTATGTCGATCTTCCTAATACTGTGCACGTATACCTGAAAGACCGAGTTGTTGACATAAGTGTGACTTGTCGTCTCCTCCGACAGTCTGTATACCACATTAGTACAGCACTGAAGTTATTCACAAGAGAATGATTTTATATGGTTTGTCTATTACATTGTTCTCGTGGTGATCTGTGGACATCTTCGAAAGCATTCAGTTGAAAAATAAGTGACTTGTTGCGTCCTCTTGAATCTGTCAATTTAGTTTTTTGTCTATGAGCAGAAAAACTTATAAAGTTGCTGATAAGTGTGAGGCTCAAGGCTCAGTTTCACCCCGGCCTTGCACTTTACTAAATCCATTAATAGATAAAAAAAATTATTTTCAGCTTAAGTATTATTAAACAACTTCGAGGTTCAGGTTTATGGTAGAGTAATTATAAACAGTGAAGAGCCATACATCACGCGCCTCGCTGAAAAATTTAAATGAAACTTTGTTAAAAATTATGATGAGGCCTGGCGTAGAATTTATTACCACGATTAATATGAGTGCATTCGCTCGCGCGTGTGTGTGTCTGCATGTATATTACATTTCTTTGTGCTGACCTATGGTGTAATGGCCAACATGATCGCCTCTCAAGCGAGCGGACCCGCTTTCGATCCTCGGGCAGGGTGAGACTATGAGCAAGTTTCTTTACGACATTTGGCTCTGTCTACCCAGCAGTAATTGGGAAACTGGATGTTAATCGATTTGCGTATCGTATTCCAGAGTAATGGTTAACCAGTGCAGTCGGCAAGTTGTCCGGTCTTCTCGGACTATTCCTTGACACTGGGTCATGCAGTTCGTTAACCAAGGGTGTGGTTGTTGTGTTGGCGACAGCTACTTGCGAACAGGGGTGTACTCTTCAGAGGGCCGAGTTAGATAGGGCCAAGAAAGAAATCTTGAAATTCAAGGAAGTGATAGCGAGGATGATGGAAGAAACGAGACAAGGAAAACTCAGGCGAATGGAAGGTTGTGAGGAGAGGGACGACCAAACTGGTGGAGAGAAAAGACACAAAGGATACGACAACAACAGCTAGGTGTACCACCTCTTTCAGTCCTTTGACAGACGAATTGGACGTTAGCAGAGTCAGGGACAAGGCTGGCAAGGAAGGTACGAAAACCTTAATTGTTGGCCATTCCCCGGTACGGTACCTGGACAGAGCTTTTTGTTGTAAAAACAAAAATAGGATGAGGGTGTGTTTGCCAGGAGCTGGGGTGGGGAATATAGTTGACAGGATGGACAATATCTTGTATGGTAATGGGAATAAACCCATCATCTGCCTCAGTGCAGGAGGCAATGATATTGGCCTGTGTAGGAGTGAGGAGCTTCTTGATAAGTTCAAGGCAGCTATTGAACGTATTAGGTCGAAGGGAGGGATCCCTATCATATGTGGTGTCCTGCCCAGAAGGAGAGTTGGCATTGAATGGCTGTCAAGAGCAGTTGGTGTCAACGGCCGTCTTGACAGATATTGCAAGTCAATATCAGTCCCATTCATTGCCAACTGGGAAAACTTCTATGGCAGAAGGGACCTTTATGCTAGGGATGGGGTGTTTCTGTCTAGGGATGGGGCGGCAACCCTGGCTGGTTCTCTCGAGAGGGCAGTTCAAAAGATGTCGAAGTCTTTAAACTGCTAGGGGAACATATAAGCACGGGGGTGGAGGAGACTACAGTGGGAGAGGGTAAACAAAGTGAAAGGTTACAGGGAAATAGTGCTAGGAATTATGACAAAAATAAATTAGGCAGGGAGTTAAAACCTAAATACGATAAAGAGAGGATTCAGAAGAAGATTAACTTACTGTAAATGTCTACTACGCAAACAGTAGAAGTATGAGAAACAAATGGATGAAATCAGGGCGTTGGTATGTACCGAAAAATTCGATATAATAGCATTCACCGAAACATGATTAAACCTAGACTTACGTGAGTTACCTGTTGAATACCAAATTGCAGGTTACAAATTATTCCTTACCAATAAGCAGATTACGAAAGGAGGCAGAGTAGCAATCTATGTCAGGGATAATCTGAAATGTGAAATAAATAAGGAAATACAATCTGAACGGAAAACAGAACACTTTGGATAGAATTAACCGATAGAAGAGAAAAAATAATCGCAGGAGTAATATAGACCTCTTAATCTTGATAGAGTTTATGAGCGACTTATTTAGGATGAAATGTGCAGGGCTTCCATACATAGCAAAGTCTGTATAGTAGGCGACTTTAACTTTAGCCAAATAGATTGGATTGACCTTGCGGGTAACTCAGAATCAGAGGATTTTCTTGAAACAATTCAGGACTGTTTCATAAGCCAACATATAACTGAACCCACCAGGGGTAATAATATACTCGATTTAGTTGTCAGAGAAAACCTCATTATTAATGTCGAGGTAGGGAACGAACTTGCTAACAGCGATCACAAAGAAGTTAGATTCCAGTTAGAATTTCAGAGCAGACGCAAGGAAAATTACACTGAAGTCCCAGATTTCAGAAGGGCAAATTTTGATAGTTTGAAGAGGCAGCAGATAGAAGGGGTATCACCTTTGTGGGTGAATTACATGATCTCACATGAGGTGACCTCACACAATGTACCAACAGAGAGCGACCTCTCCTTACCCGGAGACTTGACGGTTGAGAATGACCTGATTACGAGATCTGAGGTTGACGAGCTCCACAACAACTTAAATAATGAGTTAATTAATGCACAAAGGCGGAACATACCATACAGAAAACTCAGATCAAACAACAATGACCCTCTCTCTCTCACACACACACACACACACACACACACACACACACAAAGGACCTCCACCTTGATAGGACACTGCCGAGGAAGATCTTTGACTGAATTTTATTATGATTGTGTCGCCGCGGATGAGAGAGGTGGCTGGTGAGGAGAAGGGAGAGTGGGTGAGAGAAGGAAGAATGGGTGAGAGAAAGGAGAGTGAGTGAGAGTGCATTAGAGGGAAAGCTGGTGAAAGTGTCTAAGAAGAGGAGTGAGTGGGTGAGAGAATGATGGAGAAAGAATGAAACCTACTTTATTTACTGACGAACCCGCTTTCTTATTCTGCTCACCTCATTATCATACCCCAGGCAGGTCGTCCACACTGACAGCACAGTTATCGTCACAATAAACAAACACCAAATACCATTTATTTTACGGCTGAGCTCTGTGGGATTGTAATTGCATTGCTCATGTCGGTATTAATGGCAATGAGGCGACCGATTCGGAGGCGTGGCGTATGGTGGTGGCAGGTCAGTCCCAAAGGAAGCCTCTCCACTCACCACGACAAACTAACATACACAAATATCCAAATAATCATCAGGTTTTCGTTCTATCAATTTTCTTACCAGTTACTCAAGTTTGATAAGGAATAAATAGAAAATAAGCTAGAAGAGAAGAAAGATAAAAATGGGAGATGGTAAAAATGATAAATTATAATCAGAATGGAGAGGAAAAAATTACCATAAAGATTTTAACGAAGAGAGGGAGACAAAGGAAAAATTATATATAAAGAATGTTTGGAAGTCTAATTAAAATTAATGAAATTATATAAAAGAACAGAAAATAAGAGGAGGGAAGTGTGGAATATAGAATGAAAGAGGAAACAGTGGAAAGAGAAATAAAGAGGATAGTAAAAACTATATAAAAATACGTAAAATTTAAGATATTAGAATGGGCGAGATAGAGAAGATGAAGAAAGGGGAAAAAGGGAATGAGAGGAGGGAGAAGCTAAAATAATGACGATAAGAAACGAGATAATCAGAAAATATTACATAGAATGAGGGAGTAAAGGAAGAATAATAATAAGGAAACGCATCTGGTGAAATGGAGGAGGAAAAAAAACGAGGGAGGAGGAGAAAAAAATAAATATAAGAAAAGAACAAAAAGCTACAGCCACGTGTTATCAGGCAGCTAAACGGGGATTAAACAGAGGTGTGTACTTGCACCTAATCTCTCTTCTATTTTCTTGGTTGCCTTCCTTACTCGTGCCGGCGTCAATTTAGCCTGCGGGGTGGACATCGAGTACCGGATGAGGGTCTTTTTGACATAAGACGACTCCCACTCGAAGCGATGAGTTTCTTTTGTAAGGAGACACCGTCCATTTCCTATAAGATTACCTGAAGGGCCAGCATGATATGTAAGAATGTATGTAAATTTGAATTTACAATGTAACGTGTATGGTGTAGCTACAAGGTGTATGTACCTGTTTCTCAACATAAACCGACTCCAGGCAAGAACAAAGGTGTCATCAGCTTCCATTACTAAGCTTCAGTATGCAGACGACCTCACCCTTGTTGCTCACACTGAACGCGACCTACAGGAGTATCTGAATACCTACGCAGATGCATATGCACACTTCGGCCTTGAGGTGAATGTACGTAAGACTCAGATTTATCTTTCAGCCTGTCCCTGGTTCAGCCACACCTTCACTATCCACCCAGCTTAACGGTACTACCCTCTCTAATATTACCCACTTTCGGTATCTCGGCTCCTACCTGTCCACCACCGCAGACATCGACAAAGAGATTCTGCATCGGATCAGATGTGCATCTCAAGCCTTTGGTAGAATCCGATACCGTCTCTTCAGCTGTAGGGAGCTGAAATTATCTACAGAGTTGAGTTACACGTATATCGAGCAGTGGTCCTCCCCACCGTGCTATATGACAGCGAGACATGGGTCACATACAGGAAGCACATCAAGGCACTTGAAATTTTTCTCCAACGTAGTCTACGTTTCATCCTCTGAGTTCACTGGGAATACAAGAGAATGCCAGTATTCTTGCTGACACCAACTGCAGAAGCATCGACGCTACCATTATTCATGAACAACTACGCTGGACTGGCCATGTTACCCGCATGGACGACAGTAGACTGTCAACGCAGCTACTTTACAGTCACCTAACGAATAGTAAACGTAACGCTGGCAGGCAACTGAAAAGGTATAAGACAAACCTGAAAAGTGCCAAATCGACCCCTTCACCTGGTAGTCGACTATTCCACACCGTAATGCTTGGAGGATCACCACACAAGAAGGTGTCAATACTTTCGAGTTAGCTCGACGGCATAACAAGACAGACAAGCGCCAACGCCGGAAAGATGCTGCCGCCTCCCTTCCCGCAGTAGATGTAGCCCCCATATGTGCAACATCTGTGATCGACTCTTCCGGTCCCGTATCGGCCTCTTTAGTCACCTCAGAAATCACCAATCTAGGTGACATCCTTAATAACTCATATCATTGTATCATAGCTGGATGATCGTCATACTCGATTCCGAGTGACAGCAAAGTAGTAATAGTAGTATTGTCTGGGACTTCATTTCTCTTGTTATTATTATTTTCAGATCTAATTTGGTGTTTAGAGGAAGGTTATTAGTTTTATCTGAGGTTAGGGGAGTGAGAGAGACAGTCCCCCGAGGTGCATACAGTCATTTCAGTCTAATGAACTGTAAAGCTCTACTTCCCTGACTCACATTGTGTACCTGATATGTACCAAGCAATGTCTCTCCATGATGTCTCTCTTCCAAGCAATGTCTCTCCCCAGGTCAGTATTTCTCCCAGGCAGTATCTCTCTCAGCCGGTGTCTCTCCCAGGCAGCGAGACCCACACTGTCGCTATTATTCAGTCGCCATAACTTCGATTTAAAAAACTTGTGTGAAGTTTATACAGTGTGAGTTACTACAGTTGTTGGCGTATTCATCATAACAGCGACACTCCCTCTCCTGTTGATATAAGGGACATGTGTTTACCGCTGAATCTGTCTGTGTATTTGTGATTTAAAACAGTTTATTTAGGCACGCTGTGAATCATATTTTGCTTTGAGTACTCACTCATGCACTTTCAAACACATGCAGACACACATCCATCGTGCAAGCAAATAGCTCACTTACATACATTCATCCATCCATCGTGCACACAACTAGCTCACTCACATACATTCATCCATCCATCGTGCACCCAACTTACTCATTCACAGATGTTATTTTTTTCGCCGTGATTTGAATGTGACGCTTCGAGATAGCTCTTCCATCACCCCCAAATGGCCACTAAATCTAAACTAGCCATTTATCTAGACGAAATGGGCCAAGTTAACATAAGAACATAAGAACATAAGAATGGAGGAAACTGCAGCGGGCCTATTGGCCCATACTGGGCAGTCCCGTTTACACCCAACCCCTATTGCTCATATGAGCATCCAACCTATGTTTGAAGCTATTCAGCGTATTCGAGTTAATGATGATATTTGGTAACTTGTTCCATTCATCCACTACTGTTTCCATACCAGTGTTTACCTATTTCACGCCTAAATCTAAATTTGTCTAATTTAAAACCATTGTTACGAGTTCGCTCCTGGTTGGATAATTTGAGTACCTTTGTAATGTCCCCTTTGTTTAGCCCTGCCTTCCATTTATACACCTCTATCAGGTCGCCCCTCGCTCTACGTCTCTCAAGGGAGTGCAAATTAAGATGCTTTAACCTGTCTCTATACTCAAGGTTCCTAATGCCCGGGATTAGTCTTGTCATTCTCCTCTGAATTCTTTCCAAGGATTCTATATCCATTCTGTAATACGGTGACCAGAACTGAACTGCGTAATCCAGGTGTGGTCTCACAAGAGCAAGATACAGTTTTAGGATGACCTCGCTAGTCTTGTAACTAACACTCCTTTGTATGAACCCAAGTACTTTATTAGCCTTGTTACGAGCAAAAACACATTATTTACTTGGCTTAAGGTTCCTACTCATCATTACTCCTAAATCTCTCTCGCAGTCGGATTTCTCTATGGTATCGTTGTTCATCTGGTATCTGGTTTCCCTGTTTACATCTCCTATACTGAGTACTTTACATTTGTCCACGTTGAATTTCATCTGCCATTTTTCAGACCATTCGAAAAGTTGAACATTTACAGAGAGACCTCAGTCATTACGTGGCCGTATGGAAAAAAGTTTAAACCGTATAAGAACTTTACACATGAAAATATAATTAAATTGGTAATGAAAGTTCTGAATTATATATTAAAAGTTTTAATTAAGTGAGGTGATGGAAATTAAACCTTCGAAGGAATTAGAAAAGAACTTAGTCTAACCTAATGTTACGAGTGTCGGAATAAGAACCAATGAATAGATTACTGGTCGGCACACGAGCTTGGAATGATTCGTTGTGTGGACACTGAAGCATAAAAAGTAATGCATTGATTTATTTGAGGTAGTTTGATAGCAGTTAAAATTTAGATATTATATGTAAAACTTGAATATAGTGACATTAGTTTCGATGTGTTTAGTGAAACAAAGTAATGTTTATTGTATTAGTCTCGAACACTAATGAATGAGTGTTTGTTTGTTAGTTATTTACGGATTCGCAACTTGAACGTCTCTTGTGTATGACATCATTTCCGCCCACCTCTGGTCGCTTAGTTTTACCTCTCAGAGTCGGGTGACAGTACTACTGACTTTAGTATTGGGCTGGCAGTCTTAAGATGAGTATCTCCTCTCCTATTGTATATTTCTTGTGGTATAACGTGTAAACCTTGCTCGACTTTTAACAACACCAAGTATTATATAGTGATTTATATGTAAGATTGTGGATAGTCATATTTCAGAATTCCACGGTAAAATAACTTACCTGTATATGAGTTAGGTGTGTTGGATAACCTCGTTGTCCACGGTAGTTTAAGTGTTGAGTCATTACTTTTATCATTATTATTTTGTCACTCGGTTGAGTCACTTGTTTGATCAGGTTTAGTTTGTCTGTTTTATTTTTGTACATAACTGATATATTTATTTTTTGTTTGTTAATATATGTAATTAAATTTACTTCATGATTTTTAATACACCCCATAGTAATGAGGTGGTCATTTTGGTGGGCTCTATATCTTGGACCGTCGATACTAACCTAACCTATATATGGGATCAAATTACTAAATATATCCTAATATATATGAACTAAAATCATAGCTGTAGTGAAATTATAAACCTTTGCGATCACAAAACACTAAAGCTAAATATTTATATATAGCTGTGGATTTATTTATTAACTTTATTTTCCTTATTTACTATTCTTTCCTATTCCTATGGGTTTTTTTCACACTTTTATTTACCTCTGTGGTTAGCTGTACAATAGTGTAGAGGAACGTAAATGTCCCCAATGAATTTCAGGTTGAGGTGAAAACTTATTGTTTTACCTGGTAGAGTACAGTATAATTATTCTTGCCTGACCTTCTTGAAATGGCTAGAGGTCTTTGTTTTACCAGTGGAATTTATTTTATTATATGGTTTATCTATACAATTAATATTTTTTTAGTTCTTCTTATGTTAGGATTTTGCTCTCTCTCTCTCTCTCTCTCTCTCTCTCTCTCTCTCTCTCTCTCTCTCTCTCTCTCCACTCAACGATGTAAATCTTCAGGAAAAATAAGAACTCTTGTGAATTAATACATTTTTTGTTGAAGGTCGGGGAGACTTCCTGCACTTACCTGTAAATGAGATCCCTAATTATATTTAGTTGAATTTCACTCGTAACTTAGGTGTGTGTGTGTGTGTGTGTGTGTGTGTGTGTAAAGGTAAAAGAAACCAGAAATTAGTCTGACTAGCAATAATAATAATAATAATGATAATGATAATAATAATAATAATAATAATAATAATAATGATAATAATAATAATAATAATAATAATAATAATAATAATAATAATAATTCTCAGGTAACGTAACTATTACCAAAATAGCTAAAAGCTCTTTGCAGCGTGATGAGTATAATAATTAATTCAAGTAAAATTTTCCATAAAGGGCCACACCTAATTACATATAATTGCCACACGCCGCCGGCCGGAACATACAGCACAAAAAGTTATATAATCCCATAACATAAAAATATTTACCAGATGCTGCAGTAAAGGTTAATGTCCGGAAAGTTAATCTAACGTGAAATGGACAATTGTTCTTAGTGTGTCTCCCGTGTTCACAGCTGTACTGACACACTGTTCAGCGTTTGAGGTTTTGGTTTTTGACGTTTGTTGAATATATTTTAACATTTTAACGTTTAAGAAAGTAGTTCTTGGTTTACTTATATACATTCTATCTTTAATTTACGTTCGATAATTATTATTTTAATAATTTCTTACTTTTTATGATAGAGGGTGCCACTATATACATTACAGCAGGGGTTCTTAACCTGGGGTCCATGGATGGGCTTCAGGGGGTCCGTGAAGGTCAGATAAAAATTTAACATTTATATTCACTATACTTTGTGTATGTCATACACTGTATGAGGCAATGAATTTTCAATAAAATAAAGTATATTCATTGCATGCAAAGTTGTGTTTGTGTGCTTATGTGCATTTTTCTAGGGAGGGGGTCCATAGCTTTCACCAGATTCTCAAAGGGGTCCCTGACTCAACAAGGTCAAGAACCACTACATTACAGGAAGGTTTATACCGAAATGTGTTATATCGTTTTTTTGTATCTAATATTTTTTTTTATAATTACGTAATTGTGACAAGTAATTAAACATAAAGTTAATATTTTGAATGTGTTTTATATAGAGTTGTGCACTTAAAACTTTATAAAAGGGAGGATGTTAAGGCTTTGTGAGATGAAAACTCTTAATACTTTCGTAATTATGAAAGTTTATTTAATAGAAAATGTGATACAACAGCGACCATACTACTACCTGTTATTACCGGTTTTATTCCATGTTACCTTGTTAATATATATATATATATATATATATATATATATATATATATATATATATATATATATATATATATATATATGCAGTTCAGAGATATTTCCAGCGTCGATAATATATTAGAGATGATCTTATTTGAAACTTTTAATATACCGGCATGAAACTTTGAAATTGTATCGAGGAATTTCTCAAGGTTGTAGAGTCATTAAGGAAAGAGAAAAGGCTGTGTGAAGCGACTTTATTATGACCGTCTTACATCAATCTATTTACCTTAACGTCTTATGAGGACCTTTCTGAAGACTCTTTATGTATTTCTAAGTCATTCATACTTCACTGTAGAAAAGTAATTGTATATTTTCTCCTTTAGAAAGTGAGTTAATTTTGTTTTTCTTCAGTCACATGTTTTTTTCCGACAGACTGGAGTCGTTTATGTAAGTGTTGTTGTAACTAAGAACTCTACTAATATTGTTTATATTTATACATTATGTTAACAGTAATATAAAGAAGGAAATTTTGATAGTTTGTTGAATATTTATCGTTGAGTTTTAGTTCATTTAACATCCCAGAATCTATACACCATGTAGGGATCGGAGGAAACGACGTGGCAGACGAAGCAGCCAAGGCAGCTACACGTTCCAGTAGCGTACACATCCAAGTTCCAGCAAGTGTGCAACAGATAAAGAATCACCTCAGAAAGACCAGCAAGCTCCACATCAAAAAGAGCTTCCTTCATGCACTCAACGCCGGGTCCCAATCAGCCAAATGGTACCTGGCGGCCACAAAAGGGGAACCACCTTTCGCTGACAGGAAAACCCCAAGACAAACCCAAGTCAGTCTTCATCGACTACGACTAGGGTACAAGTGCTCCTGGCAGATGATCGGCAATGACGTCATGGATTGCACCTACTGTCAGGAGCCAGCAGCCAACCCACTTGAGCATTATCTCCTCGACTGCGAGGTCACACAAAGCCTCCGCAACAAAATTCAAATCTCCCCAGAAACACACACAACACCAGCGGCCACTCTAACCCGAAAGGCCCATACAGACCACTTTCACCACCTACTCCGGGTCATCACACGATACCCACCACCCAGATAGCTTAGTAAGCATCCTTTCCCAGCAAGTGCGGACCCCAGTTCGGGGGGCGCGCCACTCCGAAACTGACCACGTCCAAGAGTGGGGGTTGGTGGTAAGCGTCCACTGATCGGGGGTCCGCTCACACTTGCAACCTGCAGTATCCTTCCATCTGCAGGTGGGACCACCTCCATCCCAATCCGGTCTGGCTGCTCCTCGAGCTCCAGCCGGAACCACCAAACGGGCCGCCTATAGGCAAAGGCCCGTGTCGGACTACGGCCCGACAATCTCAACAACAACAACAACAACATCACTCACTCGCTGACTATTTCACTCACGGCCTGCCAGTCACACAGACTTGATTGAATAAAAATTTAATTAGTTTTTGTTACTAAAATATATAACTAGGGGGAAATTCTCCATTACATATCCCATGTGAATTAAATTTTGTTAACATAGAATATTAAGGTACGTCTTGTGGGTTAGTTCAGAGGGAGTTAAGTCTTTGTAAGGTCAATTAATTGGAAGTGAACCTTTATCAATTATCTCTCACGAGGATAAATTTTTGTGAGTTAATTTCCGCGGAGATAATATAAACAACAGGTGGGAAATATTTCACACCTAAGTCAACCGAGGCAAATGTATATACGAAGATAAATAAATAGGTGTTTATACTCTTTTTCACTCTCACAATTTGTTTCTTTTCATTTTTTCCTCCTTCTCTCCTCTAGATATTCCCCTTTTCTCTCCCTTTCATCCATCTTTATTTATATCCTAAGTCAATTTTCCACTGTTTTTTATCTCTCGTTTCTATATTTTTCCTGTTGTTGCCTGTCTCACTTCATCGACCTTGAACGGAAACAGCTGAGCTTATAACTATAGACGGAGACTAGTACACGTGAAGGTATTATACAGGAGACAGGTGACAGGTGACAGGGCTAAGACAGAAAGACAAAACATTAATCAGACTGTAAAAAGGAAGAGAAATGTTAGTTTTTTTTTGTGTAGAAGTGAATGAAGATGTCTAAGGAGGCTCAGCAGGTGACAGTCCATTAGCCTACCTCGGGGGGGGGGGGGTGGAGGGAGAGGAACAAGATTTAATCCTTAGTCTTGTAGGAAATTGATTGGTTAGATTTCCCTTTGGTTAAGGTTTTTTTTGTTTTGTTTTGTTATTTTCTAATGAGGTAAATACATAATTAAATTAAAACTAAATATTCATGGACTTTCTGACTGTATTTATATTTATGTTAATTCTATGTAAGTTAATTGCTGCTTTCGAGGCCCACAATAATATCATGTGAGGTTGTTAGGTTAGGTTAGGATAGGATAGGTTAGGTTAGGTTTGGTTAGGTTAGATTAGGTTAAGTTAGCAATACAGGGAGGAGAAGAATTCTATCTCATATAATATGACTGTAATGACGTTGAGATAATTCTAAACACAAAACTGCCACCGACACAAATTCTTAAAATCATCCTCTCCACAAAAAAAAATAATCAGGTAAAATTTCTCCATCTCGTTTAATTAACCACCAATGTTATTTTATCCTCTTTTATTCCTCTCTCTTTTCTCTTTCTTTTCTTCCTCTTTCTCTCTCACCGTGACAAAAACACCATTAACAAAACGAGCAGCTGTCAGGAGCAGTGATTACCTGACGGCGGCTGTGTTGACCTCGCTTACGTCCCAGAGCCTAATGTGACAGCGAATATCAGCATCATTACCAGCCTTAGCCTCAGCGTCAGACAGGCGAGTCAATATCAGTATCAGCCTCAGTGTAAGAGAGGAGAGTCAATATGAACATCAGTGTCAACGACGTCATTTAAGACACAAACTTGTACAGGTGCAAATGATTACCTGTTCACCTGGATGCTTATCACTGGATTTAAGACAATTGTCATTCATGTTTTGCAGACTTAGCAGAGAAGGTTTTCAGAGGTGTGCTAGTTCATGTGTCTCTCTTGTAAACACTTCACACACACACACACACGAATATGTTACGGAGACGAGCTTATGAATCAAGTTTAACCTATGTTGAAAATTTATATTAAAGAGAGATTTTATCAGCTCCTACAATATTAAAATTGTTTAATAAAAGTATGTATATGAACGTAATCTAAATATTTATATTACGTTCACAACCCAACGATATTAATATTAAACTGTACACGTATATAAAATAATTAGATAGAAAATATATAATAAAAATAACTTAATATGATTTTTTACGAATGATACAAATTTTATTTATTCACTTATATATAAAATATTGTTGATTTCATAGATTTAATTTTTTATGATGACCTAACCTAACCTAACCTAACCACTAACTCCTTCTGAGACGTTGTATGTTATGTTTTTCTTTAGTTAAGTTGTCACAGTCAGCCATCTTAGTGCTTCATGATGTCACTTCAAAGGAGAAAAGCGTATCGTCAATTTGGTCACGTTAGAGCCATTCCAGGTAGGCATTTGGTCACTCTCTAAGCTCCTCCCCTTTGACCTGGAGTGGCGTGATGACCTCGTTGGATCAAGTTAATGAAAGGAAACGACCAATCAGGAGTCTTACCTTGTGCGTTGACCTCTATCATTTCCCTCAGAGAATGTATATATATTTTAACTTGTATCTTTATTAAGTAAGACATTTCTAGGTTTGGAGTTAAGAGTTCCTTATCTAAACATACACAGGGAATACTTTTATATTAATATCTCTAACCTGTTTAAAATACAAGACAGTTTTAGTCTACACAGCTGATAGCAAATTTATTTCAATCTAATGAAAGGAAAGAGTATTTTTTATTTCTCACTTCATTTCCTTTGTTTTGTTTTTTTTTCATTTCTGTATTTTTATTATTAATTATGATGCAATTTGTTTCGCTTTTTGCTTATTTTTCGTCCCCCAACAAGTTTAAGTAGCTTTGGTGAGTCAATTCTTAACTTTAACTCGTAAAGATGTGTTCACTTGCATCCTCTGTCTCACTTGACAAGATTAAACTTAACGAAAGAATCAGTTCATTTTTTTCCTCTCTCTCTTTCTGGCATATTACCCGATAACATTGACCGTGATCAGAAAATCTAATTTGCAAAAAAAAAAAAAAAGTTCGGGATGCAAAATGTTAGAACACTGGCGACGGAACGCAAAACGAGAGGAAATCAGGTCGTAAAATTCGTGCAGGAACAAGGAATACTTTATAAAATATTAGTTAAGGACGGGGTAATGTGACTTGTCTTTCTGTTTAAATTTTCATTCGTGAAATAAATACAAATATGATATTATATTGAAACTTATAACAATATCAAACGAGCAACTTTTATTACCACTTGACTGTTAAAATAATTGATTTTATAGACATATTAATTTAATTAAGTAAAGAAAGTTTACAATTTGTGACTTTTACTTTTTCTCGCTACCTGTAAACACCAAAATGCGTGCTGACGTCATCGACCAAAACAAAGACATTTTTTTTCCAAGTAATGCCTAGAGGGGAGATAAAACCTGGTGAAATAAACTCATAGAAAATGTCAGGAAAAAAATAACAACTCCCCCTTGTATTGCCTCCCCTATCAGTGACCTAATTTCATATGTTCTATTTTTTTACTGTTGGAAATGGCAAAGTTATGTTAGTTAAGTTCATGGTTGGGTTAGGTTAGGTTAGATTGGCTTGGGTTGGGTTAATATCAATTCTTCTCTTTCTTCCTCCTCTTTGTCTCTCTCAGCCTGTCCCAATTATCTCTCTCTCTCTTATTATTCATCTTTCCCTCTTCCTCAATCTTTCTTAATCCTCCCCTCTTTCACCACCCATTCCCCCCTTCTCCACCCACCCTAAACCCCACATTCCACCACCATAATAAAAATAACTACGAGACTAACAAAGTTGACCAGAGTTTGAGGTGTAACTTTTACCTGAACATGGAAAACTGTCCTAGCTCACAACACCAACACAGAGATGAAAGAAAAATATAGGGAGAGAGAGAGAGAGAGAGAGAGGGGGGGGGGGGAGTGTGTGTGTGTGTGTGTGTGTGTGTGTCGATGGAAGTCTTAGAGGAGATAAGAGGCATCAAGTGACCACATGCTTCTCACATGTCCTCACACTAGCCTTAGGAGTAAGATATTATAAATAACAACAACACTATTCTTACACCAAACCTTATTTACTGTACTGTCCCCCCACCAAAATAAAGATAGAAAGTATAAAAGTATAGGAATTATTTACTTTTATCGTGTATTTTTATAGTTTAATCCATTTTAATCAAGTGGGATATTAAAGATAAGATTTAGATGATTTACGTTATATTAGTTTATTCAATACACCAAAATATCATAGTTACTCTCCTCATTCGTTTCCCTTATGACAAATGATCAAATACCGTCATAAAATACCCAAGTCAACTCACTATATCACATTTTCCCATCAACACTACTATCCACCACACCAATTTATACCCCTGTGTTTCTGACTGTATGACCCATAGTTAAATCATTCTCTAGTCCACTGTTGATGATTGTGTGTAATTCAATGCCAGTTACGTGAGACCCCAAGCCAATCCACACACAACTATTATCGTATTTTACCGCTGTTTGTTATCGTTACCACGTAAAGTCATCAGTGCGTTATTGGGGCTTTTTTTTTTTGATTCGTTGGTTTGTGAAATATTGTAAAGTTTGGTGATGTTTAGTCATGTTTTGGTGGTGGTGGTTTATAGGGAGGTACATAAACACACAAACAGATAGAACGAGAAAGAGAGAGAGAGAGTGAGAGAGAGAGAGAGAGAGAGAGAGAGAGAGAGAGAGAGAGAGAGAGAGGCAGAAAACTATGAATTTATGAAGATACGACATGAAGCCTGCATGGTCTCACAAATGGACTACAAAGGTAAATAAAATAAACATGAAAGATAAGAAAAACACATCCAGTGGCATAAAATGTTTCACCCAAGGGTATACACAACGCGGAAAAACTCACTATTTCATTTCCATACTAAAAACTTTACTTGAATGTCAACAAAGAGAAGATTAGTGAGTGTGTCAGAGGCTTTTGTTTGTTTATTTATGAAGCGGTGACCGGGTCGACGTTGACAGGTTGTGATCCTCCAGACACTGATCCCTGTGCCTAGTTCTTCATCATGGCGGACAGGTGTGTTAAATAATCTACAGGTTAATTTAGTTTACCTATATCCCGGACACGATGTGGTACCTGGAGAGTTATATCAACGGAGGGTTATTATAACATGGGCTTAGTGACTGGAGTGTTGTCGTAACTTTAAGGTCTTGGGTTCGATTCCCCACCAGGAGAAAATATTAATTAGCTACCTGAGCTGTTTTAGTTATAGGTATGACCCATCAACTTGTTAACCTAAATTATACTTTAAATATCTATAACATTTCAGGAGGTGGAGTTATCACTTTGTAGTTTTTTATCTGTTAAAATGATACAATATGTCAAGGGTGTGTTAAGATGTCCGTCTGTGAGTCAAGTCAGAGTCACAGAAGACGACCTCACGATCCCTGACATATATATAAGACTAAATTTTTACTCTGATATCCTACGGCTTTTCTGTATTCATATGAGATATTTTTTCTTCTATAATTTCATCTCTATTGTTATTTATTTAAGGAATGGAAGTATTACAAGAATATTTCCTGGTATTAAGGATATTTGTGAATACTTCAGCTCATTAAAAACTATTAAATCTACCCTATTGACAATATTAATTAGTGGAAAACAAATTTTATCTGTTGACGTTCAGGGCTAATTATCTTGGTCAGGTGTGTTGAAATATTTTTTTTTTTACTTCATCAGAATTATAATTAGATGAATAAATATACAGCTACACAGCAGTCGTACACACACACACACACACACACACACACACACACCCCAACAAACTTCTGAAATTTAAATCCAAACGCTCCACGACCCCAATTGACCTCCCAATCAAAATATACAAGGAGTTTGCAGTCGAACTTGCCACCCCCCTCTGTTCTATTATTAATGCATCCCTCAGACAAAGCAAATGCCCTAATGAATGGAAAACCGCATTTGTCACCCCCATCCCCAAGGTCACCACCCCACAGTCCCCTAACGACCTCAGGCCAGTTGCCATTACCCCCATACCCAGTCTACTTTGTGAGGACTTTGTCTTTGAGTGGGCATTTGCCAAAATCTATCAGTCAATTGATCCACAGCAATTTGAGGACCTCCTCTACATCACACTGCTTAGTGAGCTTTCTGGATTTTCTGCACAAAAACCTGCAGAAACGTAAGACATCACTGGCCGTTGCCCTTGTTGACTTCAGGAAGGCTTTTAACCTTGTTGACCACTGCACTGTTATCAACAAGGCCATTGCACTAGGGCTGCCCACCAACCTGGTCTCATGGCTCACTGATTTCTTGAGTGGACGTCGCCAGGCAGTGAGGTATCAGGGTTCGGTCTCCACATTCCAACACCTCACCTGCGGTGTTCCCCAGGGGACCAAGATGGGACCACTGTGCTTCCTCATCCTGATCAACGATGCTCTATCGGACACTCCTCACAGGTAGAAGTACGTGGATGACTGCACTGTGGGGGTTTCAGTGGACAACACCGAACCAGACTACTCATGGCTACAAGGCACCCTGGACAGGCTACAGGCATGGACTACGGAGAACAAGGTCACCATCAACCACACCAAAGCCGTACTCATGCACATCAATACCGCTACCACTCCAATGCAAGCCCCAGCAGTCACAGTGGGTGCCCATCCTCTCCAGCTGGTGCAGTCTGCCAAACTCCTGGGTGTAACTATAGACAACAAACTGGACTGGAAGGCCCATGTAAATAACACAGTCAAGGCAGCCTCGTACCGTCTCTACATGCTACGACGACTTAGGTCACTTGGGACACCCACGCCAGAGCTGAGGCCTATCTACAACGCCTTTATTCTCCCCAAACTAACGTATGCGTCACCAGCCTGGTCGTCTTCTCTCCACTCCACCCAACAACGTCGGCTAGAGAAGGTACAGAAAAGGGCCTGCAGGATCATGCTCGGCACAGAATACTCCGGCTACACCAACGCTCTCTCCACCCTGGAAATGCCATCCCTCAGTGACCTCCACCATCAAGCACTGGAAAGGTTTGGCAGCCAACTAAGGCACCATCCTCGCTATCGCCACCTCCTACCACCGGCAGCCCCCCACCCACCTCGCCCAGTCCGCCATTACAACAAAATTCAGCCCATAAGAGCCCTCACCGATACATATAAGCACCATCCCAACTATTGTTAAAATAATAAACAACTCCTGATTTATGTACTGTGCAGACCTGTAAATGTATTCAACTCATATTATATCATTATGTCTAGATCAAATGTAAGTCTGCATATTTTCAGCCACCGCCTGCAACTCGAATAATATACCGTTTATTATTATTATTATTATTATTATTATTATTATTATTATTATTATTATTATTGCACACACACACACGAATCAAAAGTAGAGGCGATAATAACAAAAAATAACACAAATATCAATAACATTCTTGTTTAAAAAAAATTTCATATTATTTCGTCGTCCGTTACCTCCCACAAGATACTGACACAAACAGACAATACTGAGGAAATTTATGACGAGAGTGTTGAGTTGCCAGGGGGGAAGAGGTAGAGAGGAGGAGGAAAGCGCGGGAGAGTTTGTTTATGTAGGGAAGGAGTGTTGTTGGTGCTGTTGTTGTTGGTGGTGGTGGTGATGGTGGTGTTGGTGATGATGGTGGTAGTGATGGGTGTAATTCATAGTAGTGGTTGATGGAAAGGATAAGTTGAATAGGAATATCAGCCGACTTGATGTGTTGTGTACCATTGTCTTGCCTCTGTGTTTATGTTTATTGTAATGCCCTAGAGCAGATCCGTCTACAATACAGTTAATCAAATTTGAATCAGTATTTGTAACAGTTAATTCAACGATCCAGTCATTAACCTTCCACTCAGTTTTTTTCCCAATAGTCAGACACACCCTCAACCTGGTGCTATAAATCTCACTCTCTGTTCATGTTTGTCTCTGTTAATGGATAAAAAAATGTGCCATACGTTGACCAGTTTTATTCCTCTAGAGAATGACTGGTGCAAAACATAACACACCTGTACAACTTTGGTTCATAAAACGAACAGGTAGTGAGAGGCGGTTCATTATTACCTGAAAAACTTCAATTAATGAATTATTCTTTAAAAAAATAAATAAGAAGCAAGCTATATTGAAATTCAGATAGGCAATTTATTTTTTGAGGGGAAAAATTTATGGTCAATTTCAAATAACTCGGGTGTAGTGTGCCAGTGAACATTATTGAATCGGGCAAAAATGAATTGATTGTTGAGCAATAGTTGATACATAAATTCACTGATTGTCTGTGGGTAACTCCTATGGTGAAGAATGCCTCCGTAATATCTTCTTTAAGGTTGTATATTCCTCGTACGTTCGTCATTTCTCAGAGAGAGGGAAATGAACCATGGAAATGTAAGGTGAGGAGAGAGATGACGGGAAATAGTGTGTGTAAGTGTTGAAAGAGAGAACAAGGGATGGAGGGAGGGAGGGAGGGCAGATGGGAAAGAGGGAAGGAAATGGACAATTGTAGTCGAAGGGAAGAACAGAAGGAGAACAGGAAATAGAAGAAGGGAGGGAGTATGGAAAGGGGGGAATAAAAGAGAAAAATATAGAGAGAGAGAGTTAATTAAAAACATATATCCCTTTATTTAAATCATGTAAATTATTCAGTTTAAAATGGCTTGATATCAACACATTAATAAACAGATAAAAAGCGGAGTTGATTTTAATAGACAACAATTTTAACTAACAATATGGTGATGAGACAGACAGACAGACAGACAGATAGACAGAAGAAACACAATTAAACCTATTAATGGTGGACAGAAAATAAACAAAGTCTATTAGATACATAAAAATAAGTAAACAATAAAAGTCAAACATTAAAATTTCCTCCAAAAAATCAAAGCAAAAAATTGAAAAAATAAAAATAAATAATACATAGGACCTGATGGACTGCCAGGTGACACATAATTAGGACGAGTTCACTAGAGTTCGTTCACCTGTTGACTGTTACTGAAATGACGTTAATGAGGAATAATGCATTAACCAATCAGCGTGCTGTAACCTGCTGACCAATCACAACCAAGATGATCCAGACTAATCTGATTAAAAAGAATGCTTAGTAATTTTTTTTAACTACTTAAATAAACACGAACACACATCATAACAATGGACGGAAAATAGACAGAAAGTAGACGTACAGCTGTCCATTATGACAGAGTATTATGCTTATTCATCTCACAAACACACTTGTTCTTTATTGCTGCACAAGTATAGACACAAATAACCTTATCACATATACAGTATATATTATTATACTTTTACCAAATCACATTCCTGACACGGGAAGATTTTACACATTTTTTCCTCAGGAACATAACACCTTTCTGAAGTAATTCTTTTTTTTTTTACCTATTGACGATGATAACAGAGGTACAGTATATCCACCCAGGGCATCTGTCTCCTGAGCCTGGCGTCATATATCAGACAGGGTTTATATATTTTATTTTATTTTGTATTTTTTTTTACAAGCCGATGGTGATATTGTTATACTATTAATACTAGGAGGGAAAATCAACCCCATATTTTTCAATGAGGAATCGAACGTGGGTCCAATGAACCACTCCGCCATCGTAACCAAATCCTTGGCTTACTATATATATCTGAATTATTAGTTCCGAGGGTCCAAGAATATTTTGGGGGGAAATTCTAGCTGAGGGAGTGCACGTATTCCTGAAATATTGGCTAGGGGAGGAGGCGAAGGGACACACGTTACTGAAATATCTATTCCAAGTGGGAAAGATTTTTGTTTAAATATTACTTCCGAAACTCCAGTTACTGTATTTCCTAACTATTAATTATGTGGATCCAGATATTAGCTCCTAAACTCCTACTAATCCCGACAGGTGTGGGGCTTACTGCTTTCTCTACTGTTAATTAATATCCAGTTTTTCCTTATGCTCCAGGTTTCATTAAGTGCTAGTTAAGGCTCAATACACATGAACATCATCTAAGAGAGACCCAAAGATTCCTCAGATATTAACTTCAGACAGAATATCTTGTATCAAATATTACTTCGCTTTGTGTAGATATTTCTGACAATATTATATCTCATAGGTTCAGGTACTCGTTACATAATAGACCCTGGACTCACCTGTAGCTGAAATATTGGTAGTGAGGGGGAGAGACACATGTTTTACCAGTTTATTTTTTGTTTACATATATATTTTTGTTTACATATGATATTGTTTGCATATGCATTTTGTTTACATATGATATTATTTTTTTTTTTATTTCTGTAAGTTGATAAAAGAGTAAGTTTAGCTAAGAAGGTTACCGTGGCTACCCGTCTTACCACCTGACAGCAGCAGCAACAGCCTTCATCACTCTCCACCTCCTCGTATGTTATCCTTATATGTAGGTAAATGACCAAGTAAACAAGCTGCAACCCGAAAAGTTTAAACAATTGTAGCGATTTATATTTTTTTTTTATTTTTAGTGTGTGTAGTGGGGTTTTTGTGCAAATTCGTGTATGCATGTCTGTGTGTATCTGTGTGTGTGTGTATTTTTCTTGCGTGAGTGTATGTATATATGTGTGTATAGGGGGGGGGGGGGCTGGGTAGGTACAGGATTCTATTCTTGCTTTTTGCTAACTAAGCCCCTTTGTCTTACCCCCAGTTAATTATAAAGCCTAACCCTTACAGTTATTAAAGGATTATGGTGAAGTCATCTCTCAGCTGCAAGATTATTTGGGCCAAACAAACAATTGTCCTGAATGTTTTTATATGTTGTGAGACGTCCTTAAGATTAGAGTGAGGAAAGGAAGATTACTTATAAACTTATGACTTAAAAACGATGCAAAGAAAGAGATTTTGTCAAAGTTCTTTCCTCTCTCTCTCTCTCTCTCTCTCTCTCTCTCTCTCACTTGACTATCACACACTCTACCTACCTGCAGTATTCTCACTCACCTGACTACCCACTCTCCTGCACTGGCAGTTCTATCTCACTCACCTGACTACCACACACTCAACCTGCACTGGACAGGTTAATATCTCACACACCTGACTATCACACACTCTACCTACACTGGACAGGTTAATATCTCACACACCTGACTACCACACACTCAACCTGCACTGGACAGGTTAATATCTCACTCACCTGACTACCACACACTCAACCTGCACTGGACAGGTTAATATCTCACACACCTGACTATCACACACTCTGCCTACACTGGACAGGTTAATATCTCACACACCTGACTATCACACACTCTGCCTACACTGGACAGGTTAATATCTCACACACCTGACTATCACACACTCAACCTGCACTGGACAGGTTAATACTGCCACCACTTTTACACGGACACAGAGGCATCTTTTTCCTTGGCACAAAGAGACAATCACAGGTCCATCCCCGCCCGTCATACACAGCCTCCAAACAAACCTATATTGAACCTCACAACTTTACTGCTGTAGTTCTTCCCTGTTTGGTCCAGCCTCCTGTGAATGTTCTGTATGTTTCTCTATTTTCTCTGTTTCTTTGTTTTCTTCTCTTATTATTTTTGTCGTTTTCTGTGATTTTGTTTCATTCTGTGACTTTATATCTTATTTTCTGTCTTTTATTATCGTTCTGTTTTTTTTTCTCTTTTTATTTTACTATTTTACGGTTTGATTTTATATATTTTACTTTTACTCTGTTTCTGCTTCTTTCAGTCCACCTTTCCTCCTTGTGTGTATTGAGAGAGAGAGAGAGAGAGAGAGAGAGAGGAAGAAAATGAAGAGAAGGAGATGGTTCAACCCAACTCAATACCACCTTCCTTCCCAACAGAGCCACACACTTAGAGCTAGCTACCAGGCTGCCGCTGCTTCCATCACAGTATTACCACCTCTGCTCCCTCTCACCTCTGCTCCCTCTCACCTCTGCTCCCTCTCACCTCTGCTCCCTCTCACCTCTGCTCCCTCTCACCTCTGCTCCCTCTCACCTCTGCTCCCTCTCACCTCTGCTCCCTCTCACCTCTGCTCCCTCTCACCTCTGGTCCCTCTCACCTCTGCTCCCTCTCACCTCTGCTCCCTCTCACCTCTGCTCCCTCTCACCTCTGCTTTAGTGTTACAATTAGCATAAAATTACGCCTCGACGATTGAAATTAACGGAGAGAGTCGTACACAGTGAGAGAATGAGGAGAACAATGGTGAGAGAATGGAGAGAACAACGATGAGAGAATGGAGAGGAAATGGTGAGAGAATGGAGAGAACAACAGAGAACAGACAATGAAGAAGAAAAAAGTGAAAAATAAAGAAGTTAGACTCAGATCCATCATACAGATTTCTTCCACAAGTTTTTTTTTTAATAGAATCAGAATTATATAATGTTAATATCTACTAAATAAACATAAATATACTTGACCAACGGAGAGAGTCAATATCATCATAAGATATTAAAAGATAAAGATAAGTAATGATTTCTATGATATTACACCACAAAGCTGCTTTTGCTTCATCTTCATTATGACGTTTGAATAATGTAGTGAGAGTCGCAGCCTTCGTAGACTGACCACTAAAGAGGCCTCTCCCTCCTGTGGTTTAACAGGGGGGGGGGGGGGGGGTGTAGGGTGGGGAGAGTGGCGGTGAGGGAAGAATAAGAGGAGGGGGGGTGTAGGGTGGGGAGAGTGGCGGTGAGGGAAGAGTGGCGGTGAGGGAAGAGTAAAAGAAAGGGTAACATTGTTAAAAAAAAAATATGTCTCTTTTGTTTCTTTCTGTTATTATAATCTCTGTTTATCTTTTTCCCTTTTTTTCTTCTTATTCTTTCTCGGACGTGAGGGGTGAGGGGTAAGGGGTGACGGGTAGGTAAATTAGAGAGTATAGGGGAGGGGGAGGGAAATAACCTTAAGCCATTAACTCGTAGCTTGAGTCAATAATCACACGTTGATGCAGCTCCATAACTCAATATACAGGTGTGAATGTTTACCTTAATCTTACCTGTAATTATTTGCAATTTTAAGAGTAACGCCAGGTAACACACACATATATAATGCAATATAGCTCTAATATATGACTCGTGATCCACTGATTCTATTTACTTATCACGAAAATTCAATATATTCGATATACGAAGATTATTCTGCTCCTTAATTTTACCTCCGTTAAATAGTTCAGTCCATTGCTAGTAGATTTTTTTTATTTTATATCGGTCTGTTGTCGAAGGTCAAGGTCACGTGTCGAATTAATGCCTAAAGTTATCAATTTCAATTTCATTCATGCTCATCTGAAGCTGTAAGTTGTGATATCTTCCTATTTACTGTAGTTATAATATTCATTGGTATTGCTGAAACGAGTGTTATGACTGTGATGAACACCTGAGCCGCCGGTGGCGTAAATGTCAGAGGTGAGGACAGGTGAGGCGGATGGCTGGAGGGAAGTATGTGTGTTTGTATGTTACAGACCTTTGATGTATACTTTCACTGTTATTCGGCTGATATTTAAATACTCCAAACTCGAAGACGTATGTGTGTATGATTAGTGTATTATATATAGTTTCGTTATACTTCTCTCGTATCATTACGGTAAACTACGAAACCAAACCACAAAAATTATACAATGTTTTAGAATGCACATGTAAGAGATAAAATATGCTAATGCTGTGATAAATATTCTAAAGAGCTAGATATATTTTTTTCGGAGAACTGTTTATTTTTATTAAGAGAGCCATAGCTGTTACATGGTAGTTACAGTGATTAATGTAGCTATATACTGCATGTGTGTGTGTAGTATGCATTGCTACTAATAAAACATAAAGCAAAATGCACCAGTCCGACATAATCAGTCAATTTTGGGTCAAACTAAACCAACGTTAAATCTTTTAATTTTGTCGTGAATTATTAAATCTTAGTTTCGTGGAGACGTAAAGTATTTTCATGTCAGTGCTAATCATTTTAGTGCTAAGATGTTCCTGAATGTATGTGTGTATGTGTTTAAAAGACATACAGTACATTCTATGCTCAGAGTAACCGTCCCACAAAAATGTCGATGTATCAAAGCCTATGAACCTTTGACATCTCTGTGATAAACCGGGACTCAAAGGAAGAGTAGATTAATTGAGTCGGGGTCTAATTCTCGTTAGTTACCAAACGGAAGAAATAACGTGGATCTTTTTTCCCCTAGAGTAAAGGGAGATGGCCGCTTCTTCTGTACAGTTTTTCTTCATTTTCCTTCGTTAACAGAGATAAGATACTGCTACTGAGCGATTGTTTATGGTGATACCTGTGAGTCATTTATACAGAGATAATGTTGATGTCATACCTGGTGTAGAGTCTTCCAGTATAACTACTCGAAGGATTAAATGAGAGACCAGAGATAATATATTTTGGTGATTGTTTACATTTGAGTGATTTTGTCTTACGATGTTTTGATGACAAGTTTATCTTACGGTTATGGGGATATTTATGATTGTCTTATTTTCACTGTTTGTTTACTACTGTGGGAATACTTCTTACCTAACGAGGAGAAACACTAATATGAGGAAAAGAAGCAATACTTAATCTATTGAGAAAAGGAAAATATATATTGAGAAGGGAAATAAAGACATTAATAATACTACAGTTACTACGACTAGCACTGGTGCCAATTTGTTTTTTATTATTATCACTACTACTTCTAAAATTATTAATACTATTTTTTTAACACCGTGGCCTCCAGCCTCCACCAATAGCCACACCTTTGCCGTCATTTTATCACCTTAAAATTAAATATTCTAATACAAGAAGTACCTATCCTAGCTGTGTTGAGTTAGTTGAGCAGCAGATCTGTGTGGCATTCAGTGACTGTTGCCTCATATTCAATATATGCAACTGTTGTCGGCTTTGGGGCCGATGCTCTCTTTCCCCTGAGGCAGAGCAAAGCAGACCTAAGGAAAGAGAGAGGGACAGTCGACATCTCTTCCAAGCTGTAACATAACTTCTGGGCTGCTGCTTCTGTTCGGGTAGCACCTCCGCGAGTCTGGCGTAGAATCATCTTGCACTTGGTCCCATCCCACCAGAGGTTGTGAATGCCAGAGGAGTGAAGCTGCCTTGATCAACGTTCTGAATTCTCTCCTCGTATGCCCTTATCTTGATGTTCTCGTTCCTCCTGTGTGCAGCATCGAGAGCTAAGTTACGGTGACATGCGGCCGTGGGATAAAAAATCCTGATGTCGAAGAAGGCTCGCTGTCCCTGCGTCCAGAATCCTCGAGCACTGGCGTCAACACGGGCTTCGCTAGATGTGTTTGAAGTCCTATGTTGAAAATTCTCACCGTCCAATGGAAGGAGAGTTGGTTCTACCCTGACATCACGGCAGATTTCCTTTAACATATTTGCTGTGAGATCCCTTATTTTGTCATGCCTCATGCATATGAAGCCCCCTTTCTTGCACACCATGGCATGATCGATGTCATAGGAAGAGCCACACACGCATTGGGAGGGCAAACCTTCTACTAGACTACCTTACCTTAGAGCAATGGCATCTGTAAATTGTTGTTTATTGAAACTGAAACCATTTGCCTTATCGGTAACGTAGTTAACCAGTTCGAGGCGCCCACCTCCTGCGCTATAGCTACTTATATTTTCAAATTCTCTGGAACTTGCAGCATCAGTTGCTGCAACTTATCACTTTGGATGTGTTGTCGTTCTGTCGTAATGGACCTTCGAATCTTGTTTACTTCACTGGCATCCTCCTCACCTGTTGCATTCTGAGCTATTATGTGGTCCGTGAGGGCTGCCGTGAGCTTAACTGAGTTTTGATGTTCGATGGCAGCAGTCTCCTCTGGTTTGGTCAATCCCATTCCTCCCAGTCTCGGTGGTAGTGCAAGGAGTGATCTTTCTGCTGGGGTTAGGTGAAGGTGCTTCACTAATTTGGGAATGAAATTGACGCTTATAGCTTCTTCCAGAGGGTGGAGGAGGGGTCCGATATCAGGGATAGTGCGCATCAGGTAGTACCAGCAAAGCTTGACTCCATGGGTGAATGCCGCAAAAGCTGCATGTGGCTCTGTATTAGCAATCTCAGACAGAGTTTGGATTTCCCTAACCCACTCATTCACCTTTCCCGTTACGTACTCGGTGTTGAAGTCCGTCGTGCCAATTACTGCGCCTCAGTGTCTTTGGCCATCCTTTGATATTTTGACCTCACTTCCACCGAACACCTCCATTGCCCGTTCATAGTGTTCTGGCTTCACAATGAGGAAGGACTTGCTGGCGTTTGGGTAGTACCCAATTTGTGGACCTCGTGATGTTACCAGGTCCCACCACTTTTTGATGTCCTCCACTTTTCCTGCTCCTGTTAGGTCGTCTGCGAACGCTACTTGCTTGACCTCAGTTGTTTCAAATTTTATTGTGTGTTGGAGCACGGATAGGCCTATTGCTACATTGCCATTGCAACAGGGTCCCCCTGCGTTGTTCCCTCAGTTGACTGTATGATGGTATCACCTCTTAGAGCCCTGTTGTTTATTATATATAGGTCTGATGGATTCCTATAAGTGTTTTCAACATACATCGCAAAGCTTGGACACTTGATCTTGATGTTGTGCAGTGCGGCCTTGCGGTTAAGTATGTTGAATGCGAATGCATTTGAAGCGTCCACCAGGAGAACGGCCTCACAATCACGCTGATCAAATATCATGAGTGGCAGCTTCCCATCTAGACTGGTGGCCAGCACAAACTTGCAGGTTCCCTGCTGCTGCCCTGACATCATCCTTTACCACCTCCATTATGCATTTTCCGATGATCTGCCTCAGCACCTCCCTCACCCCTATAGGTCTACATCCTGGATTCTTATCTAGGGGAATGAGGCGGCAGGCCGTCAGAGCATGGAGGTGTTGGCAGCACGAGGTTGCCAGCTTTCTTGCAAGGGTGGCAATGGCAGTGCAGAGATCACTTGCTACAGGGCCAAACTTGTTAGTGCTGAGGATGACTCTCCAACTGTTTGCATCCAGACCTGAGGTGCCGGCCCCTCCCTGAGTTTTCAGTGCCTTTTTCCACACCATCCCTCCTGTTATTTTTTCGAACAGGACAGCATTTGGTGGGATATAGCCACCCTAGAACCTGATGCCTTCGTCTTCAAATGCAGGGGGATGTTTTTCTTTCAGTTGTTTTAATGTCTCTGTTTATTGGCAGAACCCCACCGAAGGATTCCTCTGTGAGAGATCTTACCGCCAAAGACACTTTTCCCACACGCATTTTGTTTCCAAACTTTCTTGCAACCTCATCGGTTTTTGCTTTCCGTATCCTATAAATTTTAGTCTCTCCTGCAGTGTTCTTGCTTCACTTAGGACATCATCTGCCACATTGTCAATCTTCTCTTCATTGCTGCCACATTTTCTTTGTGCTTAGTCTTTGTGTGTGTCCTCTGTCAGAATAGATGTGGTATTATTGCCAGTATTTGAAGAGCTAAAGGGGCAAGGAAGCGGTCCTGAGTGTACTCGGTTATGAGGCGAGTCATCTCCTGAATCATTTCTTTGGTGGCCGCACACTTGGGTGGTTTAAACAGGTTAGCTGGCGACCACCAGACAATTTCTGAGTAAGTTTCTTTTACCCATATGTCCGCATTTTCCATCGACATGCCATTCCACTGAGGTGGCTGTCTCTCATTCACCTTGTGGACATCTGCTACTACTGGAGCAGCGTTTATTGGTACTACATTTTCAGGTTGAGTAGACTCACTGCTATCATTTAGGATATCATCGGGCGGTTGGGTCCCGGCGATATCCACTGTGGCCTCCTGTGTCGGCTCCCTGCCTTGTGGGTTCCGACAATTGGTCGGTTGTTTCTCGCACAATCACAGCTAGTGCAATTTTGGTTCTGGCTAGCACAGACGCAAAGGTGTCTGTTAACCGGCATAGTGTTCCGCACTTTGGGCGACAGTTATGTCCGCCTCCGACATCTGCTTTGGTCCCATACAGAAGAAGAAACTAGTTCTTATGAGGAAAGGGCAGAGAGGTGACAGGCTGGACTACTGTGTCCGGGTAGTAGGGGCATACGTGCGTGCGCGGATGTGTAGGCCACCCCCCCCTGAGGGCGACAGTCCACACATCAGAGTGATACACTGGGAGCACCTAACACTTGTTTATATATCCTTGGCAGAGATAACCACTATTTCTATGGTCTCACTGATGTAAGATTAGTTATATATACTCACTTAGTCGGCCGCCACTACATGAAGTGACCGTTACTTGTGGGAGGCTACCAAAGGCGTAGAACGCTTGGCCCCATAGGGGCGAGTCTCGATGCCACCCCCGTCAAAGTAGGCCTATCGACGCTGGCACTGCTACCTGGCATCTGCACCAGCCGTCCCGCCCAAGCACTCACAACACGCTTGGTGATCGCCTGTGAACACACGGAATATTTACAATTTATGACGTAAGGGATGAGAAGAACCTTCTGTGACAATGCTTAGGGTGACATCCGATATTTACTGACACTGTGAAACTCCCGCTCCCACACCCCGAATATGTCCCCTCCGATAACACTTTAGATCAGGGAGGACACTCCACCACGCCCACTCCGCGCTGGCCCACTACTACTACTACTGATAATAATAATAATAATAATAATAATAATAATAATAATAGTAATAATAATAATAATAATAATAATAATAATAATCTCCCTGACGTATAACAGTTATGCAGTAACATGTGTCAGTTGAGTTCACTTTAACTATTGTTATTCACTAAGTGTCGTGACTGGAGGCAGTTCGCCCCGGACCATCTCGTAAATTTACTCGGAGTCTTGTACATAAATTTACCGTGATGGCAAGAGCCGTCGAAGGTAATTGTGTGTTGACAAACCGCTTCAGAACCACTTATTTGGAAATATGTTTTTATACTGTATCATAAACGTGTGTGTTTGTGTGTGTGTGTTTTTGTTGTTGTTTTGTTTATGTGAGTAAAGCTCACACGGAACCTATATGTATACAGAGGGAAGAGTACACGAGAGTTTTCATACATGGGCACTCAGAAATAAGCACATACACCATCCTAGAGTCAAACAAATATTGCTAAAGAAGAAAAAAAACAAGCATGACTTCTGATCGCACTGACCAACGGATAGAACAGCTTATTTATTATTCCCAGCGTTCAGGAACGTTGTGTTTATAGTACCCGGTAATTATAAGACTATTATACTGTACCATTGAGGTAATAATTCATCGTGGTATGTTATATATAAAATAAGTTGAGAGAGAATTTAGAGAAAAACGTAATAGTTCACCAGCTGCAGCACAAGACAACACGAAGCTCTAAGGGGAGTTTATCCTCAGTGACAAAAACTAACTTGACAAAACTCATAGTTTCTCCCTCTCACGAGTTAATGTAGAGAGTTAGTGAGGCTGGGGAGAGGTATACTGGATGAATTCTGAGTGAGAAGTTATGTGTACCGAATGAGTCTATCGTGAGATGTATGTATGAACCAAGGGACACACACACACGCACGCACACGCACACACACACACACACACACACACACACACACACACACAGTCGTATATTTCCAAGTTGAAAATCGACCTTTTCCCGGAGAAGCTTTCATCAGCGTCTGGCGGAGGCTCGGCTGGATGCGTTTCCCGGCAGCAAGACAGGTTCCAAAGTGGCTGTCAGGGAGGGACTGTGATATAGGATTTCCTAGAATAGTTTTTAGGATAAGTCCGTCAGTCCCCGGAGCGAGTTGTCCGAGGGAAACATATGTCGGGCAGGATATTACCTTACCTCCTGCAAGATTATTTTAAGGGAGAGACGTGTCCGGGTTTGTGTGTGAGAAGGAATTTATGAAGTTACACCCGGTTTTTGTAGTGTTTGTGTCATTTAAGGTATTTTACTTGTTTTTGGACCTTTGTTGTGAGTTTTATACTTTGTTTTTGTTCGTTTGTCCTGATAGTCATTGCTCAGTGTACCCAAAAAATTTCATGAATATCAGTGAACCTTTTTATGAGTTGTTTTTTATATTCATAGACAGGCACACTCACAGACACGCACTGTAACCCAAACAAAATACGGAATTTTTCACTCCTGTATCAGTGTTATTCTTTTATATATCAATACAACATATACTGTGTGTATTATGAAAGCTTAAGTGTATACTGCCACTACAACAGGAGTAACGTTAACGCTTGAATTAATTGTAATCTCATCTGACGTTGATTAAATTCAAACTCGCCTTCAACCTTCCTTAAACTCTCTCTCTCTCTCTCACACACTCTCTCTCTCTCTCTCTCTCTCTCTCTCTCTCTCTCTCTCTCTCTCTCTCGTGTGAATTATTTATCCAGGAAGGAGATGGTGCAAGGTAAGATGAGGGAGCTTGGCGTGCCGTCCTCCAGAGTTCAGTGATCTGTTTATAAAGTTGAAGCTGTATTTTTCACGAGGATATAGGGTGTTGGAGAAGTGGTTGGGGTGTTGGAGAAGTGGTTGGGGTGTTGGAGAAGTGATTGGGGTGTTGGAGAAGTGGTTGGGGTGTTGGAGAATAGGATGGGGTGTTGGAGAATAGGATGGGGTGTTGGAGAAGTGGTTGGGGTGTTGGAGAATAGGATGGGGTGTTGGAGAAGTGGTTGGGGTGTTGGAGAATAGGATGGGGTGTTGGAGAAGTGGTTGGGGTGTTGGAGAAGAGGTTGGGGTGTTGGAGAAGTGGTTGGGGTGTTGGAGAAGTGGTTGGGGTGTTGGAGAAGAGGTTGGGGTGTTGGAGAAGAGGATAGGCTAGTGGGGGAGAGGATGGGATGGTGTAGGAGAAGGTGGGCTGGTGGAGGAGAAGGTGGGCTGGTGGAGGAGAAGGTGGGCTGGTGGAGGAGAGGATGGGCTGGTGGAGGAGAAGGTGGGCTGGTGGAGGAAGGGACTGGCTGGTGGAGGAGAAGGTAGGCTGGTGTAGGTGAGGATGGGCTGGTGGAGAGGAGAACTGTTGGAGAAGATAATAACCACAACATGTGAGAAGGAGATTTCTGCTTAGTGAAGAGAGATGATGGTTGAATACCCAAGTGTTTTCTTACAAGATATAGAAGAGAACTCTAGTGAAGGAAGAACAGCTGAAGATAATGATAAACACATTAAAGAGATAAATGATATGTACGGAAGATTATAGTGAATAGGGAAATTATTAACTAACTAGAGAGAGGTGGTGGTGGTGGTAACATGTATTTGTTTTCATTCAGTGTGTGTGTGTGTGTGTGTGGGAGAGCCTGGAGTGAGGTATAATGGACCAGGGGATTAGTTTCTGCAGTGAGGAGATAAGTGTACAGTACAGAAAGACCTTAAGACTTGAAGAAAGGTAAATGTCAAAATAAACTATTGAATGAATGAATTAATGAATGGCTTACTTTTTCGGTGGTTTTGGCCCAGAAATTACAACTTTTTGAAAGTCTCTGTATAGATACTCCTGAGCATGCTGAATCCAAATCTACGGTTCACGATTCGATTGCGGAGTAATTAGTGGTTGTAATGACGTTTACATCATTTTAATGACTTTTTTCAATGCTAATTACAGTACTCGCCAACAATGGGTATGCGAGGTGCGATTTGGGTGTTAAGGTGTTATTCTGTAAGTACTTAATTAGTTAAGCCCCTTAAATTTCAGTTCCGAGAGAAGAATAAGATAATTAAGAGAGTTTGTGTGGTGGGTGCTTGGGGCGAGAGCCTTTGTAGTCTAATTAACTTAATTATGAAATTGGCTTTAAACTACACTGCGTTGTTTAGATTTAATAATGTAAAAGATGAGTTTAGCAGAACAAAACTAGAACTCAAAGTGAATTTCTTTTACTTATAATGTAGTTGATTTTTATGTAAGAAACTGGTCTTCTATAAGTTAATCGGTGTTTATTTGTGTTATGATTAAGTTACGTAGACAAATAGTTTTCGTGTTGAGGAAGTTTAGCATCGAATGACTGAATGTGAGTTTAATTGCTCTTCTGTTTTCGAAAACATAGATGTCGTCTACGGAAAAGAGAAAGCGGTGGGCCAGAAAGGGTTGAGTGTGGGTACCAAAGGGGTGAGAGAGGACCCTTGTGTGGGCCAAAGGGGTGAGAGAGGATCCTTGTGTGGCCCAAAGGGATGAGAGAGAACCCTTGTGTGGGCCAAAGGGGTGAGAAAGGACCATTGTGTGGGCATGATGAAGGCTCCGGAGCCCCGCTCAACGATGAAGGATTGTTCCACTATCAAAATCCTTCCTACATCACCTGCTTATGTGAGAAAGGCTGACGCCGCCGCCGGATCATTATTGGATGACCTCCTCTTATCACCTATACTGAGATATTGATAAGCTTTATCTGACGCCTTATTAAGGCTTCAACATGTCTACTTTATCATGGTAGCACCATCACTGTTTATACCGTACAAAGTTACAAACGATTCCTGTAACACGTGAGGATAGCTTCTGGATCAGCTGATGGCGGCAGACAATAAGTGTTGTCAGTTGTCAATATTTGGCCAACACTGGACACAAGACATTCTCTTGGCCCTCAGCCTCACACCGTCACGCTAAACACTCGATGCAATATTCTCCCTCATTACTGATCCAATCAGGATCTCCCGTGCCATAAGAAATGAATAATGGAATATATTTTGTCGGAAAATTGACGAAGAAAAACGTAGTGATGGAATTTCTTAGATAAGTTTGAAGAAGTGATTAGATTATTGAGATTTATCAAGATATTAAATAAAACTGTGGTGAAGGCGTTTCACTTGTAATGTCGTAACTATATTCTCTCTCTCTCTCTCTCTCTCTCTCTCTCTCTCTCTCTCTCTCTCTCTCTCTCTCTCTCTCTCTCTCCTTCCTAGCCCTATTTATGTCCCCTAACCTCTCACCTAATATCGTTTTCTTTTATGCAGAAGCAATATAAAAATAGACACTATCTTCTTCATAAAAAGTTCTCTTTCTCTCCTTCCCCAAGTCTCTTTTAGCGTGTTTCTCCCTCCCACTTTCTCTTACTTTCACAACAACAGTTCATCTGAGAGACACGAACTAGGTGATGATGTCGATGCATGAAGAAAGAAAAGAAAAGAAAAGAAAAGAAAGGAAAAGAACAGAGAAGAGAAGAGACTTTTTCTTTAAATATTTCCACATTGAAAAAAATAAAATCCTTTCATGTTTAAAGTTTTTTATCTCCAGCTTATTTTTCTCTCTTTTTTTTTTTGTGCTAATCTTTCTTACTTTTGTTTTGTTTCTTTGTCTTTTATTTCTAGTTCTTCTCTCTCTCTTCTTCTTAGTTTTCTCTCGTGGCCTCGTAAGCCTTTGAGCCGATTATGGAAGATCACAGGTCAGCTCTAAAGAGATTTTTATCTTCCACTTGAATGTGCATTTTATCTAAGGCGCCAGAAGGGAACCTTTTTTTAAAGCCTTTGTTATGTATGTGTTTGTCTTTGCCCATATAACTCTCTCTCTCTCTCTCTCTGTCTTTCTCTCTGTCTTTCTCTCCGCTTTTTCTCCCAAAATTGTAATATTTACCAAAGGAGAATAACATAACAGAGATAAACGAGGGGAAAAGGCGACAGGCGGAGTGAGAATGAAGCATCGTAGACTGAGAAGTAAACACAATAGACGAGACAGCCAGAAGGGAAGCAGGAAACAAGTGAAAATCAGAAGGAAACTATAAGGACCTTGGGATTAAAGAGTTTTCGATCCTTTATATTATTTTCTCCGGGGTTTCATTTGCTTCAGGGATCTTAAAGAGTCTGCATGCACTATGGTGGTCAATGAGTCTCTAATACTCTTTTAAGGTCTTAAGTGAGTCTCTCAAGTCCTGGGTCACACACCATCATGCTATATTTGTCAGGAGGAAGTTGTGTAAGTTTTATTGTCATCTGTTCATTCATTCCTCCGCTCCACAACTCTGATCTTAGGTGTGAATTTGAGGGAAGATGTTCTCAAGTGATAACCCAAACTTAGGAGCGAGCGGACCACCGGCCACACTTGTAAATTTTCCTTCCTTGAGAGGGAGATATTGTCGCCTGGAGGACAATGTGGCTTGCTGGGTAAGGCCATAACGCTCGCAAATTTGTAAATCCAGGTTCGAGTTTGGGATGTGGTTCGAAGAAGGCTAATATTTTATTCAGGATGAAAAGAAAACGATTTCCTGAGGTCGTATGGTATATGATTTCGTCTAGTTCATTTTTTTTCTTTTATAGGTTTAAATATTTTAAGTTTTGGGCTTATGTGCTTATAATATATTGATAAAATATTATTTTTATTTTTTGGCACCATTTTCGCGATATCACAAACACCGAGCAGGAAACACACATGTCTGTATTGATCCAGGATATATTCTTGCCCGCCGCCCTCACTCTCACCCCAGGACCCTCAACACCTCCCTCTCCCTCGACCCTCTTACGGAAACATTACCGAAGTGTTCAACTTATTTTCCGAAAAAGACAGCGTCGTGAGGTGCAAGAATATGTCCTGCTGATAAAAAAAAAAAGATATCTTAGTTCTGTTACATGTTTTCATCTGGCGTATTAGGTAGGAAACAATAAGATATTTTTTATGACTGAAACTAATTTTGTACCAAAAGACTAGATACCTCAATTATGGCGTAGTGAGGGAGATGGTGGGAGGGGAGCGGCCAGTGAAGAAGGAACCTCACCCTCCCACACCATCCGTTGACTCTGATACAGGGGCGGGGGAGGAGGGTGGTGAGAGCCCCCACATAATCTTAACAAGATGGGACTCTCCTCGGGGCCACCAAGGTACGATCAGTGCCGGGATGTGAGGCTTCAGTGAGGCGAACTGAGCCACAACATCCTTGACCAGGAGAGGTGGTAATGGTCGGGGTCACCAGACACTGTTTTAAGTGTCTTTAACATTAACTCCCAACTGTGTGTACATAAACAATATATCATAGACGATAATATATATTTACTAAGCTAAAGGATATTTTTTCGCAATATTTTAAACCGAATCAGTAAAGAGCCGATACACACCCAACTGATGTAGCACTTTGCACAAAACCCAGAACAATATACATGCAATGAACACAATATTTGGGGATGTCTGATGAGAGAGGGTGGGGGATGGGGGTGAGAGAAACAAAGGATAAGCAGACAGAGAGAATTAAGATAGAGAGGAAGACGGAGTCAGATATACAGACATACTAAAGGTAGAATAATCCTTACACCTGTAATACCCTGATCATCTGAGGGAATAAACACGCAACATATAAAGAGCATAAGAGACCATTAACACATAACATATAAACTATAAAATTAATACAAGTTATAAAGGCTCATGACATAAACTATATCCATGCAGTGTCTCTGGTCCATGAATCTAGCTGACAAAATAAACGCAATATCTGGTCCGTCCGTCAAATGTACCAAATCCGTATAGTACCTCGTCCACTAATTGAACCAAATACATACAGTAACTCAGTCGTGACGGGTAACAGGTGGAGGCAGGCCGCGACAAGGGGCGGAACTGCATATTGAAACATCATTTGGACGTCTCCCCGATCACCCTCTTGTTGATGGTTCAGTGTACAATGGAGGATATATTGTTTATATATTGTTAGGACCGTGTCGTACTTTTCTATTTTTTTTATATAACATACTTCCATGTTATTCCATATTATTCCTGTAATAATGTGTTATATTTACTATTAAATAATCTAGTCACCTTACCCTGTGCTGTTAAGGTTTTAACTGTTATTATTTGTTCAAGCCCATCTTATTTCTTCATTTAGTATTGTAACAAGCATTCTTTCTCTCTAATGACCATCTGCATCGTTAAACGACCTACCGGCGGATTTTGGGCGGGAATTGGACCTACTGTATACAGTATATAGTGGTCCACCAACTGACGGAGTCCAGTCCTCCTTGTCATTCAGTTCACGTTGTTTTGAGCGACACTCGTCACCTGTTACTTATACTTCACTTTATTTCTGTGATTGTTCCTGTCGCCACCACTGTGGTATATCTATGTGAGTACCTATTTATGTCTCTTGTGTGTCCATCAGTGCTTGATTAGTTACATTTAAGTAATTCAGTGTTGTTTCACGATAGTTAATTTCAGTGTAAGTTATTTTATTTGTTTATGCAGCGTTAGCGTAATCCAATGCTTTATTTTTATTCTTTTAATGTTTCGATGTTTTAGTATCATTTGTGTCTTAAAAGTTTCGATGGTGAATCAATTTGTTGTGACAGCCTACGAGGCTCTTTATTGTGTTAATATTTAAATTAATTAAATTCTTAAAGGTTTACTTTATTTATTTTTATTCCCTTTTAAATTTACTTCACTTTTTTTGTTTGGTTACGCCTAGAACCTGGATATTTAAGTAAATTAAGAGACGGCGTAACAGTTTTGGCGACCTTGCCAGGATTCACGAACGACCTTTTGACACTTGTGATATTCTTTTTGTGTTTTCTTTTTATTATTTCTTAACTAGCCATCATGTTTGAAGATAGTGTCGATGTTGGCTTAAGAGAAGACCACGGTGTAGCTGAGTCACGTTCAGTGAATGATGAATTGCGCATTCTCGAGTGGCAAATAAAATTGAAAAAAGTTGGAATACGTCAGGCGGAAGCTGAGGCTAAAGCGAAAGAAGCAGATTCAGAAAACTTGCGACTGCGTATACAGCTCGGTCAGAGTAACCCTTCTAGCACCGATGGCCTCACCCCCAGATCTAGTTTTCCTCATTTCGATCCAGCACGTGCTGCTAGTCTAATGCCCACGTTTTCAGAGGAAACAGTTGATTAGATTTTTATTGCTTTCGAGAGACTTGCTACCACTTAAAAGTGGCCTATAGAGTTTTGGCCCGTTTTGCTTCAGCAGGCGTTTGCAGGTAAGGCTCTGTGTGGTTTTTCGTCTCTTACAGACAGTGACGCTAAGGATTATTTATGTATTAAGGAGGAAGTTTTGAAGGCTTATGCCCTTGTTCCTGAAGCGTACAGACAACGTTATCGTGGCCTCCGTAGGAAGGCAGACCAGACTCACCTTGAATTTGCTAGGAGTAAAAGAGAGGTATTCTCAAAGTGGTTAAACTTTTGTTTTTGTTTTTTTTTTTGTTTTTTTTTTTGTTTTTTAGGTTAAGGTGGGGAAAGGATGGAAGGCCTGCTGGGGCTCAAGACACAGCCAGACATGAGGGATGGAGAAGTCACAACATATAGTCGTGGGGGGAAAGGTTGGAAAAGAAGTTTAATGATTTAAACAGAGGAGGACGACACCCCTTGTTTAACATATTACAGAGTTTGTTGGCTAACTAAGCTAACCTAGGATGAGGTTGCACAATGGTTATTTTAGTAGACAATGACTAGATTGATTTTACAATTACAAGTTTATTAACATCTTATACTGTATTACGTTATGGACTCACTTGATTGTGACTTGTTAAATGTGAACTTATATCATCTAAGTTTTAATCTAAGGTGGATCACTGTGGCGGACATAGAATGGTCGCGGGTTGGGTTGTTGTAGTGCGGGCAGACTCCGGGGCCACCAGGCGCGGGGTCTCCCTCCGTTGATGTCTTCCCCTCGTAGGTGGTCTGGGCTGTGAGGGTCGTCCAGGAGCTTGTCCCAAACCTTCTTCCCTAGGCGATGGAACATGAAGTAGAGGGCCTCTGTTTTATTTCTTAGGTGGATGGTTTCCACTGTCTCCTGGTAGGGTGGCGCTTGGCCACTGGCTGACCTTAAACACTTGTTTTGGAAGCTCTGTAGTTGTTGTAGTCTAGTCTTCCCGAGTGTGACGAGTGGTATAGATGGGTACTCCAACACAGGCCTCACCAGCGCCTTGTACAGGTGAACGTGTATCTTCTCAGGCATCAGTTTAAAACGTTTTAATTTGGCTGCGGCGACTGTGGCTTTCCTTAGTCTGTCCTTCACGTGGGGAATGATGCCCGTCCGAGAGATGATGAGGCCGAGCAACCTGCCTTGTTTAGAGTACTCAATCTCTTCGTCGTCGATCATCAATGGCGCCGGCTTGAATTTGGCTATGGGTATGACCTCGAATTTCGTTTTGTTTGTTTTTATTTTCCATTTATGTTCATACTCCGAGATCTCCTCTATTGCCCGAGCAGTGAGTCGCGCCATCCTTGCTGTGGACCTTCCTGGGCAGGTGACCATCTGTGTAGAGTGTGTAGAGGGTTGGTGAGAGACAAGAGCCCTGAGGCACGCCGCTCGATAGTGAGAATTCTTCTCCAAAATGTTCTTGCATCTTGATTTTGGCTCTGCGGTCCATAATGAAGTTACACAGCAGGCGCGTCAGATTTTCGGGGAGCACCAGTTGTATGACCTTATACTGCAGCCCCGGGTGCCAAACTTTGTCAAACGCTTTGCTGACGTCCCTCAGTACTATATTGCACTGCAGGCGGCCAGTCATGCCATTGGCGATCTGCTCGTAGGCCTGGGCTTTGGCGGTGGATGTGCCTCGGTACTGGCGGGGATTATGCACGTCTTCGTCCTCCAGATACATCCACAATCGCTTGTTTACTGTTTTTTCGAAGATTTTGGCAGGTACCTCTAGCAGCGATATTGGTCGAAAGTTTTCGACACTGTTTGGAGGCTTCCCTGCTTTTGGTATGATGCGAATAACGGCGATTTTGAACATCTTAGGGAAGTATCCAGAGGCGAGGCAGGCGTTGCATATAAGAGCAAGCCTCTCTATCATGTTATCGGGGAGTTGAGCCAGGATCTTCTTGTTAATGTGACTTTGACCAGGTGATTTGTTTTTAAACCCTTTTATGACGGCTGACACACCTGCAGGAACTATGCACTCCGTCAGGTAGCTTCCGTCCACCAGTCTAGTGAAGTCAGTCCGTGGGAGCGGCTGGAGCAGGTGCTGATGGTCCTGCAACTGACCTAAAATGTCCTCCTCAAACTCCCTGTCGAAGCCCTCGTTCTCCTGTTCACTAATGGTAAAGATCTTTTGTAAATATCGCCGATGTAGTTACACTCCAAGGAAGTGAGTGATTTTGACTCCCTGATTGAGTTAATGCTCAGAGGAATTTTTGAGAACCATCGACGAAGAGGTTACCTTATACTTGCTAGATAGGGAATTTAGTACTATTGAAGAGGCTGCTAAGCATGCTGATGGATATGTTTTGAGGCATGGTAGGACTAACAAAGATGTTATTCCCCCACAGGTTCAAAGGAGTTTTAATCCCTCTCTCCACAGAGCGAGACAAGGGAATACTAACAGTAATTTTGTGCGTGATAGGAGGAGCTGGACGCGTTCGCCACCTAATGGGGCGTCCAAATTTTTTACATACCCTTGTAGTCACTGTGGAAAGCCTGGTCATAAGGCGGATTTGTGTTGGACAAGGCTGCAGCTAATTACGGGCAAACCAGCTATGATTGTTACTGAAGAGACTAATACGTCACCAGTCGGAGTGATGGCTGGTTTGAGTAAGGTTGATTTCCACAAAAGGTGAAGCACGAGAGTGCAGTTTCGGTTCTCGCCTCACGAGACTTTGATCTTTTCCAGGAGAGTTTTGGGAAGGACCCAGACGTTGGTACCTTTCGTCCCTTTTTGTCACAAGGCACGGTAGAAGTTGACGGTGTCGAAACACCAGTCACTATTTTGAGAGACTCGGGTTGTCTCCAAACTCTCATCAAAGAGGGTGTTGTTGCGGCGAGGAAGACTGGCAAATACGTCGTTTTGGGATCCCTTTGGGGTGAAGGTGTAGCTCCTTTGGTTTTAGTATGTGTCAAGTCTTCTTGTTTTCCAGGGATAGCTAACGTAGCCTGCGTGCACGAACTGCCTGTTGCTGGAGTGAACCTAATACTCGGTAACGAATCAATTTGTTATGACAGCCTACGAGGCTCTTTATTGTGTTAATATTTAAATTAATTAATTCCTAAAGGTTTACTTTATTTATTTTTATTTCCTTTTAATTTACTTCACTTTTTTGTTTGGTTACGCCTAGAACCTGGATATTTAAGTAAATTAAGAGACGGCGTAACTAACTGTATATATATTTATATATATATATATATATATATATATATATATATATATATATATATATATATATATATATAATTTTTTTTTTGTCATGGTTACAATGATCTGAGATACTAGGGTAGATGAAATAAATGTTTTATGTTGAGAACCACTAAGGCGAATAAGATAGATTTCGGTAATTTTAATAAGCAACAAAAGTTCATTTAATCAACCCAAAATGCATGACTACAACACAAAGGTATAAATTCATTAAGACACAGAAAAATTTCCAGGAAACACAACACATGTCTCTCACCGCGAGGGAGTTGGTAGTCTTTCTCACTATTGAGCTTTTCCCTCACGTTTTTACTTAACTCAAATGTAACTCATCACCACTGAGTAAAATTAACTACACTTGTGATCCATCTCTCTCTCTCTCTCTCTCTCTCTCATCTTGATTTTAAGAATTCCAACAAAGTTATGGAGAAAAAGCTTTCGTGAGGAGGAAGTTTTCAGGAGAAACTTTTCGCTAACGTTACAGAAAACTGGCAGGTAGACTGTCTTTTTTGTGTGGAAATTCGGTATAAATCTTTGATATTCAGCTTATGTGAACAAATTAGATATATTCCCACATCTCAGCCAGAACAGGTTTTTAGGTACGATTTTTTGAAGAGAAGTTTGAGCTGTGAACAACGAGGCACTGTTCCTGGTGAAGGGCCTCTGCAGCACCCGGGGAGAGCTCTGGTCCTCAGGAGAAAACGGAAAGGACAGCATTTTGTCCACCAGCGAGAGAAAATGTTGGGCTTTTACTGAGCAAAGTTTTGTGATAAGAAAAGACGATGTTGTGTTGTGTTAGGTGGAGGACGAGTCCTTGCTGGCCTCCACAGGACCTGCTGGCCTCTAGAACTTGTGGCCTTCAGAACTTATGGCCTCCAGTGTATAGACAAGGAGAGATAGTGTTAAAAAAACATGAGAACTTATTTTCATGAAATTTTTAGTGATTGTTTATTGGTATATGAACAAAATTAACTGAACCGGTACAAAAATACTGTGTTAAATTACAACAATAACAAATAATCAGCTGGTGCGCATGTTGATAAACACTGCTTTGTCAGCCAATCACGAGGGAGAATTCATCAGTGAAGCTTAGTTATACATAAAATATTTAATTCCGTTCACAAAAAAATATATATATCGTTCATTATGTACTAGAGAGTGCTTTGTGATGGACAATAATATGCTTAATGGTTGTTAATGCATGGTTGTACGCAAACACACACACACAGTTTGTATACATTCCGTTCATGGCGGTTCCTTCCTCACCGCCAGCAACAAATCCTGGACCAGCCGCCTCAGTAGCAGACGGATGTACTCTCTAGGTGTCTCTCGGTGGCGGTAGCTCTCAGGCCAGTCACAGAGACTTATTTAATTTGTTTCTGTATCTCTGGTTCTGTGTGTGTGTGTGTGTGTGTGTGTGTGTGTGTGTGTGTGTGTGTGTGTTTGTGTATAAGGAACAAGAACACGAAAAAAGAGCAAGAATTAGAGAGGAATTGAAAAAATAAAACTTAAGAAAATGGGAATAAAAAATCCTATATATGAGGAATCTCAAACAAATGCAACAATAAAAAACAAACAATAATACAGGAATAAATATATAAATAAATCAGAATAAAAGCAGGAAGTAAACTAACAAACAAAAGTAGGCATATGAGAGAGAGAGAGAGAGACGTAGAAGACAGAATAGGAGAGGAAGAGGAAAACCACAGGATTAGGAAGATTATTGTAGATTGATATTGATTGATTGTGTGCCGAGTGGGCAGTCTTGGGAGGCAGGCAGGGAGTGTGGCCAGTCTAGGGAGGCGGGCAGGGAGTGTGGCCAGTCTAGGGAGGCGGGCAGGGAGTGTGGCCAGTCTAGGGAGGCGGGCAGGGAGTGTGGGCAATCCAGGGAGGCAGGCAGGGAGTGTGGCCAGTCTAGGGAGGCGGGCAGGGAGTGTGGGCAGTCCAGGGAGGCGGGCAGGGAGTGTGGGCAGTCCAGGGAGGCAGGCAGGGAGTGTGGCCAGTCTAGGGAGGCGGGCAGGGAGTGTGGCCAGTCCAGGGAGACGGGCAGGGAGTGTAGCCAGTCCAGGGAGGCAGGCAGGGAGTGTGGCCAGTCTAGGGAGGCAGGCAGGCAGGCAGGCAGTCAGTGTGGCCAGTCCAGGGAGGCGGGCAGGGAGTGTGGCCAGTCTAGGGAGGCGGGCAGGGAGTGTGGCCAGTCTAGGGAGGCAGACAGGCAGGCAGGGAGTGTGGCCAGTCCAGGGAGGCGGGCAGGGAGTGTAGGCAGTCCAGGGAGGCGGGCAGGGAGTGTGGGCAGTCCAGGGAGGCGGGCAGGGAGTGTGGCCAGTCCAGGGAGGCGGGCAGGGAGTGTGGGCAGTCCAGGGAGGCAGGCACGGAGTGTGGCCAGTCCAGGGAAGCGGGCACAGAGTGTGGCCAGTCCAGGAAGGCGGGCAGGGAGTGTGGCCAGTCCAGGGAGGCGGGCAGGGAGTGTGGCCAGTCTAGGGAGGCAGGCAGGGAGTGTGGCCAGTCCAGGGAGGCAGGCAGGGAGTGTGGCCAGTCCAGGGAGTGTGGCCAGTCCAGGGAGGCAGGCAGGGAGTGTGGGCAGTCCAGGGAGGCGGGCAGGCAGGCAGGCAGGGAGTGTGGCCAGTCCAAGGAGGCGAGCAGGGAATGTGGGCAGTCCAGGGAGGCGGGCAGGCAGGCAGGCAGGGAGTGTGGGCAGTCTAGGGAGGCAGGGAGGCAGGCAGGCTGGCAGGGAGTGTGGCCAGTCCAGGGAGGGAGGGAGGCAGGCAGGCAGGGAGTGTGGGCAGTCTAGGGAGGCAGGCAGGGAGTGTGGGCAGTCCAGGGAGGCAGGCAGGCAGGCAGGGAGTGTGGGCAGTCTAGGGAGGCAGGCAGGCAGGGAGTGTGGGCAGTCCAGGGAGGCAGGCAGGCAGGGAGTGTGGGCAGTCCAGGGAGGCAGGCAGGCAGGGAGTGTGGCCAGTCCAGGGAGGCAGGCAGGCAGGCAGGGAGTGTGGCCAGTCCAGGGAGGCAGGCAAGCAGGCAGGGAGTGTGGGCAGTCCAAGGAGGCAGGCAGGGAGTGTGGCCAGTCCAGGGAGGCGGGCAGGGAGTGTGGGCAGTCTTGGGAGGCAGGCAGGCAGGCAGGCAGGGAGTGTGGCCAGTCCAGGGAGGCGGGCAGGGAGTGTGGGCAGTCTTGGGAGGCAGGCAGGGAGTGTGGGCAGTCCAGGGAGACAGGCAGGGAGTGTGGGCAGTCCAGGGAGGCGGGCAGGGAGTGTGGGCAGTCCAGGGAGGCGGGCAGGGAGTGTGGCCAGTCTAGGGAGGCGGGCAGGGAGTGTGGCCAGTCCAGGGAGGCGGGCAGGGAGTGTGGACAGTCCAGGGAGACAGGCAGGGAGTGTGGGCAGTCCAGGGAGACAGGCAGGGAGTGTGGGCAGTCCAGGGAGGCGGGCAGGGAGTGTGGGCAGTCCAGGGAGGCAGGCAGGGAGTGTGGGCAGTCCAGGGAGGCGGGCAGGGAGTGTGGCCAGTCTAGGGAGGCAGGCAGGCAGGCAGGCAGTCAGTGTGGCCAGTCCAGGGAAGCGGGCAGGGAGTGTGGCCAGTCTAGGGAGGCAGGCAGGGAGTGTGGCCAGTCCAGGGAGGCAGGCAGGGAGTGTGGGCAGTCCAGGGAGTGTGGCCAGTCCAGGGAGGCAGGCAGGGAGTGTGGGCAGTCCAGGGAGGCGGGCAGGAAGTGTTGCCAGTCCAGGGAGGCAGGCAGGCAGGCAGGGAGTGTGGGCAGTCCAGGGAGGCGGGCAGGGAGTGTGGGCAGTCCAGGGAGTGTGGCCAGTCCAGGGAGGCAGGCAGGGAGTGTGGGCAGTCCAGGGAGGCGGGCAGGAAGTGTTGCCAGTCCAGGGAGGCAGGCAGGCAGGCAGGGAGTGTGGGCAGTCCAGGGAGGCGGGCAGGGAGTGTGGGCAGTCCAGGGAGTGTGGCCAGTCCAGGGAGGCAGGCAGGGAGTGTGGGCAGTCCAGGGAGTGTGGGCAGTCCAGGGAGGCAGGCAGGCAGGGAGTGTGGCCAGTCCAGAGAGGCGGGCAGGGAGTGTGGCCAGTCCAGGGAGGCAGGCAGGGAGTGTGGGCAGTCTTGGGAGGCAGGCAGGGAGTGTGGGCAGTCCAGGGAGGCGGGCAGGGAGTATGGGCAGTCTTGGGAGGCAGGCAGGGAGTGTGGCCAGTCCAGGGAGGCAGACAGGGAGTGTGGCCAGTCTTGGGAGGCAGGCAGGGAGTGTGGGCAGTCTTGGGAGGCGGGCAGGGAGTGTGGGCAATCTTGGGAGGCAGGCAGGGAGTGTGGGCAGTCTTGGGAGGCAGGCAGGAAGTGTGGCCAGTCCCGGGATGCGGGCAGGGAGTGTGGGTAGTCTTGGGAGGCAGGCAGGGAGTTTGGGCAGTCCAGGGAGGCGGGCAGGGAGTGTGGGTAGTCTTGGGAGGCAGGCAGGGAGTGTGGACAGTCCAGGGAGGCAGACAGGGAGTGTGGCCAGTCTTGGGAGGCAGGCAGGAAGTGTGGCCAGTCGAGAGAATCTGGCAAGGAGTGTGACCAGTCCAGGCAATCAGGCAAACAGAGACAAACACTGAAACAATAACCAAATGACTTAACAAAGATAAAACAAACAAATATACGATAACATTAATCATTAAACACAAAAAATTTACCCCAATTTTAGATAGCATTTCTGTGCTCTAATATCAACCATTTTAAGTATATTTAGTTTATTTTGTATATACCAGGTAAAAACTTCAACCGACGTATGTAAATTCACTTGATTATTTTTCTCTACTTAAAGATAAACGCAGGAACTATTTACACATAATACCGAGATGAGATGTTATAATGAAAAGTACATAGGGAAGAAGTCATGATTATTCTTCTACATCCAACAAACTCATCTTACTTAGTGGCATTCACTTTGTCGAGTTAATTCAGGTAGATCGTGTAAGAATTTGTGTTGGAGGGTGAATGAGTGTTCCTAAAGAAAGTGTATGTGTGTGTGTGTAAGAATAATAATAATAATAATAATAATGATTAACGGTTTATTGAAAAAGTTCTGCAGCCAGAAGGCTGAAAATATACATAGGACAAAAATGACTTCTTACATGCAAGCACATGGGATGGGTGGGTCGTTTAATAAAAGCTTTGCTGAAAGAAGAAGGAACATGAATTGAACATACAAATTATTGTAGTTTACAGTTGATGGTCCCGGCCTAGACTGGTCATGGAGACACCAGGTGATGTGGTGTTCACGTGGTGTAGTAACTCGTCCTCTGGTGTTGATATGAAGGACCTCACGTGGTCATGGGGTCACCGGGTGGTGTGGTGTTCACGTGGTGCAGTAACTCGTCTGTGTCTGTCTCTGTCTGTCTTTCTGTCTGAGGAACCCCAGACAGGGAGGTTAGGTGAAGGGAGGTCAGGTTAGGTTAGGGAGGCGTGTCACTGTTGTCTTGTATTGTAAAGGACTACCAACTCTTTCAGTCCTTTGATAGACTAATTGGACGTTAGCATAGTCAGGGACAAGGCTGACAAGGAAGGTACGAAAACCTTAATTGTTGGCGATTCCCAGGTACGGTACCTGGACAGAGCTTTTTGTTGTAAAAACAAAAATAGGATGAGGGTGTGTTTGCCAGGAGCTGGGGTGGGGGATATAGTTGACAGGATGGACAATATCTTGTATGGTAATGGGAATAAACTCATTATCTGCCTCAGTGCAGGAGGCAATGATATTGGCCGGTGTAGGAGTGAGAAGCTTCTTGATAAGTTCAAGGCAGCTATAGAACGTATTAGGTCGAAGGGAGGGATCCCTATCATATGTGGTGTCCTGCCCAGAAGGAGAGTTGGCATTGAATGGTTGTCAAGGGCAGTTGGTGTTAACGACCGTCTTGACAGATATTGCAAGTCAATATCAGTCCCATTCATTGCCAACTGGGAAAACTCTTACGGCAGAAGGGACCTTTATGCTAGCGATGGGGTGCATCTGTCTAGGGATGGGGCGGCAACCCTGGCTGGTTCTCATGAGGGCAGTTCAAAAGATGTCGAAGTCTTTAAACTGCTCGGAGAACATATGAGCACTAGGATGGAGGAGACTGCAGTGGGAGCGGGTAAACAAAGTGAAAGGTTACAGGGAAATAGTGCTAGGAATGATGACAAAACTAAATTAGACAGTGAGTTAAAACCTAAACGCGACACAGAGAGGACTCGGAACACGACTAACTTAAATGTCTACTACGCAATCAGTAGAACTATGAGAAACAAAATGAATGAAATCAGGGCGTTGGTATGTACCGAAAAAATCGATATAATAGCATTCACCGAAACATGATTAAACCTAGACTTACGTGAGTTACCTGTCGAATACCAAATTGCAGGTTACAAATTATTCCATACCAATAGGCAGATTAGGAAAGGAGGCGGAGTAGCAATCTATGTCAGGGATAATCTGAAGTATGAAATAAATAAAGAAATAAAAACTGAGAGGAATACAGAAACAATTTGGATAGAATTAATCGATGGTAGGGAAAAATTAATCACAGGAGTAATATATAGACCTCCTAACCTTGATAGAGTTAATAAGCGACTTATTTGGGATGAAATGCGCAGGGCTTCCATACATAGCAAAGTCTGTATAGCAGGCGACTTTAACTTTAGCCAAATAGATTGGATTGACCTTGCTGGTAACTCAGCCTCAGAGGATTTTCTTGAAATAATCCAGGACTGCTTCCAAAGCCAACATATAACTGAACCCACCCGGGATTTTAATATACTCGACTTAGTTATGTCAAACAGAGAAAACCTCATTAGTAATAAGAACATAAGAAAACAAGAAGTTTGCAATAGGCCGGTTGGACTGTGCATGGCAGCTCCTGTCGAGAGTTACTACCACTCTGTCATCCATGAATCTATCTAGCCTCCTTTTAAAACTTCCCAGCGTTCCAGCACCGACTACAAAGTTGCTAAGCTCGTTCCACTCGTCTACCACCCCATTTGTGAACCAGTTCCTTCCTATCTTCCTCCTTAACCTAAACTTATCCAACTTAAATCCGTTGCTTCGAGTCCTATCCTGCTCGGATATTATAAGAACTTTATCTATATCTCCTTCATTGATTCCTTTCACCCACTTAAATACTTCTGTCATATCTCCCCGCACTTTTCGTTTTCTAGGGAATGCAAGTTTAGTTTCTTTAATCTATCTTGATAATGAAGGTTTCTAAGTCCCGGAATCATTTTCGTCATTCTTCGCTGCACCGACTCCAGTAAATTGATATCCATTTTATAATAAGGGCACCAGAACTGAACAGCATAATCGAGGTGCGGCCTGACTAGCGCAAGATATAGTTGCAATATGACCTCTGCACTCTTATTACTTACACTTCTAGATATAAAACCCATTACTTTGTTTGCCTTATTTCGAACACTAACACACTGTTTTCTAGGCCGAAGGTCCGGGCTTACACATACCCCTAAGCCTCTTTCACTGGTCGACTTCTCAAGGTTGATGGTGTGAGGCTGTATACATTGACAGTATTTGTTCTTCCAATATTAAGTACGCTGCACTTGCTGGTGTTGAATTTCATTTGCCATTTTCTGACCACCCCTGCAGTTTATTTAAATCCTCCTGTAGTGCATTTGCACCCTGCCCTGAATTAATCTGACGCCCTATTTTGGTGTCATCTGCAAACTTGCTTATGTCACTGCTGATCCCAGGTAGGGAACGAACTTGCTAACAGCGATCACAAAGAAATAAGATTCCATTTAGAATTTCAGGGCAGCCGCAAGGAAAATTCCACTAAAGTCTCAGATTTCAGAAGGGCAAACTTTGATAGTTTGAAGAGGCAGCTGAGAGAAGGGGTATCACACTTGGGGGTGAATTACATGACCTCACACAATGTACCCACAGAGGGCGACCTCACCTTACCTGGAGACCTGACGGTTGAGGATGACCTGATCACGAGATCTAAGGTTGACGAGTTCCACAACAATTTAAATAATGAGTTACTTTATGAACAAAGGCAGAATATACCATACAGAAAACTCGGATCAAACAACAATGACCCAAAATGGCTAAATAATTATTTAAAGAATATTATTGGACAAAGGAAGGCTATAGGTAGGAGAATAAATCATGGTGAAGTTTACCTCCGAGATTATTTTAAGGTATTGGCCGGTAGGGTTAAGACCGAGAAAAGAAAAGCAAAGAGGAATAATGAACTGAAGGTAGCAAGGGAGGCAAAGTCAAACCCTAAGGGATTCTATCAAATGTATCAAACTAAAACACGAGAAAAGGTTGGACTCATACAGACAGATACCGGCGAGCTAACTGATAACGACGGACAAATGAGCAATAATCTGAATAAATATTTTTCAACAGTTTTCACCACGGAAAATTTAAACATGATACCCGAGGCACAGGCTCTATACAGAGGTAATGAAGAAAGTATATTAAGCGAGTTAATAGTGACTTGTAACGATGTTATTAAGCAAATAGACAAACTAAAGCCTACAAGGTCCCAATGAGATATTTGCCAGCGAATTAAAAGAATGTAAGGAAGAGCTTAGTATGCCCTTAGCAAGGTTGTTTAATATGTCCTTAAAAACGGGTGTAGTTCCAGAATCCTGGAGGATAGCGAATGTAATACCGATTTTCAAGAAGGGAGATAGATCACTATCCTCTAACTACCGACCAATCAGTCTAACATCAATTGTAAGCAAATTACTGGAAGCATTAATTTCAAACTATTCAAAATCACCCGGAGAAGCACAAGTTCATCAATGATTCCGAACATGGCTTCACAAGGGGGCGTTCATGTCTAACTAATCTATTAACATTCATTTCATCTGTTTTCGAATCAGTGGACGAGGGGCACAATTATGATGTGGTATATCTCGACTTTAGCAAAGCCTTCTAACGAGTCCCCCACGAAAGACTAATAAGAAAAGTGGAGGCTCATGCCATTAAAGGAGATTTTCTAAAATGGACTAGGGCGTGGTTACTGGACAGAAAACAACGAGTTAGCATTAACGGCACTAAATCCGATTAGAGCAACTTCACTAGGGGAGTTCCCCAAGGCTCAGTCCTTGGACCATTAATATTTATTACTGTATATACACAGACGGCATAGATATCGGCGTAGACAGCAACATAAGTAAATTTGCTGATGACACTAAAATAGGGCGTGTAATTAAATCTGACGAGGACTCTGCTAAACTATAGGAAGATCTAAACAAATTTTTCAAATGGTTTGAAAAATGGCAGATGAAATTCAATGAGGACACATATAAAGTACTCAGTATAGGAGATATAAACAGGGAAACCAGATACCAGATGAACAACGATGTTATGGAGAAATCCGAATGTGAAAAATATTAAGGAGAAATGATAAGTAGGAATCTTAAACCAAGTAAACAATGTGTATTTGCTCGAAACAAGGCTAATAAAGAACTTGGTTCATACAAAGGAGTGTTAGTTACAAGACTAGCAAGGTCATTCTAAAACTATATCTTGCGCTTGTGAGACCTCGCTTGGATTACGCAGTTCTTGGAAAGAATTCAGAGGAGAATGACAAGACTAATACCGGACATTAGGAACATTGAGTACAGACACAGGTAAAAACATCTTAATTTGCACTCCCTCGAGAGACGCAGAGTGAGGGGCGGTATGATAGAGGTGTATAAATGGAAGTCAGGGCTAATCGAAGGGGACAATACAAAGATACTTAAACTATCCAACCAGGAGTGAACTCGTAACAATGTTTTAGATTAAACAAATTTAGATTTAGGCGCGAAATAGGTAAACATTGGTTTAGAAATAGAGTAGTGGACGAGTGGAACAAGTTACCAAATATCATCATTAACTCGAATACGCTGGATAGCTTCAAACATAGGTTGGATGGATGTATGAACAATAGGGGCTGGGTGTAAATGGGACTGTCCAGTATGGGCCAATAGGCCCGCTGCAGTTTCTTCCATTCTTACGTTCTTGCTGGAGGTCATCAGCATGGTAACCTATCCCGTAGTCGGTGGGGAGAGAGTGTGTTTATTTTACTCAGTGGCTGATGAGAGAGAGAGAGAGAGGGGCCTCACCTCAACACAATATTTCAACATGAGAGAAAATATAACATTAGAAACAAGATCGGTGAAGCCGTCAAGACCTTAGCGCCAGTATTGTTTGTTGTCTTGTGTGTGAGTTGAATAAAGGTAAACACAGCTGACTAATGGTGGCATACGAGGCCCTGGAGGCGTTTGAGGGACACACACACACACCCAGAGCAGGTAAGTGTAGGATGATATTACAAGTAATCTGAGTTTAACTTACAGAGTTATGAAAATCCTTGTAATTTTTTCTCGTTCTTGACTTAATTTAGGTTTTCGTCGTTGAGTATAAAGTATATATTTAGTACTTTAGAAAGTTTAGGATAAGAAAAATATACCATTAATATTACATCAAAAGAGTTAATGTTATATGTTGTACTCCGATGTCGTAGTGGGAGTCTCTTGACCAACTCTTCACGTTAACAAGGAGTCTAATGTGAGTCTGGTAGAGGCATTAAGGTGAAGATACAGGTGTAACTTGGTACCGTCACACAAGATTGAATAGTTACAGAGGTACTTATAGACTCAACATAATGAGAGCTTCAAAATTATATACTTAGAATTGTATAGAGATAAATGTCTCACTCAAATCACGAACGCTACAGGTGTTTCTTATGTAGGTGTGTTAAACAAGGGATGATTGACGTACTGTGGCGGTGAGTCCTGAATCTTGGTTGGATCAGTAACTTTCTGTGACGTGAGTTAGGAGCATTAAGTTAGTTTTACAATGGGTAGCAGGAAATGGCGGGAGTTGGGGTGAGGCAGTAATGTGTGTGTGTGTGTGTGTAATAATAATAATAATAATAATAATTCGCTTTTTAAGTTAACATGGCAGCCCGAAGGCTGAAAATATACAATGAACAGAGATGATAAGTTACATAAGGTGGAATCGGGGAGTGGGTCACTTCATTGACAAAAGCTTTCAATACAGAAACATAAGAAAATAGTCAACATATAGATTAACTGTAGATCTGGTACTGTAAGAGCGGGTCTTGTAGAATAAAGGGTGAAATAGGAACCGAGTCTGTATGGGTAGAAATCACGGAAGGAAGAGAAAAACAAATTATGGGAGTGATTTACACGCCCCCCAAGTCTTGAGAAAGAAGCAGCTCAGAAAAGAGGATGTTCTTAAGAGGATAAATAAATTAAAGAAGACAAAATCCCCAGAGCTGGATGAAATTTTTCCTCGAGTCTTGAGAGAGTGTAGGGAACACATTAGCGGACCCCTCGTAAATTGTTTACAAAATCATTAGACACGGGAGTTGTGCCAGACTTGTGGAAACAGGCAAATGTAGTACCCATATTCAAAAAGGGAGACAGAGCATCAGCTTCAAATTACCGGCTGATCAGTTTGACGTCACTAGTGGGAAAATTTCTTGAATCAATTATAGCAAATAGCATCCGATCGCATTTAGAGAAAGGCAAATTAATCTTCGACTCTCAACATGGGTTCACAAAGGGAAAATCTTGTCTAACAAATCTGCTGACGTTTTTTAGGAAAGTCTTCGAGGTAGCAGATCATGACGAAAATTACGATGTTATTTACCTAGACTTTAGCAAAGCATTTGACAGAGTACCGCATCAGAGGCTTCTGAGAAAAGTTTTGGCTCATGGTATCGAGGGGAAAGTTTTAAATTAGATAAAATCATGGATCACCAATAGAACGCAGAGGGTCAGCTTAGATGGTGTTAAATCTGAGTGGGGTTCCCCTGGGGTCAGTACTAGACCCACTCTTGTTCATAATCTACGTAAACGATCTAGATACTGGGATCAGCAGTGACATAAGCAAGTTTGCGGATGACACCAAAATAGGGCTGTAGATTAATTCAGGGCAGGATGCAAATGCACTACAGGAAGATTTAAATAAACTGCAGGGGTGGTCAGAGAAATGGCAAATGAAATTCAACACCAGCAAGTGCAGCGTACTAAATATTGGAAGAACACATACTGTCAATGTGTACAGCCTTAACAACATCAACCTAGAGAAGTCGACTTGTGAAAGAGACTTAGGGGTACTTGTAAGCCCGGACCTACGGCCTAGAAAACAGTGTGTTAATGTTCGAAATAAGGCAACAGAGTATTAGGTTTTATATCTAGAAGTGTAAGTAATAAGAGTGCAGAGGTCTTATTGCAATTATATCTTGCGCTAGTCAGGCCGCACCTCGATTAAGCTGTTCATTTCTGGTGCCCTTATTATAGAATGGATATCAATTCACGAAAATGATCCCGGGAATTAGAAACATACCATATCAGGATAGGTTAAAGAAACTAAACTTGCATTCCCGAGAAAGACGAAGAGTGCGGGGAGATATGATAGATGTATTTAAGTGGGTGAAAGGAATCAATAAAGGGGATATAGATAAAGTTCTTATAATATCCGAGCAGGATAGGACTCGTAGCAACGGATTTAAGTTGGATAAGTTTAGGTTTAGGAGGGAGATAGGAAGGAACTGGTTCACAAACAGGGTGGTGGACGAGTGGAACAAGCTTAGCAACTTTGTAGTACGTGCTTGAACGCTGGAAAGTCTTAAAAGGAGGCTAGATAGATTCATGGATGATAGACAGTGGTAGTAACTCTTGACAGGAACTGCCATGCACAGGCCAACCGGCCTATTGTAGACTCCTTATTTTCTTATGTTCTTAATAATAATAATAATAAGCATAATAATAAACGGTTTATTAATAGAGTTGCAGCCGGTGGCTGAAAATATACAGACTTACATTTGATTTAGATACAATGATATAATATGCATTGAATACATTTACAGGGCTGTACAGTACATAAGTCAGGAGTTGTTTATTATTTTAACAGTAGATGGGATGGTGCTGTTCTTATACCTATCGGTGTGGGCTCTTATGGGCTGAATTTTGTTGTAGTGGCGGACTGCGCGAGTTGGGTGGGGGGCTGCAGGTGGCGATGACGAGGGTGGTACAGTAGTCCACTGCCAAACCTTTCCAGTGCTTGGTGGTGGAGGTCACTGACGGATGGCATTTCCAGGGTGGAGAGAGCGTTGGTGTAGCCAGAGTATTGTGCACTGAGCATGATTCTGCAGGCCCTTTTCTGTACCTTCTCTAGCTGACGTTGTTGGGTGGAGTTGAGAGACGACGACCAGGCTGTTATGTTCATTCATGTGACCTGATGTCGGCGCCAAGCCTGGCTGTTAAGCCGCTACCTCACTACAGCTGCAGATGCACCACGTGGTCTGGGTAGGTCTTCCAGCTCACACAGGGTTGTGGAGATGGTTCTTGTTCCTCATGTGATGTAGTTAGGAATTCATAGTTCCTCACCTGGTTAGAGTAGGGAGTCCTCACTACTCTCCTGGTGTAGTTTTGAGTGTTTCTTGGCTTCTCATCCAGTGTTGTTGGTGGCGAGTGTACTGCGGGCTGGGTGTGTCACGTCAAGGGTCAGATCAACACTGACCTCTAAGCACAATTGTCACTAACATTTGTTTCTTTCTTTCGAGTTGAAATTATCACTTTTGTATATCACTTGTGAGTTGATCATCAATCTTTGCACTGTACTGTTGGTGTGAGGATGTTGATAAATCCAGATTGGAAGGAGGAGATGGGGGAGGGGAAGGCCCGACAGACCAGGCTGGCAGCTGTCTCCATGGTCAAGAGACCACGGCCGCATTAGCAGGCAGCGCCGACTACACGTCCTTACCCTATGAAGGCAGAAGGAAGTGTGTGTGTGTGTGTGTGTGTGTGTCTAGTTTGGCAGCATTATGTTAGTGTTAAGGTGCAAGCACTGCTTGCTTCCTCCCGCTTTCAGCTGCCGCCGCTGGCTAGCCCTCGTGGCGAACAGGGAAGCACTTGCATAAGTCTTTCCCTGCCAGTACACGGCATCCTCACTATCAAGACTCCTGCAGGGTCCTCGTGGCAACACACGGTAACTGGGTGCCACGTGAGCAGCCATCAGTGAGTCCCGGCTCCCAGATGAGGGCCAACTCACAGAACGGGGGTCTGGCTACACTTTCTCCTGGAAGGGTAAGCCTGCTGTGGAGAGAAACCACATTTATAGAGTTGGCGTGGCCATCCGCCAACGCATCCTACACAGGCTAACTGAAACGCCTATTGAGATCAACGAGCGCCTCATGATGCTTCAAGTCCCACTGAATCACTCACGTCATGCCTTCTTCATCAGTGCATACGCCCCAACACTGGATGCAGAGGATGACATGAAGGAGGCCTTTTATGCCGAACTCGACAGAGTGCTAACCTCAATCCCCAGAGAAGACAAGGTTCTGCACCTTGATGACTTCAATGACAGAGTTGGCAGAGATGCTAATATTTGGCAGGGATTCATTAGGAGAAATGGACCCCGCAAGTGTAATCCCAACGGCCTACTCCTCCCCAGCAAGTGTGCTGCTCACAACCTGACTATCACCAATACGTTGTTTAGGCAGGCTGACAAGTTCAAGGGTTCATGGCAACACCCACGAACCAAACACTGGCATTTCATTGACTATATCATTGTAAGAGAAAGGGATCGCCGAGATGTCCTTAACCACAGTACCATGCATGGCTCAGATCACTGTGACACCGATCATCGACTTGTCAGATCCAAGCTCTCACTTCATGTCGTCCAAAAACGACAAAAGCAGCAAGCCTCCAGAAGAGGTCTTAATACTGAGAGTCTTGAGGATCTAACGGTAGCACATGCTTTCAGAGCGCAGCTTATAAACAACTCAACAACAAACAACGTGAATTCCAATGCCGAATGGGATACTCTTAATACTGTTAAGACAAAACCCTGCAGAGAGACCCTCTGCCAGATCAAAAGATACACCAGGACTGGTTTGATGAAAATGACTCGGCAATCAAAGTATTCATCAATAATAAATGTGCTGCTTTTACTGACTGGCAGAACAACCCTCAGTCTCCGACCAAAGCTGGTACTTTCCTCAAGAAGAAAGCGGCAGCCCAGCGGGAACTTTACAATCTAAGGAACGAATGGCTTAAAAATAAAGCATGTGAAGCACAAAAACTTGAAGATCGGCACAAGATATGCAAATTTTTCATTTTCACAAAAACATTTTATGGGCCAGTCACATGTGGCGCAGTACCCCTCCACTCATCTGACGGTAACCACATAATTGATGACGACGAAGTCCTCCTTCAGCGCTGGAAAGAGCACTACCATTTATTGCTCAACCGAAAAACCGATCTGGATGTCCTGACTACCCAGCAGATCCCTCAACATCCAGAGTTGACCCACCTCAGCTATCCTCCATCCCTTGATGAGGTAGCTACTGCCATCAAACAGATGAAAAATAACAAACCCTCAGGGCCTGATGGAATCCCAGCTGAGGTGTATAAAACAGGAGGACCTCTGCTTACCAGCCGTCTCCACTCTCTCCTGGAAAATATATGGGAAAAGGTGGAAAGCCCCCAATCTCTTCAAGATGCCTCCATTGTCAATATATATAAGAACAAGGGAGACCTGTCAGAATGTGGCAACTACCGTGGGATTTCGCTACTCTCCATAGCTGGCAAGATTATCGCCTGAGTCCTCTTAAGCAGACTTCTTCCTGAGGCGGAAAACGTCCTCCAAGAATCTCAATGTGGTTTTAGACCATCACGTGGCACCACTGACATGATCTTTACTGCCTGCCAGATACTGGAAAAGTGCAGAGAACAGCATCGTGACCTGTACATGACTTTCATAGACCTAACCAAGGCCTTCGACTCGGTCAACAGGGAAGTCCTCTGATGGACCCTCAGCCATTTTGGCTGCCCACCAAAATTCATCTCCATTGTGAGGCAACTCCACAATGGCATGAACGGCAGTGTTCTGCACAACGGCACCCAGTCAAAGTTCTTCCCCATGCAAACAGGGGTTAAACAAGGGTGTGTACTGGCACCAACTCTCTTTTCCCTCTTCTTGGCTGCCTTCCTTATTCGTACCAATGCCAATTTAGCCAGCGGGGTGAACATCGAGTACCGGGTGAAGAGGGGTCTTTTCAACATAAGACGACTCCAGGCAAGAACGGAGGTGTCGGCAGCTTCCATTACTAAACTTCAGTATGCAGACGGACTCACCCTTATTGCCCACACTGAAGACGACCTACAGGAGATCCTGAACACCTATGTAGACGCGTATGCACACTTCGGCCTTGAGGTGAATGTACTTAAGACTCAGATTCTCTTTCAACCTGCCACTGGTTCAGACACACCTCCACCATCCATCCAGCTTAACGGTACTACCCTCTCTAATGTTGCCCACTTTCGGTATCTCGGCTCCCACCTGTCCACCACGGCAGATATTGATGAAGAGATTCAGTATCGGATCAGATGTGCATTTCAAGCCTTGGGCGGACTCTGAAATCGTGTCTTCAGCTGTAGGGAGCTGAAATTATCCACAAAGCAGTACGTATATCGAGCAGTGGTCCTGCCCACTCTACTATATGGCAGTGAGACATGGGGTCACATACAGGAGGCACCTCAAGGCAATCGAGAACGTTCACCAACGTAGTCTTCGTTCCATCCTCCGTGTTCGCTGGGAAGACAAGAGAACAAATGCCAGTATTCTTGCTGACACCAACTGTAGGAGCATCGAGGCTACCATTATCCATGAACAACTACGTTGGACTGGCCATGCTACCAGCATGGACGACAGTAGACTGCCATAAAAAGCTACTTTACAGTCACCTAACGAATAGTAAACATAACGCCGACGGGCAATTGAAAAGGTATAAGGATACTGTAGTCTTAAGACAAACCTGAAAAGGTGCCAAATCGACCTCCTCACCTGGGAGGCGATTCCTCCACATTGTAACGCTTGGAGGAGCACCACACAAGGTGTCAATACTTTCGAGTTAGTCCGACTGCAAGCCGAAGCAGACAAGCGCGAACGCGGGAAAGACGCTGCCACCGCCCCTCCCGCAGTAAATGGAGCCCTCCACATGTGCAACGAATGTGAACGACGCTGCGGGTCCCGTATAGGTCTCTTTAGTCACCTCAAAACTCACTAACCTAGCTGATATCCCAGATACCTCATATCATTGTATCATAGCTGGATGATCGTCATACATGATTCCGAGCGACAGCAAAGTAGTAGTAGTAGTGTGTGTGTGTGTGTGTGTGTGTGAATAAAAGTATCTAAGAATAAATGTGTGTATGAGCGTACAGTACATACTATATATACTTTCATGTATATACTTTCATATATATATGTATACAATAAGTATGATTGTGTATATAAATCTGTATAGGTAAATATGTGTATGCATGAATGATTGGATGTATGGATGTGTAACCGCCAGTCAGGCAGCTAAAGGATATTTCGACTAGTGACGTTGGACACAAACATTATAATTCGGTCAAACCTGTTGAATACATTTCATTTAGTATTTCAAATAAGTCATACATAGGCACTCTTACATAAATGTTTAATCCAATATATATTTACATAACAATCATGGCTATGTAATTAGTCTAATCTTAACACTTACAATGAGTACTCAATTTGCCATATTTCTATATTGTCACCATGATAAATGTTGCAATGGACACAGTACTAGTTAAACTTACGTGTTGAAAGTCTAGAGAGAAGCCAGGGTGGGTGTTGACTCTAAGATATGGGTAGCTATACTCAAATGCCCACCCTATAGCCTGGCCCCCTGGCTGGTCAGCTATGGCTGAGTCAGGTGATTATAATTATACATAAACAAACTCCCTTCACACGCTCCAACCTCCTTCTGGGCCTCTCATCTCCACCATCTTCGTACTCTACACACTGTATACGGGCAGGCACACCCAATAAACATGACATGACTTACAGCCTAACATAATGTTTGTTTATGTGTCATCTTACTCATTGCTGCTTGCGGTAACAGGATGAATGACCGGATATATGGATGAATGACCGGATATATGGATGAATGACCGGATATATGGGTGAATGACCGGATATATGGATGAATGACCGGATATATAGATGAATGACCGGATATATCCAGCTATGTGTTTATCATGAGTTTATAATTCAATACAGACAGGTATAATCACTGTCTACAGGTATATTTATCCACCGTAAACCTTTCTCCTCACCTTTGATCTCTTGTCCACACTGTCATAAACCGACATAAACTGGTTGCCGTGGCTTATGTGGCTTACCACACTAATGGGCCATTACTGTGATTGGTGCGTGAAAGTCGCGCCGACTCCTGGTCCCTTCCGTACTTAAAGCTCACATTTGCACGGTAAAAGCGACATTTTTCGCCTCTATAACGCAGCGGAATGCTATCCTCGAGTATGAATAGTTTTTGAGGCAGAAAGTAAACACACAATAATGGCGGATATAATTGAGTATTGTTCATAGTATTGTTCTGTTTTTCAATTTATTAAAGCACATTTTTGCTCACGCGAGAAAGGAGGTATTTTGGATTTTTAAATGTCATTCCAAGGTTATTTAATTTTCCAATGTCATTATTATCACATTAGGCGTAAAGCATGACACATTTTCTATAAACATTTGAGAAAAAAATATGTAAGTTTTGATGATTTTGTAATTTTTTTTCAATTATTTTCTTTGAATTGAAAACGGCAGGTTAATCGGACTTCATTTTTTTTTTTTTACTCTGGAAGTTTTGGATAATGATCTTAGTGATACGTTTTAGGATTTTTTATTATGAGGTACCTATATTACTGATTCATTTTATCTTTATTCTCCATTATCAAATCATTCCTCTCTCTCTCTCCTGTGCTCATATTCTTTCTTTTTTGTTCTTCCTGTGTTTCCCTCTCCCCTTTCCTTAACTGTGTCGCTCTCAATTTCTCATTCTCCAGCTCAAACTTCGTCCCACTTTCGCTTCGATTTTCCTTTTCTTTTCCCCCCATAACTTCTACATCATATACCACTTTCCCTTCACTTTCCCCTCGACAGTACACTACGACTTTCTTATATTTCTCATTTCTTTATCTCTGTCATTAACTTGCTTTTTGTCTGTCTATAAATATGTCTATCAGAATATATACTCTTATTGATATATCTTTATTTACGTATCTCTAACAGTTTATCTCTTATCTCTTCCTTTCTTCCTTTCTTTATTCTGTCTTTAGTTTTTCTCTTGTTGCCTTAAAGAGAGAGCTCGACCGCCTCACCGTGACATTTATCGTATATAAACATCATCATCATAACAATCATTAAACAGCAACATCATAATAATCAAAATAATTATTACGTAACATCTAGATAATAATAATCACACTATAACCAAAAAAGGGTTTCCTTCTTTTGTTTGTAAGTAACTAGTGTTTGTTAAATAAGGTTTCACGCTCGTATGATAATAACACCTCAACAACAGTGGGATGTATTCTGGGTGTTGCTCATCACCTAACAGTAAATTAACGATGTTTTGTGGTGCTCGAGTGTATACATTAGGCTACTAGGGTAAATTATTCACTGATGTTACTTATGACTATTTTTCATCCTTATTCACGTAACAGTTATTCAGTTATAGTAGGTGAATATATCTTAACTTTGTACCATCGAATATTAAATCACCTCATTACGGATTAAAATGTCGTAAGATTGGAATATCAAGAAAATTATATATGAAACATTGCGAGACAGCAAATATGACTAGTGACCTCTGTACGTAGCTCTGTGGGTTTAGGACTTCAGGTGGACGGTTCAGGTAGCGCCTTTACAGTGTTCAGTAAGTTTGTGATTATATTAAAAACTCGAGGCTTATATGTAGTAATTGTTGAAGCAATTTGCGCACAAACATGAGTCTTATCGCCCACCTTAAGACCCTAATGTGATCACGGCCACGTCTGAGAATTAATATATAACTTCGGTGTTTTTATAGTCACTTAGGTTCTTGGTGTGTGGGAAACATGGCTGGAGATTTGAGGATGTTGGTATGTGTGGATCACCTGGTTGGGAATTACCTTCTTCCTGTGAGCTGCAGCAGAACAAACAACAAGTTAAATTACGTAAACCCTAGACGTATTTACCTAAGTCAACCACGCTTCTCTACCCGCAAATATTACCTGAGTCTCTCTCCCCCTTCCCTCACCTCTCTATCTCACAAGAAATCCCTCTACCCGCTTCGATCTGTCAAAGTTTGTTTGTTTATATACTACATGTGTGGCCAGCATCATTATAAAACGGAAGGAGTGACGTTTACATTAGGTATGCATTGTATAAGTTCGTGATGAGTAGACTTACAAATGGTATACTATGGTAGTCTAAAATTCAATGATAAAGATCAACGAATATGTTAAAGGAAAAATAATAATGACAGGTGTGATGATGATGATGATGATGATGATGACAAGTATAAGCTGAGGGACGGTATTGGTTAATGGTCTTATACAACAACAAAAATATTAATAATCTAAGTATTTATATTTCACTTACAAATATTCTACAACATTTCATCATTTATATCAACACTCTTGAATCTACATCCCCTTAAATATCACTATAGTCATTATCAATTGACAAATATTATCTAAAACACAACATCAAACACACCGAGATATTCATTCACCATCAGACATAAACAGCAACAAACTTACAGACAACTAGATGTTTGTTTTTTATGTAATTTGTATCGTTTGAAATAGTAAATTATATGATAATTAGTTTACCAACCAATCATAAAATAAAAAAAAGTTTTATTTAATAAGTTTATGTAATTATTCCTCGGCGCTGATGAAAAGATAATATTTATCATAACATAATTAACGAGATAATACTACTTATATAATATGAGTTTATTCATAAGAGTAGAGTTTAGAGTTACCAGGTGTTAAAGTTAGGTTAGTTTAGTTTAGGTTAGGTTAGTTTAGTTTAGGTTAGGTTAGTTTTTAGTATATATCACCTATGGGAAACATCGTAGTGTCTGTAATTATGTCTTAAGCTCTTCAAGAATTGGCTTTTATGGTTAATTTTATTTAATCTGATTTTATTTTCGGCCGGATTAGTGAAAGAGACGTGAACGATATTCCTTCAATGGTTCCTAGTGAGGAAGAAACTAGCGATGAGCAGAAAGAATGTTTAGGTGTATTAAATTGTTGAATGTATAGTTTGCCATTTCCGTTCATATATTTTTTCATGGAAGTCATTTTTATTTATTTACAAAACACTAGTACTTACAGCTTAATGACGTCGTACCTACACGGACAGCTTACTGACGTGACGAAGTACTTATACGAACAGCTTAATGACGTCATGGGACATTGTGAGACCCTGTCGTTCCCAAAACTCTCCAGAAATTATTAGTTTTTAGTGCATTCGTAACTATAAATCTGGGTAGGAATAGCGCAGCAACAGCAAGGGAAGTAACAACAACAACAGTATGACAACAGGAACAACAACAACAGTATGACAACAGGAACAACAACAACAGTATGACAACAGGAACAACAACGGTAAGACAACAGCAATAGGACAGCAACGACAGTAAGACAACAGCAACAGGACAGTAAGACAACAACAAGAGTAAGACAGCAGCAACAGGACAGTAAGACAACAGCAACAGGACAGTAAGACAACAGCAACAACAAGAGTAAGACAGCAGCAACAGGACAGCAACAACAAGAGTAAGACAGCAGCAACAGGACAGCAACGACAGTAAGACAACAGCAACAGGACAGTAAGACAACAGCAACAACAAGAGTAAGACAGCAGCAACAGGACAGCAACAACAAGAGTAAGACAGCAGCAACAGGACAGCAACAACAACAGTAAGACAACAGTAGGAGCAGCATCGGGGATCGGTGGGGCGGATAGGACCTGCCTGTGTGAGGTCACCCAGGCGTGGGATGACGTGATCTCGGCATCGCGCGCCAGATTTGCTGCGTGAGGGAGTTTACAGGATGCAAAGGGATAAAGCTGCTTCGTCTCCTCAGCATCGGGAATTTTGCACGACCCCTTGACCGCCTAAGAGGGATGAGATGATACAGTATCTTCCTCTCTCTCTCTCATCCTCTCCCGGGCTGATATATTCTCACTTGATATAACCCCCCCAGCCCTCCACGCACCCCCCCCCCCCGACACACACACACACACACACAGACAATATGTTTCTCTTGAACTAGAAGTCCAGAAGCAATAATTAATTCGGTAATGTTAGCATTAGGCTCAGTGTCACAATGTGTGTGTGTGTGCGCGCGCGTGTGCTTGTATGGGTGGGTGAAGGTGTAGGAGGTTACCACCACATCTAACTGCTGTAGTAACGTAATGCTTAGTCCTTCTTATCTTATCCTTAAAAATATATTTATTTATTATTAAGTAGATAAGCAAATAATAATTTAGCTTGATAAACACAATGATAACAGACACAGATGAAAAATAAACTCAACAAGGAATAATTGAAATACACACACAGATAAATGCATTAACAATGACAAACACACACAGACATACTATACTTGTTACTATGGTTGCCATAACAGCTTGATGGATGGTTAAGACTCTCACTGTACCAAACATCAGATACAAGCACAACCAGACGGTGAGCATAATTAGCCAAGACCCTCGCCATTAATCATGCCACATTGGCTATTTTATTGAACCAACCCGCAGCCGCACTAAAGATCACACTATGATTAATGAGAATTCACTTCACTGTTTCTTTCACCACATAAAAAGAAAATCCACAAAAGACGCCCAAAATAACAGAGACGTCCATTGTGTGTTATCAAGGACATTTTTTTTACGACGAAGCTACAACACAAAGATGATTTCCCTGTCTTTCAGAATGTTGATCTTCATCTCTGATACTTTTGTGACTTTCGGAAACTTTACAGTTTTACAGCTACATTTAGTGACTTGTAAATCAAAAGTTATTTATATGGGCCAACTCGATTTTAGTTTATCAAGGTGTGTGTGTGTGAGAGAGAGAGAGAGAGAGAGCCCTGAGATGTTAGTGCTTGTTGAGCTGTCATGGTGTGGTGATGTGTGGCCAGCGGCACTCTCTCTCTCTCATAAGAACATAAGAAAAAAAGGAGTCTGCAATAGGCCGGTTGGCCTGTGCGTGGCAGCTCCTGTCGAGAGTTACTACCACTCTCTATCATCCATGAATCTATCTAGCCTCTTTTTAAGCTTTCCAACATTCCAGCACGTACTACAAAGTTGCTAAGCTTGTTCCACTCGTCTACCACCCCATTTGTGAACCAGTTTCTTCCTATCTCCCTCCTTAACCTAAACTTATCCGACTTAAATCCGTTGCTTCGAGTCCTATCCTGCTCGGACATTATAAGAACTTTATCTATATCGCTTTTGTTGATTCCTTTCACCCACTTAAATACTTCTATCATATCTCCCCGTACTCTTCGTCTTTCTAGGGAATGCAAGTTTAGTTTCTTTAACCTATCCTGATATGGAAGGTTTCTAAGTCCCGGAATCATTTCCCTCATTCTTCGCTGCACCGACTCTAGTGAATTGATATCCATTCTATAATAAGGGCACCAGAACTGAACAGCATAATCGAGGTGCGGCCTGACTAGCGCAAGATATAGTTGCAATATGACCTCTGCACTCTTATTACTTACACTTCTAGATATAAAACCCAATACTCTGCCTTATTTCGAACACTAACGCACCTCCTCCTCCCCCTCCCCTTCGTCAACATATTGGACAATATTCCCATGAACTACTCCGTGGAATCCAACTCAAACACAGGAGCTCAAGGGAAAGATTGAGGACTCTCGCTAGACAATTCAACTGATGGATTGAGTTAGTGAAAACACTTGGTTTGTCTCTCACCACCTGGAGGACCACCTGAGAGAGAGAGAGAGAGAGAGAGAGAGAGAGAGAGAGAGAGTTATCACACCACTCGAAATTATTTTATTTTAACCTTTTAGAAACTTATTTTGAACAGAAATATCCGATAAATATCCGGAGGGTAAATTCAACCTATTACACTGGTCAACAAAGTTTTTGTTGCATTGCTATAAACACTTGATTCTACCTAATTTGGGTGTGCTGATCTCATATCTGAAGTTAGTTTCTTTCTGTAAGCTAGTTTTTTTGCAATCAAGGTATTTTGAAATTTCAAAATTTCGTCTTCGTCTTATTGACCTCGTCGTCTATCTTGAAAAATATGTCATTAAACTGTCATTAAATTAGCTGGGTAATAAACAATAAAATATTACATATTCTAAATTTATTCAACAACACAATTTGAAACATGTTCCATCTAAAACAAAGGTTGAAATTTGTATAAAACTCATTGTTAGGTAAGAAATTTGTTACTATGAGGAGACAAAGCCCAATCACATTTTAGCCAGGTAGGAATTTGCGCTTGAAGCTCTTGCGTTTGTGAAATGTCTCAGGGCACTCTCGTTTAATGCTCCAGCAGTAGTCTGCCATCATATGTTTGTCCCATCTCCCTTGGTAGCGGTCTTCCATGGTCTTGAGATCCTGATGAAACCGCTCGCCTTGCTCGTCACTTACTGCCCCTAGGTTCTCAGGGAATCCATCAAGATGACTATATAGGAAATGGAGTTTGACACTCATATTGCATCCAAGGTCATGAAAGGCTGACAACATGGTTGCTACAAGGGTTTCATAGTTGTCAGCCTTTTTATTACCAAGAAAGTTTTCCATTACCGCCACAAATGAAAGCCATGCACCCCTTTCCTTGTCGTCCATCTTTCTGACAGTCTTGATCACGTACAAGTGCACGAATTTGTGGTCCATCAAACACACCTGCCTTTATCTTCTCAAATGACAAAGCAGGGTGAGCAGAGACTATGTGTTGGAAGCATTCACCATCAGTATTTAATGCTCTGACAAACTGTTTCATCAGGCCCAGCTTGATATGGAGAGGAGGAAATATGATCTTTTCTCGACTGACGATTGGATCATTGACAATGTTTGGCATACCAGCTTCCAGAGTCTCACGTAAGGGCCACTCCTTCAGGTTCCAATGCCTGTCTCTAGCTCGGCTGTCCCACATGCAAAGAAAGCAGGGATACTTTGTAAATCCTCTTTGTTGGCCAAGAAGGAAGTTCACCATTTTGAGGTCAACACAAATTGTCCAGTTGTGCTCATGGTATTTTAGCAGGTGAATCACAGTTTTAATGTCATTATACTCCTCTCGTAAGCACACAGAATGACCCACTGGAACAGCTGCATAGACATTACCATTATGTAGTAGCACACACTTCAGGCTACGCTTACAACTATCTAGAAATAATCGCCAGTCATTTGGACTATACAATGGAATCCCTAATTCCTGGAGAAGACCCGGGATATTATGACAGTAAACAAACTTATTCTCCTCTGTAAAGAATGGCACAAAATCCTGTTCCCGCTTTCTGAAGTCTGAAACTTTTGTGGTCTGGTTCAGTAGAGCCTTTTCTTGCAACCTAGAAGCTAGAACTTCTGCTGCATGTTTGGAGAGACCCAAATCACGCACAAGGTCATTCAGCTCTGGCTGACTAAACTTCTGAGGGGTTGATGACTCTGGTGTGCCATCAGAAGAATCGTCGGAATCTGCAAGTATTTCTTGAGTTTCATGTTCACTCTCTTGGTCTTTGTCGCTTCCCTCCTCTTCAGCTGGAGACAACCCATTAAAAACTGGAACTGGTAGCTCATCAGAGTGCAAAGTAGGTCGAATTGCTGAAGGGATACTAGGATACGATATTTTATGTCTGTTTTTCTTGCCAACACCCTTCGTATTGATCAGACAAAAATAGCAGTCAGTTGTGTGGTCCTTCGGTTCTCGCCAGGTCATGGGAATTCCGAACGGTAAGCCCTTACGTTTTCCTTTTGTCCAGTCACGCAGCATTTCTTCGCAGTTATGACACACAGCATGTGGAGCCCATTTTTTGTCTTGGTCGCCAAGAGTAAGTCCGAAGTACGCTTTATAGCCGCGCCTCACAAACGATGTTATATTGCGCCTCTGACGAATAAGCGTGAAGTATCCACAAATATAACAGAAGGCATCAGGTTTGTTCACACATTGATTTCTCTTTGTAGCCATGACCAAATCTGAAAGAAAAAACAGACAAAATTATATCTCCCTATTGATACCATAATCGTGTAATTAATTAATTTGACCGCAAACGGCTAGAATGTAAAACCTCAAAATGCATGAAAACTGGAGCATGCAGAACAAAACTGGTTTCAAATATGAAATCAGCAGATCAAAAATGGTAAGAAACAGTAAAGAAATCTCATGCAACTGGGAATTATAAAAAATTTGTTGTCCTGTGTTATCAATATTAAGTATTTTTCATCAGTATTAAGATTAACAGCAGTACGGTGACGACCTCTTGAACGAAGATTTTAGTAAAGAAAAAGTACTTCAAAGAGTAAGAGAAATATCCGAGCAATTGATACCATTCTGTTATAACTTCTTTTAATGGTTGTGTGGTCTGGGCTATACATATCTACTCAAGTGAAGTAATTTACTGTACACTCACCCTCTTCAGAACTATTACGGTAAGTTTAAAATACATCTCTTTCTCTTGTAAGAACGAAAGTAATTTGTTCCTTCTCTACCGCGTCCAATAAAATATTGGATAGTGTTGCTTACCAGGATGACTCTCGACCCGAAGGTAATTTAAATGCCACAAACCCGTGAATTTTATGCATAATTAAAGCCATTCAGCAGCTATTAGTCACATGTCGACGTACACAAGCGTCCGGGAATAATTTATACTATTAACTTACAGTAAATTACATTCCAGCCTCCAGCATATGTTACTCTATATGACAAATAACACAAAACAATTCCTTTTTCTCTCAAACTTTACATAAGGTAGAGGGACTCTTACTGGTCCTCACCTTCAGGCAGGCAAGACCAGGCAGACTTGAGACACCTTCCAACAACTTTGAAATTGTAACAACTTTGGAAGCCATTTCTAAACTATCGTTGAGGAATTCCTTCTGCCTCGTTAGAGCTGTATTGTGTTTGAGCCTCTGGGGGAGATAGTTGGTTGTTCGGAGGTAAACAATAGGAGAGAAGTCAGCTCCATAACGTCAGGAAGGAGGAGATGAGGGAGAGAGGGTACTATTGTGTGTTTGAACTTTACGTAAGGATAAGGGTTGAGGAGAAGTCATGAAAATACACTTCCTATGTAGAATTAATTAATTTCTTCGTAGACAAATGGCTCTTTGATTTTGTTAGCGAAAACAAAATTGGAGAAGAAGATATTAGCGTGTTAGCGAGGAACTTGACGCCCTGAATAGTTCTTTGAGCAGATGGGAGGAGAAGAAGGTTAGGAATGACCGCTAAGAGACCACTCCTCTCCCACTCCTCTCCCATTCCTCTCCCACTTCTCTTCCACTCCTCTCCCACTCCTCTCCCATTCCTCTCCCACTCCTCTCCCAGTCATACAGTGCTTCATTCACCAACTCCTTAGCTCCTGCTTGCAAATATTATGTAAATTATGGAGATTTATATGTAAATTGTTTATAAATACACATGCATATATTATATTTACACACACACACACACACACACACACACTACTACTACTACTACTTCAACTACCATTATATACGTTACCTCCGGCGAAACAATAATGTAGCACTCCTTCATACCCAGAATAATATTTGTTTTGTACATAATAGTTACCTGTGAATACGTTTATTATACTTACGGTAGAAACCAGGTTTTATAAACAAAATCACAAACTCAGATGTAACTCAAAGGAAACACAATAACTTGTACAAGTCTATCGATAAAAACTCCTCGGCAGATAGACTAATTCAATGTGCCCGTCAAACAAACACTATGCTGAAGTAAAACATTTTCTGTGGTCAGGGTTCGAACCCATGCGGGCGGAGCTCAGTGGTTT